>CM063500.1:47119503-47127003 GCA_032207245.1 Pardosa pseudoannulata
TGACACCAGTAACATACAACTCGTAATACAATTTGTTCACTTGCACTTGAAAATCGCTTTCCCCACAGTTAAGAAAATAGCTTCAAGTTTTAGTAATTAAAACTAAAACTTGAAAATTCAATTTGCTGATTTTAAACTCATTGATTTTAACCAATATCGGTAATGTCATACTTGGTGTTACCCTCTGCCATTGTCACGAACTGTCACAATTTCCTAAATCGCATACTTTTCCTCAAAGTGTGACACCAGTTGCATACAACCCCTAATACAATTTGATCACTTTGCATGAAATGACTATACAAAACCTTAATGTTTAATGAGAGTTTTATTTATATTTCGATCCAATGACTAGGATTGAATTTAAAATAAGAATATCATTTAAATTATTTTTTCCGGAAAGAAAGGGGATGAAAGAGAAAAAAAGCACTTGAAAATCGCTTTCACATAAATTCAGAAAATAGCTTCACATTTAGTAATTAAAAAACTTGAAAATTCAACGCTTTTAACTGATTTTAAACGCTTTAATTTGAACCAATATTGTTAATTTCATACTTCTTGTTACCCTCTACCCTTGTCTTGAACTGTTAGAATATCTCAGATCCTGTACATTCCATGTGTGATACCAGTTACATACAACCCCTAATACAATTTGTTCACTAGGTATCTAATGACTATACAAAACCTTAACATTTAAATGGGGTATTATTTATGTTTCAATCCAATGACTACCAGTGAATTTAGCATAAAAATATCATTTAAATTATATTTTTAAGGAAAGTAAGGAGATTAAATGAAAAAAAAACACTTGAAAATCGCTTTCACCCAACTAAGAAAATACCGTCAAATTTTAGTAATTAAAAAAATTCAAAATTCAATTTGCTGATTTTAAAAGCTTTGATTTTAAATAATATTGGTAATTTCATACTTCTAGTTAAACACTACCATTGTCACGAACTGTCATGATTTCACAAATCCCGTACTTCCCATGTGTGACACTAGTTGAGTACAATATCTAATACAATTTGTTCAATCCCTAAGAAATTAGGTATAAAACTTTAACGTTTAATATACGTTTTATTTATATTTCAATCCAATACCTCCAAGTGAAATTAGCATAATGATATAATTTAAATTATTGATGTAAATATGATTTTTTATAAAACAATTTATAATGATTTAAAAAATATTTATATTTTAGGTACAAAAAACGCATTTTGTCAATACATTTTTTTATGATTTAATATTTTAAAATTGAATTTTACATTCTTGTAAACATACATGCTAGCATTGGAATAATTTTTTTTTTAATCGGAGCTACAAAAAGAGGAGAGATACAAAAAGTTAAAGTACTACTTTCCAGTCTGCTGACATAATTTTTCTGTCGAAACTATAACTTATATCTCAGAGAAAAATTTAGAAATGTAGATAAAAAAAAATAAGCTAGAAATGACCCGGAGGGAAAGAAACTCCTCAGCAATAGTTCAACATTATTCTCGATCGCTATCAAAGCGAAGGCAGCAGACGTTGAAATGTTCCCTAAATTCTGAAGCATAGTTCATTTGTTGTCGATTTATTTTTCTGAGGAGAAAATAGAGATTAGATTTACGCGTGTCACTGAGTAAGGTTACGTCAAGGAGGAGAAAGTACAGGGGCAGATATGGAAGGGAGGTAGTCACTTAATCCCGTTTAAGAGTTCATTGATTTGGCAGGATGTTTCGAGGCTTGTTTTTGTGGACTGGATAAAAATAAATACTGGTTATCTCGATTGTTGATTAGGTATTTTTATTTTTTGATTTTATAAAATAGGTTTCAATATGTTTTGTAGAAAATAAAGATTATAATTACACATGTCACTGAGAAAGATTGCATCAAGGAGGAAAGGAAAAAAGTTATGATCATTTATGGATGGGAGGTAGGTAGTTAATCCCTTTTAAAAGTTCACTGATTTGACAGGATGTTTCGACGCTTGTTTTTGTATACTGGATAAAATAAATACTGATTCCCTCTATTGTTTATTAGATATTATTTACTTTTACTTTTATAAAATATTTTTCAATATGTTCCTCAGAAAATAAAGATTATAATTATCCATGTCACTGAGAAAGATTGCTTCAAGGAGGAAAGGGAGAATGTGTAGGAGCAGATATGGACGAGAGGTAATTTAATCCGTTTAAGAGTTCATTGATTTGACAGGATGTTCCCAGGCTTGTTTTTGTGGACTGGATAAAATAAATACTGATTCCCTCTATTGTTGATTAGGTATTTTTATTTTTGCTTTAATAAAATAGGTTTCAATATGTTTTACAGAAAATAAAGATTATAATTACGCATGCCAATGAAGAAGATTGCATCAAGGAGGAAAGGGAGAAAGTGTAGGAGCAGATATGAACCGGAGGTAGATATTTATTCCCGTTTAAGACTTCATTGATTTAACAAGATTTTCAACGCATGTTTTTGGGGAATATCTATAGTAAATACTCATTCCTCAAATTGTTGATTAGATATTTTATTTTTGCTTTTATAAAATATGTTTCAAATGTTTTCTACAAAAAACAAAGATTATAATTACGTATGTCAATGAGGAAGATTGATTTAAGGAGGAATAGGAGAAAGTGTAGGAACAAATATGGACGGAAGCTAGATATTTAATCCCGTTTTAGAGTTCATTCCTTTAACACAGGATTTTACAACGCATGTTTTGGGCTATAATAAATACTCATTACTCATATTGTTGATTAAGTATTTTATTTTTGATTTCATAAAATATGTTTCAAATGTGTTCTACAGAAAACAAAGATTATAATAAGCTTGTAACTGATGAAGATTGAGTCAAGGAGGAAAGGGAGAAAGTATAGTAGAAAATAAGGACATAAGGAAGTCATTTAATCCCGTTTAAGAGTTCATTGATTAAACAGGATTTTACAACTCTTGTTTTTGTGGACTACATATAAAAAATACACATTCCTCGTATTGTTGATTAGTCATTTTATTTTTGCTTTTATAAAGTATATTTCAAATGTGTTCTACAGAAAATAAAGATTATAATTCGACGGTCACAGAGGAAGATTGTTAAAAGGAAAAAAAGGAGAAAGTTTATGGGAAGATGCGGAAGGGAGGTAGTCTCTAAATCCTGTTTAAGTTCATTGATTTAACAGAAATTTGCAAGTCTTGTTGGACCAGATATAATAAATACTCATTCTCCATATTGTTGATTGGGTATTTATTTGTTCTTATTAAATATGGTTCGATATGATCTACAGAAAATAGAGATAATATTTACAAGTGTCACTGAGTATGATTACGTCAAGGAGGAGAGAGAGAAAGTACAGAGGCAGATATGTAAGGGAGGTAGTCTCTTAATCCCGTTTAAGAGTTCATTGATTTGGCAGGATGTTTCGACGCTTGTTTTTGCAGACTGGATAAAATAAGTACTGTTTTCTTCTATTGCTGATTAGGTATTTTTTTCCTTTTATAAAATAGGTTTCATTACGTTTTACAGAAAATAAAGATTATAATTACGCATGTCACTGAGGAAGATTTCATCAAGAAGGAAAGGAAGAAAGTTTAGGAGCATATATGGACGGGAGGTAGGTATTTAATCTCATTTAAAAGTTCGTTGATTTGACAGGATGTTTCGACTCTTGTTTTTGTGTACTGGATAAAATAGATACCAATTCTCTCTGTTGTTTATTAGGTATTTTTATTTTTGCTTTTATAAAAAATTTTTTCAATATGCTCTTTAGAAAATAAAGATTATAATTACTCATATCACTGAGGAAGATTGCATCAAGGAGGAAAGGGAGAAAGTGTAGGAGTAGATACGGACGGGAGGCAGGTATTTGATCCCGTTTAAGAGTGCATTGATTTGACAGGATGTTTCGGAGCTTGTTTTTGTGTGCTGGATAAAATAATACTGATTCCCTCTGTTGCAGATTAGGTATTTTTTATTGCTTTTATAAAATATGTTTCAATATGTTCTTTAGAAAATAAAGATTATAATTACGCATGTCACTGAGAAAGATTGCTTCAAGGAGGAAAGGGAGGAAGTATATGAGTAGGTATCGATGGTAGGTAGTCATTTAATCCCGTTTAAAAGTTCATTAATTCAACAGGATTTTACAACGCATGTTTTTGTGGGATAGATATAATAAATACTGATTAACCACATTGTTGATATGATATTTTATTAGAAAATATGTTTCAAATGAGTTCTCAGAAAATAAAAATTATAATCAGGAATGTCACTGAAGGAGATTACGTCAAGGAGGAAAGGGAGATTTATAGGGACTGATATGGACGGGAGGTAGTCACTTAATCTTGTTTAAGTGTTCATTGATTTAACAGTATTTTATAACGCTTCGTTTTTGTGGAATGGATGAAATAAATACTCATTCCTTATATTGTTCATTAGGTATTTTATTTTTGCTTTTATAAAATATGTTTCATATGTGTTCTACAGAAAATAAAAATTATAATTAAGCGTGTTACAGAGGAAGATTGCACCAAGAAAAAAAGGGGGGAAATTTAGGGGAAGATGTGGAAAGAGATAGTCACTTAATCCTGTTTAAGAGTTCATCGACTTAATAGAATTTTACAATGCTTATGTATGTGAACCAGATATAATAAATACTCATTCTCCATATTGTAGACCAGGTGTTCTTTTTGTTCACATTACATATGTTTCGATATGTTCTACAGAAAATAGAGATCAGGTTTAAGAGTGTCACTGATTATTGTTACTTCAAGAAGGCAGTTACGTCAATAAAATTTTAAAAACATTGAAGGAATTCAAAGAGAGAAAAATTCTGAATCAAGAAATACATATGAAGCTGTTCTTTTTATTTAAAAATTTAATAACTGGTAAATTATATATCAAGTTAAAACCCTGAATTTTATAATAAAAACTGGAAACATTTGTGATATACACTTTAAAAAATAGTCTTCAACAATACTTTGACATTAATCAGAGTCATTATTAATCCAAAGATGCAGACCTTGAAATGTTTTTATTAAATTCATTTGTTATCAGATTTATGTGTAGTAAAGTTACAAGGAGGAGAGGGAGATAGTATAGTGGCAGTTAAGATACTTTTGTTATGATTAAATGATTAATAAAATGTTGAAAACACTGAAAATATTCAAAGAGCATAAATATCTGAATCAAGAAATACATATGAGGCTGTTTATTTTATTTACAAATTTAATATCTGGTAAATTGTATATCAAGTTAAAACCAAGAATTTTATCAAAAAATCAGGAAACATTTGCAAAATACACTTGAAATAAATAGTCTTGAACTATACTTTGACATTAATCAGGATCATAATCACACAAAGGCTGCAGATTTTGAAGTGTTTTGACTAAATTCTTTTGTTATCGGATTTATGTGTAGTAAAGTTACACGTCAAGGAGGAGAGGGAGATAGTATAGTGGCAGTTAAGACACTTTTGTTATGATTAATGTTGTAATAAAAAGTTGTAATAAAATGTTGAAGGCAATAAAAAAATTCACTATTAATGAACACGGTGGATCTTATGGAAGCTCGACACCTCAACTTTTCAGCTACGAGATATTTGTTTTGCTGCCTCGGGTACCGAGTCTGGTTATAAAAGCTAATAGAATATATACAAAATTATAGAGAAAGTATCATTAATTTACATTTTAGCAGTGAGGGAAATATAACTTTTGTTGATGATTTTTTGTAATGAATTGGTTGCTCATTGTCAACAAATGCATGTCATTTCATTAAATATACAATATATATAAAATAACCTTAATATATTGGAACATGAAAAGACTGTAAATTAAATGAAGTATTTACAATAAATATCTATTTTCTCATATCAGTATTGTATACGAACAAAATGTTTTCACTATAGTAAATACACGCAATGGAACAATTAAAATGTTATTTTGACTGTAGCCGTGTATAATTATTATGAAAATGTTTGACACTATAGCCTATTATTATATATAGAAAATTATAGAGAAAGTGTCAGTAATTTACATTTTAGCAATGAGTGAAATATAACTTTTGTTGAGGATTTTTTGTAATGAATTGGTTGCTCATTGTCAACAAATGCATGTCATTTCATTAAATATACAATGTATATAAAATAACCTTAAAATATTGGAACATGAAAAGACTGTAAATTAAATGAAGTATTTACAATAAATATCTATTTTCTCATATCAGTATTGTATACAAACAAAATGCTTTCATTATAGTAAATATACGCAATGAAACAATTAAATTGTTATTTTGACAGTAGCCGTGTATAATTATTATGAAAATGTTTGACACTATAGATTATTATTTTTATTGTTAAAACATATTGATTTTATTTACTTATTGTAAATAAAGTTTAGTGACAATAATTATGTAATTGTATGATCATAAAAAGGGATTTGCGTATCACTCAACAAATAAATTACTTTAAATAAAGTAATTTTTAGTTGAAACATACCATATTCAAAACATACGTTTACTTTTCTTTAGATACATTTAATTTTTTAGTAGTTCATGAAATAGAAATTTTTTGTAGATGATTTTTCTGATGATGAATTAGTCATTAGTGTAAACAAATAGATGCTATTTAATTAAATTTACAATATATATAGACTAACCTTAAAATATTGGAACATGAAAAACACTGTCATTGATATGAAATTCAAGTATATTTCTCATTTCAGTACTGTATATGAACAAAATGTTTTTATTATAGTTAATGGAACTAATAAAAAGTTGTTTTGACTGTAACCGTGTATAATTTTCAGGAAAATGTTTGCCATTATAGCCTATTATGTATATTGAATATATTATGTATATTGTATATTGAATATATTATGTATATTTTATATTGAATATATTATGTATATTGTATATTGTATAAATGCTTATTAGGTATATTGTGCAAATGAAATCAATATATTGTTAAAATATATAGATTTCATTTACATTTTGTAATTAATGTTTAGTCATAATAATTAGAAAGTCATACGATAATAAAAAAGATTTTGCTTATCTCGCAGCAACTAAATTAATTTAAGTAAAGTGATTTTTAGTTGAAACATGCCATATTCAAAACGTACATTAACTTTTCTTTAGAAGGATTTAGAATATAACTTTCATCATACAATGCAACGCATATAAATGCTTGATATACCTGTAGACACAAATAAATTAAATTTGAACTCTAAACAATCTGCTAAATTAATGACATCTGAAATGAATGTATTCCCCAGTTTTAAGTTATGCAATATGGGTAATAATTATTACTTAGTTATCTGTTGGAGCGAACATAAATTGTCTTCAGACAGTGTAGAAGCATTTGTCAAATTTAATTAGAATTTCTGTGGTCATAATGCTAAAATTCAAATATCGAAGACTAAAAGGATATTCAAAGCAACGGAAGGTTCTTAATCATTCTGTCTTATGTTACCTTCATCATTAATTGATTACTCTCAAAGACATCTTTTCTATTCCCGTCGATTAGCCTA
>CM063500.1:47132003-47139503 GCA_032207245.1 Pardosa pseudoannulata
TCTTTTTCTTACATTCTTAGAGGATTGTTGTTTTTGTTACCTTATTTCTTATGACTAAGGTGTTATTGTTTTAAAGAGATTTATCTGAGAAATCGAATCTCTAAACCACTTAAAGCTAATTTAGATTTCTATTACAATTGGACTTTTAAAATATTGTTTAATGGACAAAAATATTGGTAAACGAATAAAATTCAGTTATATTGAATAAAAAATGTATTTAGTTTTTAGTTTAGAAATATAAAAAATGAAGCGAGTTTACGCCTGTCTCTGAGGACATGTTTTGTTACATTTGGTCTCATAACTGAACTGTTGTTTAGTAAATTTACTCCTAGTAAATTTTTGGTAAAAGATAAATATTAATTTATATTGATTGATATATACACTTTCTTGCTCTATAGATAAAGTAGTTTTCTTCACTATCATTCTCAAAAGACTTTTGTTTAGCTACCGTAGGTCTTATGAATAATGTGTCATTCATTTAAATAGATTTATCTGATATATAGAATATTTACCAAAAAGACATTTAAAGCTGATTTAGATTTGTATTAAAATTTGTCTTTAAAATTATTGTTAATTGGACAAATACATTGGTAAAACGACTAAAAATCACGTTACATTTTATAAAAAATGCATTTTGTTTTTAGATAGGAAATATTCAAAATGAAGCGAGTTTACACTTCTCTGAGAACAAGTTTTGTTACATTTACTCTTATAACTGAATTGTTGTTTACTAGTAAATTTATTGGTAATAAGACTAAATATACATTTAAATTGTTTCATATATGCGATTTATTGCTCCATAGATAATATAGCTATCTTTTCTTTCATTCTAAGATTACTGTTGTTTTGTTGCCGTAGTTCTTATGACTAAAGTGTTATTGATGTAAAGATATTTATCTGAGAAATTGAAGCTTTAACAAAACAACATTTATAGCTAATTGGGATTTCTATTTAAAATTTGACTTTAAAAATATTGTTTATTAGACAAATATATTGATAAAAAGACTAAAAATCGCTTTACATTGTATAAAAAATGCGTTTTATTGTTAGATTGGAAATATTCAAAATGAAGCAAGTTTACGTCTGTCTTTCTGAGGACATGGTTTGTTACATTTGTTCTTATAAATGAATTGTTGTCTACTAGTAAACGTATTGCTAATAGGACTAAATATTAATTTAAATTTTTTGATATATGAGCTTTATTGCTTGATAGATAAAGTAGCTTTCTTATATTTTATTTTCAGAGGTCTTTTGTTTTGTTGTCATAGTTCTTATGACTAAAGTGTTATTGACTTAAATGGATTTATCTGAGAAATTGAAATTCAGATTTCTATTAAAAATTGACTTTAAAACTAATTGAGAAATATATTGGTGAAACGACTAAAAAACAAGTTACATTGTTTAAAAAATGCATTTTATTGTTAGATAGGAAATATACAAAAGGAAGCGAGATGACGCCTCCCTCTCTGAGGAAATGGTTTGTTACATTTGCTCCCAAAACTGAATTGTTCTTTAATAGTAAATGTATTTTTAATAGAAGTAAATATTATTTGAAATTGTTTGATATATGCGCTTTATTTCTACATAGATAAAGTAGTTTTATTCTCTTTCATTCTCTGAGGACTGTTGTTTTGTTACCGTAGTTCTTATGACTAAAGTGTTATTGATTTAAATAGACTCATCTGAGAAATTGAATTTTTACAAAAAAAAAAAACATTTTGACTGAGGCTATCATATGTAAAAATGATATTTTGTTAGAAGCTATCCGATATGATACATGGTGTTTTAACATTCAGGCCATGGCTATAAAAGATTTATCAGTTACATGAAAATGTATTGAGTTTTGATTGTTGTTACGATGTGTTAGGTATATGTTTTCAAATTGTATATGTGACGATTTTATGATAAGTTTTATGAAAAATTAAATATTTGGCACATGCTCGAAAAAAGAATTCTCTTTGAGAGTTTGTTTTAAAATATTGTTTGTTTTGAAATATTGTTTTTATATATAGTTTTATGTTGAAAAAATACAAATTACACAAAAAAAAGTTTGGCCCCGTTGTGAACATTTGCAATTTTGGCTTGGCAGTCAAAGTGTTAAAGCTTATTCAGATTTCTAGTAAAAGTTTACTTTAAAAATCTTCGACAAATATATCGGTGATATGACTAAAATTCAAGTTACATTGTATAACAAATACAATTTATTGTTATATAGGGTATATACAAAATAATTATACCTCTCTGAAGACATGGTTTGTTACATTTAGCTATTAACTGAATTGTTGTTTACTAGTAAAAGTATTTTTATCAGGAGTAATATTAATTTAAATTGTTTGATATGTGCACTTTATTGCTCGATAGATAAGATAGTTCTCTTAGGGGACTGTTGTTTTTGTTACCGTATTTCTTATGACTAAAGTGTTATTGTTTTAAAGAGATTTATCTGAGAAATTGAATCTTTACCAAAAAAACAAACAAAAAAACTTAAAGCTAATTTAGATTTATATTACACTTTGACTTTATAAATATTGTTTAATGGACAAAACTATTGGTAAACGAATAAAAATTCCGTTATATTGAATAAAAATGTATTTAGTTTTTAGTTTAGAAATATAAAAAATGAAGCGAGTTTACGCCTCTCTGTCTCTGAGGACATGTTTTGTTACATTTGGTCTCATAACTGAACTGTTGTTTAGTTAATTTACTCCTAGTAAATTTTTGGTAATAGACTAAATATTAATTTAAATTGATTGATATATACACTTTCTTGCTCTATACATAAAATAGTTTTCTTCACTATCATTCTCAGAAGACATTTGTTTTGCTACCGTTTTTCTTATGAATAATGTGTCCTTGATTTAAATAGATTTATCTGAGAAATTGAATCTTTACCAAAAAAAACTTAAAAGCTAATAGATTTATATTAAAATTTGACTTTAAAAATATTGTATAAAATACAAATATATTGGTAAAATGACTAAAAATCACGTTATATTTAAAAAAAAATGAACATTTTCCTTATGACTAAAGTGTTTCTTGATTATATGTTTATCTTATTTAAAATCTGAGAAATTGAATCTCTACCAAAAGACACATTTAAAAGCTAATTGATTTCTATTAAAAATTTGTCTTTAAAAATATAGGACAAATATATTGGTAATACTAAAAATCACGTTATATATAAAAATTGCAATTGTTAGATAGGAAAAAATACAAAAGGATCGTTTACACTATCTCTGAGGACATGGTTTGTTACATTTTGCTTATATAAATATATTGTTGTTTATTAGTAAATTTATTATAAAAGATAAATATTATCTCTTTCTTCTGATAAAGTGTTTTTATTTTTAAAAGTTTATCTTTACTAGAACTTTTAAAGTTGTATTGTTTAATGATTCTATTAAAATTTGACTTTAAAAATATTGTTTATTAGACAAATATATTGGTTAAACGACTAAAAATCGCTTTACATTTTATAACAAAGGCATTTTATTGTTAGATAGGAAATGTACAAAATGAAGCGAGTTTACACCTCTCTCTCTCTGAGAACATGGTTTGTTACATTTGCTCTAATATCTGAATTGTTGTTTACTAGTAAATGTATTGGTATTAGGAGGAAATATTGAAGCAGAACAAACTAATCTTCACCATAAGCTTTTTATCAAAACGTTTATTAAAAGAAAGTAAATAAATAGTAAAAAAGGTAAAGTATACGACATCAGTGCGTTGATAACAGCTTGCGGCTTGCAAGTGATTTACAGGCGAAAAGTTGTTTCACACAAGCCTGATGATTCCAAAGCCGAGAGTGATTTCCCCTTTTCGACTGAACTGTGCCGTTTACTTTATATACGTGAACATGCTCGCGCGCGCAGCATCGAGGGAAATTTGCATCCATGCAATTTGCATTTGCGGTAGCTTCTTCGATGCGGTTATCAGAACGCTACAATAACAAGGAAAATTCAACGTGAGAGTAATAAAGCGGAAATGAGAATACCATTAAATAAAAATAAATAACTATTAAAAATATTAATAAAAAAGTAAAAATCAGGTAGAGAAACATATATTTTTCCCAATAATAATATTGCCTGGAAGGATTTTAGCGTTTGTGGAGCTAATTATATTAGACAATCTTTACCGAATTATCTCACATGTGCTTTTTATGGTTTCGAATGCTTTTGTTTACTTTTCTGGCTACTAGATTATTTGCTGCTCAAAGAGAGACAGCAGAGGGAAGAAGGTAAGGAGACAAACAAGGTTCTACTGTCTAGATTGCGATATTGGACTCTATGCAGTACCTTGTTTCCGATTGTATCATACACGATCAAATTTTGATCAATAATTATATAATCATTTGTGTAAATGCAAAGGATATAAATAAAGTTTAATTCAAGATAACATCTAGGTATTCTAAACTTTATTTTTATAGCTAGTGTTAATTGACTCCCAAGTCTAATGATTTCTGACCCACAGAAAGCCAACTATACAGGTAAATTACTTATTTATTTAGATTGATTTTCTGACATCAATATTTAGGAAATTTTGTATGCCAATGATGATTTGTATGCCAATGATGATATTATTTTTAAAAAGCTGTGTATGTATGAAAATAAGAATATAAAAAAATTGACATTTTTTGACCCATAATCCCGAAATAAAATGAACCTATAAAGGGTTAAAATTTTAATTATATTAAAAGATCAATAAATAAATGTTCTTAAAAAGTATAGTAAATAAATAGTTTAACAATTTATAAGTGTTGTATGAATAGATGTTTTTGTGTGGGGTCATAAACGAAAAAAAAACCCGAATTACTAACTTTCCAGGTACAGCAAGTATAAATACAAAAAGAAAAATAGATTAAATTCAGGACAAAGAAAAAAATTAATTAAATGTAGTAATATCCTCTATTGTAAGTTTTAAATGTCAAAAACATAAAAAAAATCGAAAAAAAAAACCATTCACATTTCTCCAAAAATTAGAGAAATAAAAATTTTGTCTAAAAATGTCACTTGAGAATTTGCAAAAGATAAATTGATGTTTTATGTTGCTCACAGGTACAGATGTGGCTTGATATACATCATACTAAAAATACATTAATAACTGTTTTGTTAGTTTATAAATAGCAAAAGTTCACTAGAGCATTGATTTCAATATCTATGTAAAATACATACAGTGCTTTTTACGTGCACATAAAGTACGTCCAATGCACTGAGTCTTTTGGAATTGTCCGATGTAGTCTTCGAGAATGAGTTATTCATAAAAAATAATTTAACCCTTTGACAGTTTCAATTTTTTTTCCAGAATTCGGTCAAAAAATGTCACATTTTTTTATTGCATTTTTTTTGTTCATTTTACATTTTTAAGTAAAGATATGTTATTAAAATTAACATTTCTAATATTTTTAAGCATTTATTACAACTTTTTTTCTTTCTATGAAAGCATCACAGAACTGACGTTTACCTTTAAGGCTCATCGATATCCAAGTTAATTTTTGGAATTCTAGTGAAAGGAAATCTAGGTGGCGGATCCAAAGAATTATCAGAATTAATTTTAAAAAATTGTTCCATCTGTACTACTATCAGAGTCACTACTATCCAGGTCATATAGTAAACTTTCGCTACTATCATTTACAGATAATTCAGTTTCTGATTCCGAGTCACAGATCGAATCACAAGAAATTAGCTCCACACTCTCTGAATTATCCATTATTTAAAAGTAAAAATATATTATTCAACTCTTACATCAATAAAATTATCAGGCGGTTAGTAAAATATAACCAGAAAGCTATACTGAAAGATAACAATTCGTCTTTTGATACGAAACATGCGAAAAAGCCTGTGCTTTTGTACCAATCAGAGTAGAAAATCAGTAAACTGCAAAATATCATTTACTGGACAGTTTGTTACTAAAATTGGAAACAGTACGGCCTTAAAGAGTGCAAGCGAAATAGGGATGAGATTGCCCGTATGTAGTACGGGCAAATCTGTAAAGGCCCGAAAGCTGTGTCCGTATGGTTTACGGGCAACACTGGGAAGGATTTAAAGTGTTTTGTGTCAAAAATTATTAAAAAATAGTATTTGTAATAATAATATTGTATATTTTAGTAATAATTTTAATACTATAGGAGGGTGGTTATTCAATATAATTTCATCTTCTTCTTACGGTTATTTTATAAATTATTGAGAAAAGAAAGGATGAGTTTCAAAAGGTTGATGTGCACTGTCATTTTCACTGAGTTACAAAGGGTGCATAACAAACTTAAAATTTTGTATTTCCATTCAGAAACTTTTAAGAAATACGTCCATGATCTGAAGAAATATTGCCAGTATATTTTAGTGAACAACTTTCATATCCCAAAAGTAAATTACGTTCTTTTAGCAGCAATATAACATCTACGTAAAATCCTCAACCTGCACTTAAAATAAAATGCAGAATGTGATAAAAGAGCCTCTTCCACCACCTCGGGTCTCGAGAAAGGCACCCGTTTAGGAGTCATAAATATTCTTACAAGTTCTAAAGTGATATTCAAATGAAGTTAACCCCCCGAACCATTTCGACTGAACCGATATACACTTGACAGTGCACTTAAAATATGCTGATGAAAGTCAGCAGGCCTTAAAATCAGCACCGGATGCGCCAATTGTCTGAATATTAGCTGCTGCTTTAGACGGAGGAAGAGGAGGTGGGAGGCAGAAATGAAAGTTTTTAAGAGCACGCCCCGATATCATTTCTATTTTGAGATGTACTCGCGATGATTTGAAATTTAATTTTTCACGTGGGAGTTCGGGGTGAAATTCTTATTCGCGTTCCGAGAGAAAAAAATTGAAATTTCTTGTTGTGAAATGTTATTGTTGAGATGGTCGAAAGATTTATGGATATCGATTAGTTATTAATAACGCATTCAAATTTTTGGTGTCTGCCAAAATAGCTCCAATAATAATAAAAGTTTAAAGGTGTATGTTTGTTACTGTTCGTTTTAGAAGACATATCTTTCAGATGTTTAGACTATAGCTTATATCCGGAAGGAAATACTTAAATCTAGAAAATTGTTTTGCTATGTGAGGGGGCCGAACGATGGCCGAATGGTAGAGCGTTGCTGTTCGGAACCGGAGTTCATGGGTTCAAATCCCGCTACTGGCATGGATGTTTGTAGAAGCTCGGAATCGGCTTTAAACTGTAGGTCCCGGTCTCATTAGCCCTCGTGTGCAAAAGAGTAGACCGTAGCGCTCCAAACCAAACTAAACTAAACAGCTATGTGAGGGGTGGTAAGACCACAGCTGGCGAACCGCATGTTTCGTTTTAGAGGACTTATATCTTTGAGATTGTTGAACTGTGGCTCATAACCAGAAGTACTTACTAGATCTAGAAAATCGTTTCGCCATATAAGGGGTGATAAGACCGCAGCCGACGAACCGCATGTTTAGTTTTAGAGGACTTACATATTTCAGATGGTTGGACTGTGGCTCATATGCGGAAGGACTTACTTAAATCTTGAAAATC
>CM063500.1:47144503-47149503 GCA_032207245.1 Pardosa pseudoannulata
TTGAGTTATAATCATGGAATTAATGTAGTTATGCTGCAATTTTTTGTGTATACTTTCAAACAACTACGTATGCTTATTTACCTTTTAGTATTAAAAACGGAATGAAATAACTAAAAAAATTCTATAAAACATTACATGCTGATGTTTGTGTAAAATTTATTATGTGGAGAATGCGTTTGTTTAAAATGCCACTTTGTGTACTAATGAGTGAGAATCATTGTTTGAGTTATAATCATGAATTTAGTGTATTTAAGCAATTATTTTTGTGTATAGTTGAAAAAAAACTACTTATGCTTATATACAAAAATGTATTAAAAACAGAAAGAAATAACAATCTTTACTCCTATACAAAATTACATCCTGATATTTGTATAAAATCTATTATAAAGAGAATGTTTTTATTTAAAATGTGATTTTGTGTAGCTCACTTTATGAGTTGCAATGAGGGAATTAATGTATTTAGGAAGTAAATGCTTTTTACACTACAGTATTAAAAACAGAAAGAAAGAATTAAAACTTTAATTCTATAAAAAATGACATGCTGATATTCGTGTAAATTCTATTATGAAGAGAATGCAAAATAATTTTAAGAGAGCTATTTTTTTTACCTTACAAAATTTTTAAAGAATAATTTGTTCTACATCCCATCTCAAAAAGTCAGAATTATTTGAAATTTTTCTACGTTACTAATTGAAAGTTAAAATAAATATGTTTGAAGACATGTAATACCTCAACATTGTTAGTGTAATATATTGTCCAATTAAAGATGAAATACATATTCTACAAAATCTGAAGATAGTAATGAAGTCTTTACAGATATCATTATACATATAGACCCATTTCCCTTTTTCATCGTAATCTTAAAGTTTAAATATAAAGCTTACAAATTAGTTATAAAATAAAAATTTCAATATCATCTGGAATATTCCTATTAACAAGGTATATATGTGGTTTTTAGAAGTAATTTATACAAAACCTATATTTTACAATTCAACTTTGATATTTTGTTTTCTTTACTGAGGAATAATGAACCTTATTCGATATTATTCCTGAACAATCATGGTCTTACTTCAAAGAGACCTAAAATATTTCGTTTCATTTCTTTTACACAATTTAAGGTGGATTTCTGTATTTTTGAGATTTTAAGATTAAACTTATAAAACAAATTTAAAGGTAATAAAGGAAATATTTAAACTTAAATATATCATTAATGTTACTAGAATCGTAATGAAAAATAGGAAAGTCTTATAAATAAATTTAAAAGACTTAAACTTTATTCTAGTCTCTAAATTATTTAAATATAAATCTGTGTAAATGCATACTATTAAAATTTAGCATAAATAAATTTTAATTCTTTTCTATTTCTCTTATTAACTATCTCTAATTAATTAGCCAATATTTTGAATTAGGATAATTATTAAAATTAAATTAGGACTATGATATTTTTAATAGTAATAATAATTAATCATTCTAAAAATGTCTTTAGGTATGAGATTTAATTACAAGAAAGTAAAATCTGATTAATCTCAAAAAATTTATATATAGCTAATTAAAATTATTACAATGATATATATATATATATTAACATAAAAATGCAATATATCTAAAATTAAAATTTTAAATCCAGTTGAAGAACAATAAGAGATAGATTTACATTTAAGAATAATTTTGATTTTTTAGTGTAATATTGTAGTTTAATAATAATAACTAAGAAATTACATTTAAATTTCAAATTTCAAATCATGATGACTTGCTTAAAATTTCTAAAGTTTGTTTGTCACTTCTAGTAGCAAAAGTTTTATTTTTATATGGGAATTTTGATTTCATGGATGTAACTATTGCAGAATTATTATATTTATCCCAGGATGATTGTGCATATTATCTAAATATAACCCTTAAAAGATGACTATGATTTATGTTTTTAATCAGAATTTAAGATGATATGTTATATTTTATTTTTACACACGAAGTATACAGTATATTCTTCCAAACTTTGCTATTTATTGATAAATACTATGTAACAAATGGGAGCGCAACTATCTATTAATCTTCCTCTAAAAGGCTAAAATCTGCTCTGCTATATTTATTTAATTATATCAAGGGGATTCCTACAAAATTCCGATACTTTAATGACTGTATATGGATAAAGATTCCTTTAAAATGTCATTACTTTTTTATTCCGAAGATAACAAATAACTCTCCATCTGTAGCTAAAATATTGTAAACTACTGTACAAACTTATCTAATTCTATCAAGCTAACTTCCATGAAATTTCGATAATTTAATTATATATATATATGTGTATATATGTATATATGTATATGTATATATATATATATATATATATACATATATACATATATAGTTATAAATACATATTCGTGTATATATATATATATATATATATATATATATATATATATATATATATATATATATATATATACATATATATATACATATATATATACATATATATACATATATATATATATATATATATACATATATATATATATATATATATATATATATATATATATATATATATATATATATATATATATATATATATATATATATATATATATATATATATATATATATATATATATATATATATATATATATATATATATATATATATATATATATATATATATATATATATATATATATATATATATATATATATATATATATATATATATATATATATATATATATATATATATATATATATATATATATATATATATATATATATATATATATATATATTCCCTGAAAAAATCATTTTGTTTTTGGTAGACCAAAGATAGCAACTACTTTACAAACTTATCTAATTCTTTTAGGAGAATTCGAATGAAATTTCAATACTTTAGTGACGATATTTGGATAAAGGTTCCTTTAAAATGTCATTTTGTTTCAGGATGGCCAAAGATAGCAACAATCTATCTATATATAGCTAAAATTATAAAAACGACTCTTCTAGCTTATACTTTCAGGTGGATTTGCACGAAATTTCGATGAATTAATGGCGATATTTAGATAAAGATTCCTTTGAGTAGTCATTCTGTTTCGGATAGACTGAAGATAGTAACTTTGTATCCATGAGTAGCTAAAATGCTAGAAACTACTCTTCAATCTTAATCTAATTCTATAAGGTGGATTCCTACCAAATTTCGGTAATTTAATGATGATATTTCGATAAAGATTCCTGTAAAAATCAATTTAAAAAATGATTTTGTTTCAGATTGACCAAAGACAGCAACTATCAATCCATCTTTTTCTAAAATGCTAGAAAGTTCTCTTACATCTTCTCTAATTTTTTCAGGTGGATTCTCACGAAATTTCGATGCTTTATTGACGATATTTTGATAAAGATAACATTGAAAAGTCATTCTGTTTCTGATAGACTGAAGATAGCATCTTTCTATCCATCTGCAGCTAAAAGGATAGAAACCACTCTACAATCTGAATCTAATTGTATATGGTAGAAGACTACGAAATTTCGTTAATTTAAAGTCATTTTGTTTTAGATTTACCAAAGATTATATATATATATATATATATATATATATATATATATATATATATATATATATATATATATATATACACATACATATATGTATATATATACACACACACATATATATATATATACACACACACACATATATATATACACACATATATATATATGTGTGTGTGTATGTATGTACATATATGCTCATGCTTCTTAATGCTTTTACTACAGTGTTATTAAAACTCACGTAGGTAATTATGATCAGCTCTAATTATTTTACTATTTCTACGATGAAGAATAATCGACTGGGATTAATTGGTTACAGTAAAATAAAGACAATGCTGTTGTTTCTTAATGATAACAAATTTAGAATGATACTGACATATTTATTTAGAAATTAAATTTAGAAAAAAGTACACTGCATAAAGATGAAATACTCACAATGTCACTAATACTAATTTAAATAACTAAAATGATTTAATCATAAATGTAAAAAATCAATCAATTTGTATTCAATTTCCATATCATTAGTTAAAGTTTATTTCAATAAAATAATAACTGGGTTTTAATGCATGTCTGACAAGTTTTACTAATTTCACTGTACCGTTAGAGGACAATACAAATTACAAATTGGATGGAAAATTCAAATATCAAAAAATATAACAGGATTTTATATGTCAAGGTTTATTTCTGTCTTTTAGAAGCACTTTATATAAATTTAAATATAATGAGACGTATGACGTAATTGTTCTCATTATTGAAAATGTTTTTAATGACAGACACCATATGTTATTGTTCAAATATATATTTATTTCAAAAGACATTATGTAGGCATCAGTTTATTCTTCTGGCACAATTATAGAAGAATAAGAAAGCTTTTAGATTTTTTTGTGTCAAAGTAAACTTTAATGATAACAAATAAATATTTAAAAATTGTTGTATGTCACAGATAATTGTAGATTCTAGTTAAAAGTTTAACAAGAAAAGGATGAAAATATCTATGATATTACGTAATTTAAGATTGCGTATATTTTTATATGTCATAAATATAGCTCATTTATTCTATTAAGAGGACATGATAGATATGAATCTCAAAGGTTAACAAGAAAATGATGAATATATCTCTGATATTACGTAATTTGAGCTTGCATACTATTTTAAATGTCATAAATATATCTCATTCATTCTATTAAGATGACATAATAGATATGAATCTCAAAGTTTAACAAGAAAAGGATGAACATATCTGTGATATTGCGTAATTTAAGCTTGCATGTATTTTTATATGTCATAAATATATCTCATTTATTCTATTAAGAGGACATAATAGATATGAATCTCAAAGATTAACAAGAAAAGGATGAACGTATGTGGGAAATTACGTAATTTAAACTTGCATATATTTTTATATGCCATGAATATATCTCACTTATTTTATTAAGGAGTCATAATACATATGAATTTCGAA
>CM063500.1:47154503-47157003 GCA_032207245.1 Pardosa pseudoannulata
TGGGTAAGAATTAAAGGTAAAAAATAAAAAGGGAAATACCATAATGTTATAACTTTTCCTACAGCAATGTTAGCAACTCTGTTCTATAACTCTTACTATATTACAGGTCTTAGGAAATTCTCATATATATATATATATATATATATATATATATATATATATATATATATATATATATATATATATATATATATATATAGATATATATATATATGTATACATATATATATATGTATATATATGTATATATATATATATATATGTATATATATATATATATATATATATATATATATATATATATATATATATATATATATGTATATATGTATATATATATATGTATATATATGTATATAATATATATATATATATATATATATATATATATATATATATATATATATATATATATATATATATATATATATATATATATATATATATATATATATATATATATATGTATATATATATAGATATATATATATATATATATATATATATATATATATATATATATATATATATATATATATATATATATATATATATATATATATATATATATATATATATATATATATATATATATATATATATATATATATATATATATATATATATATATATATATAAATAATAACACTTGATTAAATAAAGTTTTATATAATACGGCTATTTGTTTTATTACACATATATCAGTGAGATATGTGTTAACATATAAGTTGTTCTTATATGTTATTCATATGTGCTCTTTTAATTTTACCATTGGAATTTAAAAGAGAGGGAACAGTTGCAATGTATTAATTTCTTGAATATCCCTCCAAAAAATTAATTATTCTTTTATGAGTCTAGGGTTTTGTTAAACTTTATTTAAAAACATCAAATTTAAGTAAACCATATTTATGATACAGTATAATATCGATCATGTTTAAGAAGATCTCGAAGCTCTGAACGTGTTCTCAAATAGTTCAAACAGTGAGTAGTCTACACTATCTGACCCATAGATTCTATTCTCTTCCACCAACACGCGCTTTTAATAAGATATTATCTGAACTACCTTGAAAAGACATCGAAATAGACTGGGATTTTCACTCGTCTGCTTCACTAAGTATGAGACATCCCTCCGTATCTTAGGTTAAATCCTGAAAGAATGTTTGTCAAAGCAGAACAGTGGCAAATTTCTTGTGAAGTGTAGTATCATATTCCCAGACTAATAGATGCTTCTTTTGTCCTATCAAGTCAAAACGGAACGATGGCCAATTGGTTAGGGTGCTGGCCTTCGGTACCATAGTTCGTGGGTTCGAATCCCACTGTAGTATGGATGTTCGTAGCCGTTCGGAATCGGCTTTAAGCTGTAGGTCCCGGTCTCATTAGCCCTCGTGTTGCAAAAAGTAGACCGTAGCACTCCAAACCAAACCAAACCAAACCTATCAGGTCAAGTGTCTTTTATGAAATGGAAGATAATGGTTCCAACGTCACACTGGGTATCTAACGTAGAACGTTCATATTAATTGCATTTCAGCTCTCGTTGTCACATAGCACATCAAGCCACACATATAATAGATGGTTGTATTGAAGATATTTTGAACACACTTGGTACTCATCTTACAAGAATACATCCCATTATGAATTTTTCTTTAGTTTAGAAAAACCCTCCAAGTCATCCGATTTCTTATCATGTATTTGTCTTTAAACTTAACATCTAACACCTTGCTAATGATATATACTCTATAGCGACTTGATGTGTGGCAAAAGGTAAAAAATCTTTGTTATTGATTTATCTAACACAACGTAATGCAGTTTTACCTATAATTTCGTTACCTGTGAGTTAGTAATATGTTTCTTGCCTATATTGCCACTACTTTATTTGCAAACCTGATATATTTTGCCTGACTGTTTAGCAAAATAACGGTTTTCTTCGAATACAAACACAGCAGAATTGTGAGCCTTAGACCTGATTTTGGCTGCCACTCATTGTAAACTGGATATTAATTTTGAAGTTGGTGTAAAACATCATATATTGTACTTACATTTATGCACACTCAAGACAAAATGTTTACCGTTGCATGCATATTTTATTAAAAAATAATTACTTATAAGACAGAAAAAATAATTATTCCTTAAAAGCAATTCGAAATACATGCTTGTTTGAAAATAAATCTAATATTTATTATAATATTTCAGAAGTAATTCCATAATTTGCTCTTTTGTAACTCTGCCAATTACTTTTCTTCTTTTCCAGAATTTCCCTGAAAATCATCAAAAGTCACTCGAGTAGATCTCTTCTTCTATAGAATGATTTTTCCTTATATTTCTCATCTGCGATGTTCCTCCTAATGAGTATGATTTCTTATAGTGATATCATTACATCTTCTTTTACATTATAACCAATCTTTTCATTTTCTCGCTTTATTCCAGTATGAATTTGGTCTATGTAACATAACTCCGTGTTACTTGCTTCTTTTCAGCTTAAGAAAATCAGCAAGAATTTAGA
>CM063500.1:47162003-47177003 GCA_032207245.1 Pardosa pseudoannulata
CGTCTTCTACCTAGAGAAAAAGAGAAAAATAAAGGAATGAGGTTTCACCTTCCTGGAATTTTCCAGAAATACGCACACACTGCTGATGGTCAGTAGTTGTCAGATAAGCAAAAAGCAACACATTCTATTCGGAACTGTGAAGGAACTTATTCACATTTTATGCCTTGCTCACTTAAATCAGTTTGTCGATATGGAAGCCAGAAAACAAAATGATTTAACATTAAAACTAAAAATCGAAATTTTAATTCGTTATGACAGGTTACCAAATATGAGTCAGCTCAACTCTGCAGCGCAGTTAAACGTTTCTCAGTGTCTGAATTGCATTGAAAGTGTGGAAAGGTGGAATACAACACCGCTCCTATGACTTTAAAAAACATTAGGATTAATAACGATTTATCAATGAGCTTGTCAGAAAGAATTGTAGACAGTCAACGATTGATCAATTATTTTTCTTATGTAAGCAGTTCTTATGTCTTAAAGAATAATATACAATACATAAATAAAACGCAATTTTTTTCATTTTATTTTGAAATGTAGTATGTTTGAATTCAAAGGGGGTGGTGGTGTAAATTTATCTAATTTTGCATATCGTTTATTGTTATCAATCGGTTATTGTTATCAAAATAACGATGTCCCAAACTTATCACTTTAAGCGATGCCCACTGTATAATTTTAGTTTAAATTACTTTATGAATTATAATAACTTTTAGACATCTCAATACTTATTATAAATTATATTTCTAATTATTTTCTATACTATTTTCTTAAAATGAAAAATTTTGAAAGTGATATTTTAATTTCGGTTGCACTAAAAATTCATTCACAAAGAACTTCAGATAGCTAAACACATTTCCAATTTTTTTCTCAAAAATTTAAAAAGAAGCTTGAATGTAATAAAAAATTGAAATATTTTGGAATTTATTTAAATTGTATTAAAAACGCTTTTTTAATTTTTCCTTTTACTTACTTTGTTATTAAAAAAATGGTGGTTTTTTGAAAAATTAATAATTAAAAGCATTTGAATTATATAATTTTATTTTAAATTAATTTATGAATGTATAACTCTAACTTACTTGAACTTTTTTTAGGACTTTACTTTACACATGACTTTACTCATTTCTTACTTTACTTATGATTATGACTTGACTTTTATTTTATAACTTCATGACTATACTTTATAACTTTAACTTATTTAATGAATTATTCTAGTTTAAATTACTTTATGACTTCTACACATCTTAATACTTATTATAAACTATATTTCTAATTATATTCTATACTATTTTCTTAAAATGAAAAATTTTGAAAACGATATTTTCATTTGCATTGCACTAAAAAATTCATTCACAAAGAACATCAGATAACTAAATACATCTCCAATTTTTTTCTCAAAAATTTAAAAAGAAACTTGAATGTATTACAAAAAATTGAAGTATTTTGTAATTAAATTTTTATGTTTCCTTTTACTTTGTTATTTAAAAATGGTGGTTTTTTGAAAAATTAATAATTAAAAGCATTTTAATTATATAATTTTATTTTAAATTACTTTATGAATGTATAACTTTATGTTTTATGTTTCCCTTTACTTTTTTTGCTATTCGAAAAATGATAGGTTCTTGAAAACTGATAAATGTTTTAATTATATAATTTTAGTTTAAATTACTTTATGAATTATAATAACTTCTAGACATCTTAATACTTATTATAAATTATATTTCTAATTATATCCTATACTATTTTCTTAAAATGAAAAATTTTTAAAAGGATATTTGCATTTGGATTGCACTAAAAAATTCATTCACAAAGAACATCAGATGACTAAACGCATCTCCAATTTTTTTCTCAAAAATTTAAAAAGAAACTTGAATGTATTACAAAAAATTGAAGTATTTTGGAATACATTTAAATTGTATTAGAAACGCATTTTTTATTTTTACTTTTACTTTGTTGTTCGAAAAATGATGGTTTTTTTTGAAAAACTGATTTGAAATGTTTAAATTATATAATTTTATTTTAAATTACATTATGAATTATAATAACCTCTAGACATATTAATACTTATTATAAATTATATTTCTAATTAAATTCTGTAGTATTTTCTTAAATAAAAATTTTGAAAATGATATTTTCATTCGAATTGCACTAAAAAAATTCATTCACAAAGAACTTCACACATAACTAAACACATCTGTAATGTTTTTCTGAAAAATTAAAGAATAACTTGAATGTATTGAAAATAATTAAAGAATGAATTTCACTCTCGATACATTTCTCTATGTATCGATTTTCTTGTATAATTCAAGAACAACAGACTAATTTTATTTAATTTATAAAGAATTGTTTCCCTAGAACTCTAAAAGCAAAATAGTTAATTAACTCATTAGTGTTTGTTTACTATTTGTTTGGAAAGGAATAGACTCAATTAATTGATTAAATTATTAGCATATCAAAGAGATATATTTCTTAATTTTTCCTCCTTCCCGAAATATTGAAAGAGAATTTAGTTTTAAGATTGCTATCAAAAAATGATTTTAATTAGCAATTTATATTAATTACAGAAAGCACTAAATTCCTTAAACATCCCGGGAGAGATATTGTAGCTGAAGATATTTACTCCTGATTAGCCCATTTCGTAGAGAGGTAAACAAAACTTGAAATTTAAAAAAAAAATATTTCGGAACGAAAGCAATTTAGAAAAATAATTCATTAAAATGTTAATCAAATTATCGGAGCATTTTGGCAGGTAATTTTTGTTTAACGCAGTTTAATTCTATCCTTAATTCAAATTTGTTAATATTTACTTATTAGTGAACGGGAATCCATTTAAGTATAAATTTTTTTTATTAGATTTGTGATTATTAAAAAAGGACTATTGTTTGTTCATTATGCTGAAATGCTTTAGACATGTTCATGCTTGTGATACATATATATATATAATTTACAAGGTTTGGTTGAGCCAAGCTTTGGTCTTCCACATCCAGAGATATCGCAATTTGGAACTTAAGGATATTGCGATCATGAGACTATTTTAAGTGTTTCAGTCTCTAATGCCAATGAACATCTTGTTTTTGAGCTGCTGTAGCTCAGTTGACTAAGGCAACGCTCTCGTAAATGAAGGGTTGAGGATTCGGAACCCAAGCTGTCGAAGGTTCCATAGTGTTCGTTAAAAGTGACTGAGGAACGTAAACTATATTCGTCTTCACAATGTCCTCCAAGTTTTCAATCAATACCTCTGGGGGGTGGCCGATCAAATCTGTGGGTCTTCTGATTGGACCCTGCTTCAAAATTACGAGTACCCACTTGAGCATAAGTCGTACTTTCACCCTTGAGTAGCTTGTTAAAACGAAAGGCTCACCCCTTTGTCTTGTAACGTATCCGGTCCCTGTTCTAGGTGACACAAGGAAGAATCAGGTGTATCTTGATTGATGAATTTATTTACACCTCTGATATATACATCATTTCACAAGTACACAAAAAAAAATTTCCGATCACACGTAAGTGATTAGTACACGTAGACCTGAGTAGAGACGCGCATTAACTAAGACCAGTCTCTGCCGAAATATTGGTGATCCAACTGAAGAAACAATTCGGTAGCTCTCGCGAGAGTTCACTGAAGTAATGGTAGAATATCAAAGCACAGTTAGAGTTCCGAAGGAAAATATGCAAACAATCCTGAAGAGGTTTATATTAAAAAAGAAATCCAATGCATAGGGTATCGTTTCAATCTCATATATCCCAAGACGGGATTCTGCTAAATAAAACTCTCCGATGGAGAGACTGGTCGAAGCGACATCCGAGTTAACCGATGCGGGCTACTATTTAAAGAAAAGATCCCAAGGTGGGATTATAGAAAAAAAAACTCTCCGGTAGAAAGACTGGTCAAGGCGACCTCTGAATTAGCTGGTTACTAGCTAACTAACTTCTTTAGAATACAAGTCTTCTCTCGTCTCTTTCTATGGGGGGAGCCTCTAAGAGAGGAGCCTCATCCACAAATTCATTATTGGATCACCTAGCGATGACCTCACCTTTAAACAACTGGATGGATCCGGGTTAAACAATCATAGGCCGCAAATTCAGGTTTCCCTGGAATTCTTAGCGGCTACATCCAAGTCGCGGAAAATTCTAGGGCTCAAAAGTGTAGACATCGTGGTACCGGGGAAAACAATCCTTTTGTATCCACACAAGCGAAGTCCACCTCTCAAAGCAAAGTTCTTTGATGTCGACACACCGCTAAATTATGCCGTTACAGTCTTAATACGAGTACCCTACGGCACGATCGAGCTTGATTTGACCAAGTGGCATAAGACAACTGCCGCATAACGAAACTTTCCTTACAAGCTCAGTGGCCGAATGGTCAGAGCACGAGATCCATACCCAAAGTTTTTGGGTTGGATTCTCGCCAAAATCCTAAATATGGATTTTTAATTAATTTAAAAATGTTGATTATTGTTGCCTTACATTCTCGAACATTGTAGATCTTTCTTTCTTATATAAATTATTTATTTCTCGAATATTCTGTTCGGGTATAAAAGCTAATACCCACTAGTTGTAGTCAACTTATCTATCTTGCAAGGTTGCAAGTTGCTACTTAGCTTCAATAAATTTGTCTGTTAGGTTAAACGGTGTGTTCATTTGAATCTTCGTAAGAAATTGTTTAGTGGAGCCGGATACCGATTTTGCCATTGTGGATAATTCTGACAGTGTTTAAGTGTGTTTAAGAGGATTACCTCCAGAATACGATCCAGATACCTCCAGATACGAAGCCTGTCGTGGTAACTCCTACTTATCCGTAAACTATGTTCGTCTTCACAATGATCTTTAAGTTCTCAATCAATACCTCTGGGGGAGCAGCTAAGTGTATGAGTCTTCTGCCTAGTCCCTGTTTCAAAATTAGGAGAACCCATTTAAGCATAAGTCGTACTTTCAACCTTGAGGTGCTTGTTAAATGAAAGGCGCACCAATTTGCCTTAATATGAGTCACCTCCGACTCGATCGTGCTTGGTTTGACCAAGTGACATAAGACAGCAACAACAAGTTTTGGTTTGTTAATTTAAGCTCAAAACATTAATAAATTAATTAAATTAAATCAATGTTATAAAAGTGGTAATATTTTACTATTACTAAATAGTATGTTATATGTATATCCATTAAAGAAACAGTATTACTATTTAACGTAAAAAAAAGTATTGCGGATAAACTAAACTGTTTTAACGATTTAGGGCGGGTCACACCAAAGTCGCTTAACGGCTAATCGCGATTAACCCATGGCGCCATTGAATATAGGGTTTAATTCACCTTTTTAACAGAAATTAATCACGGTTAGCCGTTAAACGACTTCGGTGAGATCGGACATTATCATGTTGAGCTCGATGTCAATCCTTCCGGATCGACAGTTAACTTTCCACACAGGCTGTGTATATCCCTTGGAACTCTAGGTGATTTTTAGATGGAAAGGTTACTGTCAGTTCTTACAAATTGACGCAATGTCAATTGTCACTACCCATAGACTGATATCCCCAAATCGAAAAAGTACCTTGTCATTCCCCGTGGTAGATATCATGATCAGCGTTCTAATGACAATGCTGAGAAAATTACAGCATTACCTTTTTTTCGATGAAGACAGAATGTAATATTCAAAGTTGTTTAAACGTCATATTCACTTTATAACCCAGAGGAACTACTTAAGAATTGAGCTCCCTTTGGCAAATTTGGCGAAAATATTGGCGATATTTACTAAAACAAAAAGGTAATCCATCCAAACATGGAATTTCTTGCCTTTTCAGACAAATTTAAATAGTGCACAGTGCGTCATCGTAATAGAATTAGATACTTAATTAAAGAAAACGACTTGGAATCCGGACATTTATATTTATGGGTAATTAATCCCTTTAACAATTTACAAACGCAACAACTATAAATTATTAAAAATCAGCCATAGTGAACCATTAATGCTTTGTTATATCTATTTATTTAAGCATTGCGCACTTTAATATATAAGAAAAGAGTTCCACAAGGAGAGTTGGATGCAAATATAATATATAAATTATAACATATATACAGATTGTTTGGACACGGTCAGATCAGGAGAAAATGTTAGGCGACCATACTTGAACCATCATCGCCAAGTTGGCGGGGGAACGCAGTTAATTAGTCAAGCCAACCTAGAGTCATAATATACATTTAGGATATTTATTAATATATATATGAAGTACAAATTATATGAATATTTCTGAGTTAAAATAATAAGTTATATCTTGATTTAATTCTAAGTTTCCCTGAAATACCATTCTGCGTCCAGAATGCCAGCTGAATGTCGATTGGGCATTATGGGGATTAATCATATATCTCACGATCTCTGTCCTACTTACGTTAAACTTACGATAACTATGTATATACTCCACATCATTTATCTTTCTTTTATTTAAAAAGACTTAAAATATAGATAATTGTTGTAAAACAGAAAAAAATCTAATTCATTCCTGCTTTTGAATACCTTCTATGACTTAATATCTTTACACGAAAACTATATTTCATTGTAGAAAATGCTATAATGTATAAATAATTTCCCTACGGGAATCATTACGCTTAGTAGAAAACCTTTTTTCGCAAGTTTCGGAAGCAGTAATTTCCCTAATGCTTTCGACTTTTAATACGGGACTATTGTCTCTAGAGTATTTTAATAGAATATTCTACACGCATTATCAGGCCTACTTTCTGATAAATAAAACCTCGTTATGCTGTTAACACCGTGTGCTTTATGTCAAAGACCTATTAATGGTGTTATCTCTGATAACAAGGTGATTTTAATGTAACACAGTGTTGTAATCTTACTTTATTTTTGTATTTAAATATATATTAGAATCTTTCCTTTGACCCTTTACCTATAATTAAGTTCTATAAAACACATTCTTGATGAAATGTGTTTCTTGTTCGTTATAAAAACCAAGTTGTTCTAAAGGAATTTGCACGGTTTAAGTTTAAAACTAAAATACGATTATATAAAAAATATTCGTGAAGTTAATATATACATAATCTTACATATTCCCAAATATATATATATATATATATATATATATATATATATATATATATATATATATATATATATATATATATATATATATATATATATATATATATATATATATATATATATATATATATATATATATATATACATATATATATATATACATATATATATATATATATATATATATATACATATATATATATATACATATATATATATATATATATATATATATATATATATATATATATATATACATATATATATATATATATATATATATATATATATATATATATATATATATATATATATATATATATGTATATATATATATATAATATATATATATATATATATATATATATATATATATATATATACATATATATATGTATATATATATATATATATATATATATATATATATATATATATATATATATATATATATATATATATATATATATATATATATATATATATATATATATATATATATATATATATATATATATATATATATATATATATATATATATATATATATATATATATATATATATATATATATATATATATACATATATATATATATATACATATATATATATACATATATATATATATATATATATATATATATATATATATATATATATATATATATATATATATATATATATATATATATATATATATATATATATACATATATATATATATATATATATATATATATATATATATATATATATATATATATATATATATACATATATATATATATATATATATATATATATATATACATATATATATATATATATACATATATATATATATTATATATAAATATATATATATATATATATATATATATTATATATATATACATATATATATATATATTATTGATTTTATTATTGATTATATATTATATTATGGATATGATATTATTGATTTAATTCCCCCTTAATGAAATTTTTCTAAGATAATTAATCATTATCTTAGAAAGATGTTCAAACAAATCAGCACTGTTTAGTTTCAACAATGTGTATAAATTTATCAAACAGTTTTTGTGACATACTTGTAAAAGCTAAAGTTACTGTATTGCACAAATTGAAATGGTGCAATCTAGTAGAGCCTCTAATAAACTTTTAGAGTGCTTTTGAAAAATCATTTCAATCCTATTAGATGTTCGGCACTTCAAAAGGATGTATACAATACCAGCCTAAGAACTCTATAATCATTATCGTTAAACGTGTCTTGACAGATATGGATAAATCATGGCTTTTGAAATCAAATGTTGCATGGTTTATCTTTCTCGGTTCCATCCATATCAACTGAGATATTTTGCATTGCATTGGTTTTTAAATCAACAAAAAAAAATCGGAGTTTTGCTCAATTGTACTCAAATAACTTAAATGTTTGAATGTCTAATAAAACAAGTTTCGTTTCAGCCCAATGCTAATTTTTAAAGTTATTATAGGTAATTATTACAATAACAATGGCTGCTTCAAACACGGTTTCTTCAAGGTCAGGTTTGAAGTTTCAGCCCCGAGAGCTAGAGGAAGACAAATATGGATATTTAATAGTTGCAATTAATCGACAAATTTTATTATCGCCAAGCTAGATATCTATGACTGTTGAAGGAATGCAAACACTTTCATACCAACAACAGAAACAATTACTATATCTTTGGCAAATTTAGAACTCTTCTTTAAGTCATTCCACTATAACTTAGTGTTCATCTTTCCAGAATAGATATCATTCTCTTTATATTTTTCAGAAATATTTCTTAAATTTCTACTCTAAATATATTTTAAATCAAAACATTTTTTTTGTGATTAGATTTCCTGCACATGTAGTTTAAGCAGAATCAATGAAAAATTGTATTACAATATTAAAGAGAATAATTCCAAGCTATACTTTTTACAATTATGACTGTTATTGCCTGTTCATGAAATGTAAACCTCCCGTAGAAAAATATAATCTACTTCAATTTCATTTACAAGTTCAAGAACCTCTCTTAAATTAGATTAACTTTGAACATAAAGGATGACAACATTTATTAGATTAATTTATTTCATTTAATTAAACAACATCTGGTTATTTAAAAATTCTGAATAAAGTTATAAAGTTTTATGAAAATATTATTTAAAAAAAATCCTTTAGATATACTATTTATACTCAATTTCAAAACATGATTTCTTCAAGATTTTGCTTTAGGTCCCAGAATATATATTAAAGACATTAAAGAAAATTCACCAAGATTATAGAGTAATAAAAAGTTTTACACAGTATAGCATTTTACCCAATCACTGTAAAATTCATAGAATATAGCACTTGTCATATAAACAGAATTCATTGCCTTGACAAATTTATTAGCTTCCCTTAAAAGTGATAACTGGAATATTATAAAAAAATGTGTTGAAGTAATTTCATAAATTTATTGAATTAGAAGTGTTGAAAGAAGAAAAATCTTAAATTCGAAAATCTTATCTGTGAATAATAAGAATCAAAATAATATTAATTAATACACTATTTTCATTCATAAAATAATGAATAAATTTATTAATGAAATACAAACAAAGTTATTCTTAGCTATAAATAATTGCTTTTTATTATTTCGGATTTAAGTTATTCTTATTTTATTTACGCTTTGTAATTGTAACTAAAAAGAAAACAAAATTAACCATGCGAATTTTTTCAATGTTTCCTTTATTTATTACATGAAATAAAATTAAACATTCTCTCTGAATGAAATATTAAAATTTAATAATTCAATTATGATAAATTAAATTAACAGTAATTACATTTAATTTTGAAATAATCACATTTTATGAATGAGATTAGTTTAATAAAACATTTATTCAAGATCGTAGCTTGAAAGAGTATTATATGTAATGGACGTTAAACCGTTAAAATCCGTCTGATTTCTAATCACTTTTGACTATAGTGTATTTTTAAAATTAAATAATAGAAAAACTCATTCTAATTAGTAACCTTATTTCTCTTGAAAATCTTGTTCAAATTGCATTTGATACTCTAGTTTCTGATTGCTTGTCCAATGATATATGTATATTGCAGCGGTATGATTCTGTAAAAATATAGTAAATATAGAAATACTTTTTTCTTCTGTGATTTTACAAAGTATTTTATAAATCTAAATATAATCTTTATATATTTTTCTCTACAAAATAATTTTTATTAAAAACAATATTCAGAAAGAAGATATCTTGTTCAAGGTGCATGCTAGTTTTATATTAAAAAGGATAAAGTAAACTTTTTAATATAGAACTATAATGCACCCTGAACAAAATACTTTTTTGAGTTAATAACATTAATCAGACTTTAATGTGCTAATTTGTAATTTGTTTGTTTTGATGCTTGAACTTTAAGAAAATCCTATGAAACAACACGTAGGTTCCACTAGTTATTTCATCGACATTGATGGTATCGAAAAAATTTTCATTTAGGAAGAAGTTTTGTCTTTCTTCGACTTATTTTTAAAACTAATTCAGCAAACCTTGGTGCTGTTGTTGTTGATTTATGCAACTTGGTCAAACCAAGCACAATTGAGCTTCGGCTACTAGTAATAAGTCACTTTCGTTTTTAAGGTGCACTTCAAGTGTGAAAGTACCACTTACTCTCAAGTGGGCCCTCGTAATTTTGAAGCAGGGATCAAGAAGATAACATATAAGCTTGGTCTTCCACCCAGACAGGTATCGATTGAGGACTAAGATGATATTGTGACCACGAACATATTTTTCGTACCCCATTCAACTTTAACGAACACGGTGGATCTTTTTGGAGCCGACTTGGGCTCAAAACCCGCAATTATCCAGTTAGGACAGAGTCCCTTCGCCAACTGAGCTACCGGGACACATTTAGCAAATGTAAATGAACTAATTCAGCATTCTCCAATGGTGGTCCATGTACCATGAGTGGTCCGTGAAAAAGTTTGATGGTCGCAAAGAAAAGGAGGATTATTTATTATAAGTTGTTAAAGTTATATTTAGTTATCTATGTCAAGATCTCATTTTTGGCTTTGTATTAAAAAACTGCAATTTTCAGCAACATATTTGTGTTAAAAAAATATTTTCATCCATCACAACAATTAAAAGTCGATCACTCTTGTTTGAAATAAACACACATATCTCAATTTTTAATGACATCGTTGGAGTCAAAACTCCACATAGTCGATATGCAAGAGCATATAACACTAAAATTGTGGTATACATAAGGAAAGATTTTTTTGTTACAATATTAAGATAATATGTACATTTTGTATTAATAATATAAGTTTCTAAATATCTTTATATATAAAGATAATCAGACATTGTCTTCTATCCATGTGTTTTAATAGGACTTCTCCTAAACGGCTGGACTTATTTTGATAATATTTTGTATATGTAATTAAGTTGATTCAAGAATGGTTTAGATTCACAATTTGATCCGATGGAAAATCTTATTTTATTAAAAATCCAGAATTGTGCTTTTATTGAGAATATTATAATGCCACTCGAAACTCTTTACTGCCAATGTGTCTTTAACGCGACGTGCTTCACTACGGGAAGTCACAAGACCGAATCGCCCGACAGGCGATGTGGAGATTTTAATTTAATTTAATTACGTTTGTGGTGCCTGTACGCGTGGTGTCGTCAATTATTTTAAAATTACTTTTGTCCTTACTTTTCTATTAAACAGTCAAATTTATAATTTGTTTAAAAAATTTACAATTTCTGGATTTACAACGTTAAAACAATTCAACGTCTGCCTGGTCGTCTAGTAACAATATGAAATTTTACTCTTTACTTTTCCATCAAAACACTCCAATTTATAGTTTATTTAAAAACATTTTAAAAATTTTGAGTTTCATCGTTAAAACTGGACAACGACTGTCTGGTAGACTAGCTATTCTATAAATATATTTAGTGCTTTTTTTTATTTTAAATTTATATAATTGATTACCTGCCGAGTAAATATTATATATGGAGTGGTTCTTAAAATAATATTTACCTTAATTATCTTTCTTTACCTTTCCATCAAAACGGTTTAATTTATAATTTATTTTAAAACATTTTACTATTTCTGGATTTACAACGTTAAATCAAGGTAACATCTGTCGGGTCTTCTAGTAATGGTATAAAATTTTACTCTTTACTTTTCCATCAAATCACTGCAATTTATAATTTATTTAAAAACATTTTAATAATTTTGAGTTTCAGCATTAAAACAGGACAACGTCTGTTTGGTAGACTAGTTATTCTATAAATATATTTAGTGCTTTTTTTATTTTAAATTTATATAATTGATTACCTGCCGAGTAAATATTATATATGGAGTGGTTCTTAAAATAATATTTACCTTAATTATCTTTCTTTACCTTTCCATCAAAACGGTTTAATTTATAATTTATTTTAAAACATTTTACTATTTCTGGATTTACAACGTTAAAACAAGGTAACATCTGTCGGTTCGTCTAGTAACGGTATAAAATTTTACTCTTTACTTTTCCATCAAATCACTGCAATTTATAATTTATTTAAAAACATTTTAATAATTTTGAGTTTCAGCATTAAAACAGGACAACGTCTGTTTGGTAGACTAGTTATTCTATAAATATATTTAGTGCTTTTTTTATTTTAAATTTATATAATTGATTACCTGCCGAGTAAATATTATATATGGAGTGGTTCTTAAAATAATATTTACCTTAATTATCTTTCTTTACCTTTCCATCAAAACGGTTTAATTTATAATTTATTTTAAAACATTTTACTATTTCTGGATTTACAACGTTAAAAGAAGGTAACATCTGTCGGGTCGTCTAGTAACGGTATAAAATTGTACTCTTTATTTTTCCATCAAAACACTCAAATTTATAGTTTATTTAAAAACATTTTAAAAATTTTGAGTTTCATCGTTAAAACTGGACAACGACTGTCTGGTAGACTAGCTATTCTATAAATATATTTAGTGCTTTTTTTATTTTAAATTTATATAATTGATTACCTGCCGAGTAAATATTATATATGGAGTGGTTCTTAAAATAATATTTACCTTAATTATCTTTCTTTACCTTTCCATCAAAACGGTTTAATTTATAATTTATTTTAAAACATTTTACTATTTCTGGATTTACAACGTTAAATCAAGGTAACATCTGTCGGGTCTTCTAGTAATGGTATAAAATTTTACTCTTTACTTTTCCATCAAATCACTGCAATTTATAATTTATTTAAAAACATTTTAATAATTTTGAGTTTCAGCATTAAAACAGGACAACGTCTGTTTGGTAGACTAATTATTCTATAAATATATTTAGTGCTTTTTTTTTTAATTTATATAATTGATTACCTGCCGAGTAAATATTATATATGGAGTGGTTCTTAAAATAATATTTACCTTAATTATCTTTCTTTACCTTTCCATCAAAACGGTTTAATTTATAATTTATTTTAAAACATTTTACTATTTCTGGATTTACAACGTTAAATCAAGGTAACATCTGTCGGGTCGTCTAGTAACGATATAAAATTGTACTCTTTATTTTTCCATCAAAACACTCAAATTTATAGTTTATTTAAAAACATTATAAAAGTTTTGAGTTTCAGCGTTAAAACAGGACAACATCTGTCTGGTAGACTAGTTATTCTATAAATATATTTAGTGCTTTTTTTTAAAATTTATATAATTGGTTACCCGCTGAGTATATATGGAGTGGTTCTTAAAATAATATTTACCTTAATTTTACTTTTTTACCTTTCCACCAAAACGGTTTAATTTTTAAATTATTTAAAAAAACATTTTACAATTACTTTATTTGCAATGTTAAAATAAGGCAACATCTGTCGGGTCGTCTAGTAACAATATAAAATTTTACTCTTTACTTTTCCATCAAAACACTCCAATTTGAAATTTATTTAAAAATATTTAAAAATTTTTATATTTATAGCGCTTATACAGGACAACGTCTGTAAGGTTGACTAATTATTCTATAAATATATTTAGTGTTTTTTATTTTAAATGTATATAATTGTCAGCCACTGAGTAAATATTATACATGGAGTTGTCTTTAAAGTTCTAAAATTTGTCGACAGTTGATCTAGTTCATATATACAGCAATCATCAAGGGGGAGGGTTACAGTACCACCCCTCTACCTTTCCGCTATATCAATGATAAATATTGATTTGATATTCATGATATTAATTAGCCGTCAAATATAAGATTCCATTTAATTAAATTAAATTAGAAATATATTATCTTCCTCATTGTTGCTTTTAAGATGATTTAATTGATCAAATATACACTGAATATATCTTATATTGCAATCACATCATTCAATATCTTTCTGAATTATTTTATGAAATATTTTTACTTGATAAAACATTTTCCTCTTGAACAGTTTTTCTTGGTTAATTTATAATGATAATTAATCATTAAATTTATTACATAATGTACCGCTAATTTTAGTTTGGTATATTTTAAAAATTAAACATTGAGAAAACACAATCTAAAATTATTCAGTTTCAACTGGACATGTATATGATCAAGCCGTTCATTTGTTATTATGGAAATATATTGGGTTTTCAACTAAATATTTGTACTGCAATGGAAATATTTTGTTAAATGAACTAAATATATCTTATATTGCAATCATATCATTCAATATCTTTCTCAATTAATTTATGAAAAAATTTTACATGATAAAACATTTTCCTCTTGAACGGTTTTTCTTGGTTAATTTATAATGGTAATTTATCATTAAATTTATCAGATATTCAATTGCCAATTTTAATTTGGTATGTTTTAAAAATTTAATACTGAGAAAACACAATCTAGCATTGTTGAGTTTTAAGTGAACATATATATGGTCAAGCGGTTCATTTGATATTATGGAAATATATTGGGTTTTCAACTAAATATTTGCACTGCAATGGAAATATTTTATTAAATT
>CM063500.1:47179503-47207003 GCA_032207245.1 Pardosa pseudoannulata
ATTTTAAGGTTTTAAGTAGTTAAATTACTGATTTATAATTATTTATTTCAACTAGGAATGATGTTTTAATTTATGGGGATAACAATATAGGATATGGTACATTACACACTTAAATTTTGTCTTTTAATATTTTTCCAAATCATAAAAATCTAGTAAATCATATCATAGAAAAGTGTATTTTAAGTAAATTATTTCTGAAATTAAATAAATTTATAAATTTTAAGGAGACAGTAAAACTTGGAACTGACAGATTTTGTTCAAAAATATGAAATATTTCGCATATAAATATTGTTCTGATAAAATCAAATTACAGATATGATTCATCACCAAAAGACTTTTTTAGAACGTGATTATTTTACTGCAATAAATCTTCTTGTATTCCACATCTTTAATTTAAAATTTTAAAATTAATACTTTGCACTTTGATAACTTTTGTATCAAATTAGTAATTTCGAAAAATGCGGATACATTACGTTTGTTTTTTCTCATTTAAATGTTAGAGATTGTTTATAATTGTTTGTCATTAAAGTGGGTAAGGTTTTGAAAATATCGAAGTATTTTTGGAATTACTGAGGACTTAATAACATAAAACGGCTTAAACACTTGTTTAAACATTGCATAATTTTAAAAAAGTAACTGAAATAGATAGTACTTAAAGTAACTAAAAATAGATACCCCAGGTTATTAATGTATAAATTCTAAATATAAAATTAAAAAAAAATTAAAAGCAGTTCGTAAACTTTGCAGTAGAAACATTTTTAAGGAGTATCGTTGAACAAAGTTATTTTATCAAATATGCTCGTTTTTAATCAAAACTTCTTTCGTTAAAAAATACATTTTCAAGGATAGATTAAAAAAATATTTTTATAGATAATTTTAGCAACGAAAAAAATGGATTAATGTACCCACAAAAATCGATGAGAAATGAAATTTTATAACATGAAATTTATATATTTTTATGTCATATAGATTATAAGTCACAACATTATTTATCATCATCATAAAAATATCTTTAAAAATAAAAAAAAAAATTTGAAAATTAAAATCTCAAAATCAAACTCATTTCCTTAATACGAAACTGGAATTAAGGCATTAAAATTTTATGGATTAAGGCATAGAATTCACAAATAAGTAGTTTTAAATAAGAACTACATATATATTTCTTTATCCTATTACAAATTGTATTAGGTATTAAAGTAACTAAAATAACTAAAGTAACTAAATGGTATTAAAGTAACTAAAAATAGATATCCCAGTTTATTAATGTATAAATTCTAAATATAAATTTAAAAAAAAATTAAAAGCAGTTCGTAAACTTTGCAGTAGAAACATTTTTAAGGAGTATCGTTGAACAAAGTTATTTTATCAAATATGCTAGTTTTTAATCAAAATTTCTTTCGTTAAAAAAAACATTTTCAAGGATAGATAAAAAAATATTTTTATAGATAATTTTAGCAGCGAAAAAAAATGAATTAATGTACCCACAAAAATCGATTAGAAATGAAATTTCATAACATAAAATGTATATATGTTTTATGTCATATAGATTACATGTCACAACATTATTTATCATCATAAAAATATCTTTAAAAATATAAAAAATTAAAAAAATTAAAATCAAAATCAAAATTACTCATTTCTTTAATACGAAATTGGAATTAAGGCATTAAGTTTTTATGAATTAAGGCATAGAATTCACAAATAAGTAGTTTTAAATAAGAACTACATATATATTTCTTTATCCTATTACAAATGGTATTAGGTATTAAAGTAACTAAAATAACTAAAGTAACTAAATGGTATTAAAGTAACTAAAAATAGATATCCCAGTTTATTAATGTATAAATTCTAAATATAAATTTAAAAAAAAATTAAAAGCAATTCATATACTTTGCAGTGGAAACATTTTTAAGTTAAATTTATTTCTTTATCCTATTACAAATGGTATATTAAGAATAATTTTCCGAATATAGAAATTAATTCAATTTCCTGGTTAATTTTGTCTTCAGAAATTATATTTCTATGCTAAATAAATCTTACAATTTACTCAGAATTGCAATTATTAATTGCATAGTTTCATAATTATAGTAATAGGAAATCTGTATTGTACAAAATGTTTTTCTTAATGTATGCCCATTAAGGTTTCCATATAAATTATATATTGCTTCTAAAGATAAAATGTAAAAAGAACTATTACTAAAGTAACTATTTAGTATATTGTGCATTAGAAATTTTATAAAGAAATATTGCATCATACACTGTCTACCAATAAGTACTTGGACACCTGTGTTAGATAATAAAAACTAACTTTATTCAAAATCAAAAGTTGGTCGAGCCTCCAAGAGAGGTAGTTACAGCGTGAACCCTCCGGGGCATACTTTCCACAAATCTTTGTATTACAGCGAGTTGTATTGTCTACCATTCGGCTTGCAGTAGGCATACAAGTTCCTTCACCCATTTTGGACGGGTAGTGCACCCCTTAATTCGGCTATCCAACACGTCCCAGAGGTTTTCGATAGTGTTAAGTTCTGGGCAGGCCAGTCCATTCAATGAACTCCATTGGCATCAAGCCTTGGTTGACCTCGAAACATGACAACTGGCATTGTCGTCCTGAAAGTAACAGGAGTCCAACCCGTAAAACTGCCACAAAGTTGGAACCACATTGTCATTCAAAATAGTGCATAAGGCATCGGAGTTGAGCTTATCATGAATGAGGACCAAAGGTACCAGTCCATACCAGGAGAAACACCCCCAGACCATAATTCCACCTCCGCCGAACTTGACTGATAGCACAATGCATTCTGGCTGGAGACTTTATCCAGTCAGATGCCAGATCAAGACCCTGCTATCCTAACGGTAAAGAGTAAACCTTGATTCGTCGCTTAAAAAAAACCCATTTTCACTGTTCTACGGTCCAATTTCGATGTGCTTTGCACCACATTAACCGGACATCACGATTGGATGAAAGGCTTATGTGCAGCAGAACGACCATAAAAACCAAGCAGATGTGCTTCCTTACGGATGGTATTATATTGAAACAATACTCCCGGATGCCTGTTGAAACTCCTCGCGGATGAGGGCCATCGGTTGGCTGCGGTTCTTCCGAATTTCTCTGGACAGCACTCGTCGGTCTCTATCTCCCAGTTTCGTTAGTCTGCCGACTCGGGGTACATTTCGACATTCACCGCTCACCTTCCACTTTTTAATCACATAGGCCACGATCGATTTTGGGTACTTTAAATGGCTAGATATGTCCCTTAAGTATCGACCACATTTGTGATACCCAATAATTATACCTTTCTCGAAATCAGAGAGCTCCGAATTCGAGTGGGCAGCATTTTCCATGCGACTAATGCCGATGCTGTTTCCTGCATGTTGTATACTAGCGGAAGCCCTGACGTACCTCAGGACCACGATTATCGTCATTTGCATAGGTGTCCAAATGCTTATTGGTAGACAGTATATATATATATATATATATATATATATATATATATATATATATATATATACATATATATATATATATATATATATATATATATATATATATATATATATATATATAATATATATATATATATATATATATATATATATATATATATATATATATATATATATATATATATATATATATATATATATATATATATATATATATATATATATATATATATATATATATTATATATATATATATATATATATATATATATATATATATATATATATATATATATATATATATATATATATATATATATATATATATATATATATATATATATATATATATATATATATATATATATATATATATATATATATATATATATATATATATATATATATATATATATATATATATATATATATATATATATATATATATATATATATATATATATATATATATATATATATATATATATATATATATATATATATATATATAAATATATATATATATATATATATATATATATATATATATATATATATATATATATATATATATATATATATATATATATATATATATATATATATATATATATATATATATATATATATATATATATTACCAATTATATCTCAATTATATTTATATATATATATTGGTTTTCTAATCGATTTTTGTGTCAACATATTATGTTCTAATTAGAAAAGTCTTTATGTAACAACATATTATGTTCTAATTAGAAAAGTCTTTATGTAACAACATATTATGTTCTAATTAGAAAAGTATAATTAAAGACCGAAATTTTAAAAATAAATTAAGGTTTATTATTTTCTTATACGAAACTTTGGAATTTTTATAAATTATTTTATAAAATTAAATAATTAAATAGTATTCATTTACATAAGATTTAATTCTATAGTTCTTTATTATGTTGCGAATAATTTATAAAACACAGAAATCAATTTAATTTCCCGATTATTTTTGTCTAAAGGAATTATGTTTTTATCCTCAATAAATCTTACAATTTACCCAGATTTGCAGTTACTAATTTCATCGTTTCATATTTCCAAAGTAAAATCACACCTGTAATATCGTGAGGCAATTTCTCCTTTATCATGATAAGTGTTAAATACTTAATTCTCTCTCTCAGTGAAAGTGAAATATTGCCCTGATACACGAGACTACTTGTTACATTTTCATCCCATAAATTTCCGTTTTTCAATAGACACGCGGCTAGGAAAATTTCCGTCAAGCACGTAATTCCACAGTGGGTGATTTTAACTCCTTCATAGTGTCTAAACGTGTGTCATTAGAATCTCTTCACGCTTTTATTATAAAGGAAGCGGTTATAGTTAAACTGCATTGCATCATGCAACTTCATTCACTATTGAAAGTTCACCTAAAATCTGTTAATATTTTAATAAATGGTGAGGTATGAAAAATATATCTCATTTTGGGAAAGGTATAGAAAGGTTTTTTTTGGTATTTGCTTCCACTTCCATTAAAAAAAAGGACATTGCGAATTTATGCGAACAAATTTATTTTGAATTTTTTTAAATCAAGTCAGAATATTAAGAATTTATAAAACGTATTTTCAGAAATTTTAGTAACTTTTTTCGGTTTTAAATAGTTAAAATAATTTTCTTTGCCGAAATTAAAATGAACCAATATAATAGTTATTGCTCTAAATTTAATAGTAAATTTTACTTATATAATTTAATGAATAAAATTTCTGGAGTTCATTAAATTAATTTTATTTATATAATTTAATAAATAAACTTTGAGGAGTTCATTAAATTATTATTATTTATTAAATTATTATTTATATAATTTCATAAATAAATTTTAGGAGTTCATTAAATTAATTTTATTTATATTATTTAATAAATAATTTTTAGGAGTTCATTAAATTAATTTTATTTATATAATTTAATAAATAAATTTTACGAGTTCATTAAATTAAGTTTATTTATAAAATTTATTAAATAAACTTTTAGAAGTTCATTAAATTAATTTGATTTACATAATTTAATAAATAAACTTTTAGAAGTTCATTAAGTTAATTTTAGTTATATAATTTAATAAATAAACTTTTAAGAGTTCATTAAATTAATTTTATTTATATAATTAAATAATCTTTTAGGAGTTCATTAAATTAATGTTATTTATATAATTTAATAAATAAACTTTTAGGAGATCATTAAATGAGTTTTGTGTATATAATTTAATAAATAAATTTTAGGAGATCATTAAATTAATTTTATTTATATAATCTAATAAATAAACTTTGAGGAGTTCATTAAATTATTATTATTTATTAAATTAATATTTATATAATTTCATAAATAAATTTTAGGAGTTCATTAAATTAATTTTATTTATATAATTTAATAAATAATTTTAGGAGTTCATTAAATTAATTTTATTTATATAATTTAACAAATAAATTTTAGGAGTTCTTAAATTAATTTTATTTATATAATTTAATAAATAAACTTTTAGGAGTTCATAAAATTAATTTTATTTATATAATTTTATAAATAAATTTTAGAAGTTCATTAAATTAATTTTATTTATATTACTTAATAAATAATATTTAAGGAGTTCATAAAATTAATTTATTTATATAATTTAATAAATAAACTTTGAGGAGTTCATTAAATTGTTATTATTTATTAAATTATTATTCATATAATTCCATAAATAAATTTTAGGAGTTCATTAAATTAATTTTATTTATATAATTTAATAAATAATTTTTAGGAGTTCATTAAATTAATTTTAATTATATAATTTAATAAATAAACTTTTAGGAGTTCATTAAATTAATTTTATTTATATAATTTAATAAAATTTTTTAGGAGTTCATTAAATTAATTTTATTTACATAATTTAATAAATAAATTTTTGGAGTTGGTTAAATTAATTTTATTTATATAATTTAATAAATAAACGTTTAGTAGTTCATTAAATTAATTTATTTATATAATTTAATAAATAATTTTAGGAGTTCATTAAATTAATTTTTTTTATATAATTTAATAAATGAATTTTATGAGTTCATGAAATTAATTTTATTTATATTATTTAATAAATAAGCGTTTAGGAATCCATAAAAATAATTTTATTTATATTATTTAATAAATAATCTTTTAGGAGTTCATTAAATTAATTTTATTTATATAATTTAATAAATAAATTTAAGGGGTTCATTAAATTTATTATATTTATATAATTTAATAAATAAACTTTTAGGAGTTCGGTAAATTAATTTTATTTATATTATTTAATAAATAATATTTTAGGAGTTTATTAAATTAATTTTATTTATATAATTAAATTATTCGTATTTTTTAATTAAATTAATTTTATTTATATTATTTAATAAATAATATTTAAGGAGTTCATAAAATTAATTTTATTTATATAATTTAATAAATAAATTTTAGGAGTTCATTAAATTAATTTTATTTATATAATTTAATAAATAAAATTTTAGGACATCATCACAAATTCAACTTTAATTAAAATGCGTATTCTCTTTTAATATACATTTTTCAACTCATAACAAATTTTGTAAAATTAAAGAAAAATCGTTTTTTGAACAAGTTGTTTTTATCTTTCATGAGAGCTTATATTTTTCTGCTTTGTTGCAATTAACTTAAAAATCGAAAAAAATTACAAGCTTGGAAAACAGGGAAATTCCATTAGTATTTTAAAATAGTTATAAGTTATTTTTATTTTATAAAACTACAAAGAATTCATTTAATTAAAAAATATGCCAAGAAATAAAATTAAGCATTCATTTTTTATGCAAAATAAATTTTCATCTATTCTCAGAATTTTTTGATTACATACTGGTTTATATATTATAAATTGAAGTAATATTCCCTAAAAATATTTTTCATTTTTCCTATAATTAAATATTTAACAGTAAATTAAAAAAAATGAATTGATTGCTTTAAAAAATAAAATACACGTTTAATTACTAAAACTGTAAAGAATGATTTTGAAAATATACTGATAATCATGAAAATATAAACTTAAGATAGATTTTAATGTGTATAACGAATTTTAAACTATTTTAATAATTAAAAATTTGAAGATGGATGATTTGCTTTTTAAAGCTTGTGGTGAATTAATAAATAAAAATGCATGTTTTCGACCATATAGTAGGATATACATACATATGCATTTGTATCTATACCTTATTAAAAATATTTTCGAATTTTCCAATGACTAAATATTTAACATAAATTTTCTAAAAATTCCCACGACACAAGTCCGAGGTTCGATTCCCGGGCTGGACATGATTGACTCAGCCATTTATCCCTTCAGTGGGTAGATGAACTGAGGACCAAGCGTACGTGGGAACTAAACACTGGAGGTTCAGCTTAAGATTGACCACCTAACCGGAACATATGCTTCGCACCTAAACGTAGATTGCGACCTTAGACCATGGCCTCCTAGGGGCTTTTTCGCCGAGGAGTTTTTCTAAAAATTAGAGTTGCTTGCATTAAAAAATAAAATGCACATTTAATTACTAAAACTATAAAAAATTATTTTAGTTATAAAATTTATGAATATAAAGTTTTCTGTAATATATATATATATATATATATATATATATATATATATATATATATATATATATATATATATATATATATATATATATATATATATATATATATATATTATATATATATATATATATATATATATATATATATATAATATATATATATATATATATATATATATATATATATATATACATATATATATACATATATAATATATATATACATATACAAATATATATACATATATATATAAACATATATATATACATATATATACATATATATACATACATATATATACATATACATATATATATATATACATATATATACATATATAAATATACATATATATATATATATATATATATATATATATATATATATATATATATATAATATATATATATATATATATATATATATATATATATATATATATATATATATATATATATATATATATATAAATATATAATATTTTTATAACATATATTTAAAGGATATAATAATAATATATAATATAAATATTATATATTTATAATAAAGTCTAATATTTAAAACTTTATTTCAGAGCGATAACAAATCTATTATCTAACAATATACAATAAAAGCCACAGAGTTCATCTGCTCTAACAAGTACAATAATAAACAGAATTTTAATACAAAAACATTATAAAGCGAATTAAATGCAATATAAAGCAAAAAAATATTTTTATTGAAAACTTATATAGACAGAAATTTACAGTTTTATAACAGAAAGGAATAATAAAATACTCCGTTGATTAAACATTAGAATAAAGATATTTATAATAAAAATTGGAGAGAGGAGTTGAAATATTAGCTAAATATGATAAATGCATATATATATATATATATATATATATATATATATATATATATATATATATATATATATATATATATATATATATATATATATATATATATATATATATATATATATATAAATAACAAATTTTAAACTATTTAATTAATTTAAAATATGAAGATAGGTGATTTTCTTCTAAAAACATGTGCATAAATAAATATATACAGGTTCCTTTAGACCCTTCTATTATCTCCCATAAATATTAAACATCCATAAACTTAATTTTCTAAATGCCTTTAAATCAAATTAATAATTTTCAATACTTTTATTTATGATTTATTGATAAATGTAGTCCTTTAACGGAAATTAAGATATTTAGATATACAGCATTGTCATTTGACTAATAACAAACAGTTTCAATTAGACACAAAATTGATGACCACGATGCCCTGTTAACATTCAACTAACATTCTGAGTACCGGAGGAATGTTCAACGAGCCTTACTTGCTATTAGGTTATGTTATATGACTTTAAATCCCAGTATCACTAGTATTTCAAACTGCTGATTTTTTAGTAGATCCAGAATATTATATTAACTTTCATTGGTAATCAAGAAATATATTTTCTTGTAATATAAAATCCACATTTTAAATATTAATTATTATAAATAAATTCTTTAAATTACATTCTAATAAATAAAAAAAAGAACCGTTAGTGTAAAATACTTAGTCTCTTTTACTGCATTTTAATTTTTCGGTTTAGATTTTTTTACAAAATATAGTTGATTTAAATTTAGTATATTTTTGGAGATTAGGAAATAATTTTTAATTAAATCATAACGACGACCACAAAGCCCTATTAACATACAGCTGACATTCTGAATACTTTAAGAATGTTCAACGAGCCTTGCCTGCTAGTAGAGGATGTTACATGACTTTAAATCAAAGTATAACTAGTATTTTCAACTGTTGATTTTTCATTAGAATCAACATATACTTATTTTCATTGTTAATCAATAATCAAATCTTATTGGTATAAAATCCACATTATAAATATTAATTTTTATAAATGAATTCTTTAAATTACATTCAAATAAATAAAAAAAAGAACCGTAAGTGTAAAAGACCCAGTCTCTTTTACTGCATTCTATTTTTTTTCGATTTAGTTTTTCTTTATTACAAAATATAGTTGATTTAAATTTAATATATTTTTGGAGATTAGGAAATAATTTTTAATTAAATCATAACGACGACCACAAAGCCCTATTAACATACAGCTGACATTCTGAATATCGAAGGAATGTTCAAAGAGCCTTACTGCCTGCTAGTAGGTATGTTATGACTTTAAATCAAAGTATAACTAGTATTTCAACTAGTTGATTTTTTCAGTAAATCCAAAATATTATATTTACTTTCACTGTTAATCAAGAAATATATTTTCTTTTAATATAAAATCCACATTATAAATATTAATTATCATAAAGGATTTTTTAAATTATATTCAAATAATTAAAAAAGAACCGTAAGTGTAAAAGACTTAGTCTCTTTTACTGCATTTTAATTTTTCGGTTTAGATTTTTTTACAAAATATACTTGATTTAAATTTAGTATATTTTTGGAGATTAGGAAATAATTTTTAATTGAATAGTAACGACGACCGCAATTCCCTATTAACATTCAGTTGACATTCTGAATACCGAAGGAATGTGCAAAGAGCCTTACTTGCAATTAATGCATGTTATAGGACTTTAAACAGCAGAATAACTAGTATTTCAACTGTTCATTTTTTCAGTAGATCCAAAATATTATACTTATTTCCATTATTAATCAAGGACTATATATTCTTGTAAATTAAAATCCACATTATAAATAATAATTAAATTCTTTAAATTATGTTCAATTAAATAAAAAAAGAATCGTAAGTGTAAAATACTTAGTCTCTTTTACTGCATTTTATTTTTTCGGTTTAGTTTCATTTTTAAATATACTTGATTTAAATTTAATATATTTTTGGAGATTAGGATATAATTTTTAATTAAATAATAACGACGACTAAAATTCCCTATCAACATTCAGCTGACATTCTAAATATCGAAGGAATGTTCAAAGAGCCTTACTTGCAATTAGTGCATGATATAGGACTTTAAATCAAAGAATGACTAGTATTTCAACTCTTTATTTTTTCAGTAGATCCAAAATATTATACTTATTTTCATTGTTAATCAATAATTATATTTCCTTGTAGTACAAAATCCACATCATAAATATTAATTTTTATAAATAAATTCTTTAAATTACATTCGAATAAATAACAAAATGAACCATAAGTGTAAAATACTTAGTGTCTTTTACTGCATTTTTTTTTGTTGCAAAATATACTTGATTTAAATTTAATATATTTTTGAAGATTAGGAAATAATTTTTAATTAAATCATAACAATTTCCATATTAGTAATTGGTGACTAAAATTAGCTTATATTATACATTCTCACCTGTACATTAGTATTTTTAAAACTTAAAAAAAATTGAAATAATTTCTATTAATATTTCATCAAATTTGCAGATTTCTATGTTTTTTAATTAAATTAAAAATTGTAGTATAAAACTTGTGTGAAACTTGTTGTATAAAATCCACATTATAAATAATATTTTTTATAAATAAATTCTTTAAATTACATTCAAATAAATAAAAAAAATCGTAAGTGTAAAATACTTAGTCTCTTTTACTGTATTTTACTTTTTTAGGTCTAGATTTTTTTACCAAATATACTTGATTTAAATTTAATATATTTTTGGAGATTATTAAATAATTTTTAATTAAATCCTAACGACGACTAAAATTCCCTATTAACATTCAGCTGACATTCTGAATACCGAAGGAATGTTCAAAGAGCCTTTCTTGCAGTTAGTGTATGTTACAGGACTTTAAATCCCAGTATAATCCTAGTATTAAAATTGTTCATTTTTCAGTAGATCCAAAATATTATACTTATTTTCATTGTTAACCAAGAATTACATTTTATTGTATTATAAAATCCACATTATAAATATTAATTTTTATAAATAAATTCTTTAAATTACATTCAATTAAATAAAAAAAGAATCGTAAGTGTAAAATACTTAGTCTCTTTTACTGCATTTTATTTTTTCGGTTTAGTTTCATTTTTAAATATACTTGATTTAAATTTAATATATTTTTGGATATTAGGAAATAATTTTTAATTAAATCATAACGACGACCACAATTCCCTATTAACTTTCAACTAACATTCTGAATACCGAAATAATGTTCAACGAGTCTTGCTTGCTATCAGGGTATGTTACATGACTGTAAATCCCATCATAACTAGTATTTTCAAGTGTTGATGTTTCAGTAGATCCAAAATATCATATTTACTTTCATTGTTAATCAAGAAATATATTTTCTTGTAATATAAAATTCACTTTGTAAATATTAATTTTTATAAATGAATTCTTTAAATTACATTCAAATAAATAAAAAAAGAACCGTAAGTGTAAAATACTTAGTCTCTTTTACTGTATTTTACTTTTTTAGGTCTAGATTTTTTTACCAAATATACTTGATTTAAATTTAATATATTTTTGGAGATTAGGAAATAATTTTTAATTAAATAGTAACGACGACCACAATCCCCTATTGACATTCAGCTGACATTCTGCATACCAGAGAAATGTTCAACGAGCCTTGCTTGGTATTAGGGTATGTTACATGACTTTAAATCAAAATATAACTAGTATTTTCAACTGTTGATTTTTCACTAGAATCAACATATATATTTTTTCATTGTTAATCAATAATCAAATTTTCTTATTGTATAAAATCCACATTATAAATATTAATTTTTGTAAATAAATTCTTTAAAATACATTCAAATAAATAAAAAAAATCGTAAGTGTTAAATACTTAGTCTCTTTTACTGCATTCTATTTTTTCAGTTTAGAATTTTTTACAAAATATACTTGATTTAAATTTAATATATTTTTAGAGATTAGGAAATAGTTTTTTAATTAAATAATAAAGACGACTACAATCCCCTATTAACATTCAGCTGACATTCGGAATACCGAAGGAATGTTTAACGAGCCTTGCTTGCAATTAGTGCATTTTACAGGACTTTAAATCCCAGTATAAACATTATTTCCATCAGTTGATTTTTCAGTAGATCCAAAATATTACACTTATTTTCATAATAAATCAAGGATTATACTTTCTTGTAGTATAAAATCCTCTTTATAAATATTAATTTTTATAAATAAATTCTTTAAATTACTTTCAAATAAATAAAAAAAGAACCGTAAGTGTGAAATAATTAGTCTCTATTACTGCATTTTATTTTTTTCGTTTAGTATTTTTTACAAAATATAGTTGATTTAAATTTAATATATTTTTGAAGATTAGGAAATAATTTTAATTAAATCATAACATTTTCCATATTAATAATTGGTTACTAAAATTAGCTTATATTATATATTCTCACCAATATATTAGTATCTTTAAAATAAAAAAATGAAATAATTTTTATTAATATTTCATCAAATTTGCAGATTTCTATTATTTTTTAATTAAACTAGAAAATTGTAGTATAAAACTTGTATGAAACTTGTAGTATAAAATAGACAATATAAATAATAATTTTTATAAATAAATTCTTTAAATTACATTTAAATAAATAAAAAAAGAACTATTAGTGTAAAATACTTAGTCTCTTTTACTGCATTTTATTTTTTTGGTTAAATTTTTTTTACAAAATATACTTGGTTTAAATTTAATATATTTTTGAAGATTAGGAAATAATTTTAAATTAAATCGTAACGAACCGCAATTCCCTGTTAATCAGCTGACATTCTGAATACAAATTTCAACAATATTGCTATATGGTATGTTACATGACTTTAAATCAAAATAATATATTTTCACAGCTGATTTTTCAGTAGATCAAAAATATTATACTATTTTATTGTTAATCAATAATTTATATACGTAGTATAAAATCACATTTAAATATTAATTTTTATAAATAAATTCTTTAAATTACATTCAAATAATTAAAATAAAAGAACTGTAAGTGTAAAAGACTCAGTCTCTTTTACTGCTTTGTATTTTTTCGGTTTAGTTTCATTAGTTTCATTCAAAATATAGTTGATTTAAATTTAATATAATTTTGGAGATTATGAAATAATTTTTATTTAAATCACAATGACGACCACAATACCCTATTAAATTTCAGCTGACATTATGAATACCGGAGGAATGGTCAACGAGATTTGCTTACTATTATGGTATGTTACATAACGTTAAATCCCAGTATAACTAGTATTTCCAACTGTTGATTTTTCAGTAGATCCAAAATATTATACTTATTTACATAATAAATCAAGAATTATACTTTCTTGTAGTATAATATCCACACTATAAATGTTAAATTTTATAACTGAATTCTTTAAATTAAATTCAAATAAAAAAAAAGAACCGTATGTGTAAAATACTCAGTCTCTTTTACTGCATTCTATTTTTTTTGGTTTAGTTTTTTTAGGAAATATACTTGGTTTAAATTTAGTATATTTTTAGAGATTAGGAAATAATTTTTAATTATATCATAACGACGACCACAATTCCCTATTAACTTTCAACTAACATTCTGAATACCGAAATAATGTTCAACGAGTTCTCTAAAATATGACAATGTAATCCATCATAATGATTTAATGTTGATCTTTCAGTAGATCCAAAATATCATATTTACTTTCATTGTTAATCAAGAAATATATTTTCTTGTAATATAAAATTCACTTTGTAAATATTAATTTTTAAAATTAAATTCTTTAAATTACATTCAAATAAATAAAAAAGAACCGTAAGTGTGAAATAATTAGTCTCTATTACTGCATTTTATTTTTTTCGTTTAGTATTTTTTACAAAATATAGTTGATTTAAATTTAATATATATTTGAAGATTAGGAAATAATTTTAATTAAATCATAACAATTTCCATATTAGTAATTGGTTACTAAAATTAGCTTATATTATACATTCTCACCAATATATTAGTATCTTTAAAATAAAAAAATGAAATAATTGTTATTAATAATTCATCAAATTTGCAGATTTTTATGTTTTTTATTTAAATTAGAAAATTGTAGTATAAAAATTGTGTGAAACGTGTAGTATAAAATCCGCAATATAAATAATAATTTCTATCAATAAATTCTTTGAATTACTCTCAAATAAATAAAAAAAGAACCGTAATTGTAAAATACTTACTGCATTTACTGCATTTTATTTTTTCGGTTAATTTTTTTTATAAAATATACCTGATTTAAATTTAATATATTTTTGAAGATTAGGAAATAATTTTTAATTAAATCATAACAATTTCCATATTAGTAATTGGTGACTAAAATTAGCTTATATTATACATTCTCACCTGTACATTAGTATTTTTAAAACTTAAAAAAAATTGAAATAATTTCTATTAATAACATCGAATTCAGCTTCTATTTTTTAAATTAAATTGAAAATTAAACAGTATTATTTCTATTCTATGAAAATATATTCATTAAATTAACTTTATTTATATAATTTAATAAATAAACTTTTAGAAGTACATCACAGATTCAACTTTAATTAAAATGCATATTCTCTTTTATTATACATTTTGGAAATTCCTAACAAAATATTTAAAATTAAAGGAAAATCGTTTTATGAACAAGTTATTTTTATCTTTTACGGGAACTAATAATTTTCTGCTTTGTTGTAATTAACTCAGAAATCTTAAAAAAAAATCAACGCTTGGAAAACAGGAAAATTCTATTAGCATTTTTAAGTAGTAATAAATTAACAGCTGATATGGGAATCTGTTTCTAATAATGCGATAAATATAAGTTCTTTAGTTAATTACTCTCTAACGAATTTTATCTCAATTTATTTGCAAAGTAAAAACTGTGATTACATATTTTGAGAGCATCATGTACGGTATCTTAAAATTAGATTTTGGGAATTTAAATATTTAGCTTTAAATTATTTTACGAGAGTGAAAATTTTAACACTGTTTTAGTGTAATTTACTAATTTTTAATTATGTAAGGTTTGTAAGGCAGTTAAGTGAATTTTTATAATTATTAGAGTTACTAGAATAAAACGGAAAAAATTCTACGAAAATGAATTTCTAATAATTTTTTTTAATAGAATTACTATGACATTATTTATATTATTTAGATTTAATTATTATTTTTTTCTTTTCGAGAGATAATATAGCTTACCGGGTAATGAAACCTCTTAAAATAAAACATGAATCATCATTATTCTTTAAATAAAAAGCTAGTCATCTTCGTCTTCCATTATGTGGCATAATAGATAGAGGCATTCATATTGGATTCTTGATGAATTAGGGTTAGCAAAATTCAAAGCGAGTAAATTATTCAACTAGATTTCATTTATGTTAAGAATTGTACTTGAAACATTTATTTTTTAAATTCTACAACAATAAGGTCTAATTTTCTAGATTTATTTCTTTTCCGAAGAGAATATAGGCTTACCGGGTACACCTCTTAAAGATAGGAAAATATTATCTAACTCCTGGGTGTAGTGAAAAAGCTAGTTTCATTCCTTTACTTCCATTAATTACTGTGGCATAAAAATCGGGAAGAGGTAACGATAATTTCGAAGTAGCTAAGAAAACTTTGAATTAATTATCTAGATTATTTACTTTGAATTAATTTTCTAGATTATTTACTTTGAATTAATTTTCTAGATTTATTTCTTTTCCGAAGAGAATATAGGCTTACCGGGTACACCTCTTAAAGATAGGAAAATATTATCTAACTCCTGGGTGTAGTGAAAAAGCTAGTTTCATTCCTTTACTTCCATTAATTACTGTGGCATAAAAATCGGGAAGAGGTAACGATAATTTCGAAGTAGCTAAGAAAACTTTGAATTAATTTTCTAGATTATTTACTTTGAATTTACTTTGAATTAATTTTCTAGATTTATTTCTTTTCCGAAGAGAATATAGGCTTACCGGGTACACCTCTTAAAGATAGGAAAATATTATCTAACTCCTGGGTGTAGTGAAAAAGCTAGTTTCATTCCTTTACTTCCATTAATTACTGTGGCATAAAAATCGGGAAGAGGTAACGATAATTTCGAAGTAGCTAAGAAAACTTTGAATTAATTTTCTAGATTATTTACTTTGAATTAATTTTCTAGATTTATTTCTTTTCCGAAGAGAATATAGGCTTACCGGGTACACCTCTTAAAGATAGGAGAACATTATCTAACTCCTGGGTGTAGTGAAAAAGCTAGTTTCATTCCTTTACTTCCATTAATTACTGTGGCATAAAAATCGGGAAGAGGTAACGATAATTTCGAAGTAGCTAAGAAAACTTTGAATTAATTTTCTAGATTATTTACTTTGAATTAATTTTCTAGATTTATTTCTTTTCCGAAGAGAATATAGGCTTACCGGGTACACCTCTTAAAGATAGGAAAATATTATCTAACTCCTGGGTGTAGTGAAAAAGCTAGTTTCATTCCTTTACTTCCATTAATTACTGTGGCATAAAAATCGGGAAGAGGTAACGATAATTTCGAAGTAGCTAAGAAAACTTTGAATTAATTTTCTAGATTATTTACTTTGAATTTACTTTGAATTAATTTTCTAGATTTATTTCTTTTCCGAAGAGAATATAGGCTTACCGGGTACACCTCTTAAAGATAGGAAAATATTATCTAACTCCTGGGTGTAGTGAAAAAGCTAGTTTCATTCCTTTACTTCCATTAATTACTGTGGCATAAAAATCGGGAAGAGGTAACGATAATTTCGAAGTAGCTAAGAAAACTTTGAATTAATTTTCTAGATTATTTACTTTGAATTTACTTTGAATTAATTTTCTAGATTTATTTCTTTTCCGAAGAGAATATAGGCTTACCGGGTACACCTCTTAAAGATAGGAAAATATTATCTAACTCCTGGGTGTAGTGAAAAAGCTAGTTTCATTCCTTTACTTCCATTAATTACTGTGGCATAAAAATCGGGAAGAGGTAACGATAATTTCGAAGTAGCTAAGAAAACTTTGAATTAATTTTCTAGATTATTTACTTTGAATTTACTTTGAATTAATTTTCTAGATTTATTTCTTTTCCGAAGAGAATATAGGCTTACCGGGTACACCTCTTAAAGATAGGAAAATATTATCTAACTCCTGGGTGTAGTGAAAAAGCTAGTTTCATTCCTTTACTTCCATTAATTACTGTGGCATAAAAATCGGGAAGAGGTAACGATAATTTCGAAGTAGCTAAGAAAACTTTGAATTAATTTTCTAGATTATTTACTTTGAATTAATTTTCTAGATTTATTTCTTTTCCGAAGAGAATATAGGCTTACCGGGTACACCTCTTAAAGATAGGAAAATATTATCTAACTCCTGGGTGTAGTGAAAAAGCTAGTTTCATTCCTTTACTTCCATTAATTACTGTGGCATAAAAATCGGGAATAGGTAACGATAATTTCGAAGTAGCTAAGAAAACTTTGAATTAATTTTCTAGATTATTTACTTTGAATTTACTTTGAATTAATTTTCTAGATTTATTTCTTTTCCGAAGAGAATATAGGCTTACCGGGTACACCTCTTAAAGATAGGAAAATATTATCTAACTCCTGGGTGTAGTGAAAAAGCTAGTTTCATTCCTTTACTTCCATTAATTACTGTGGCATAAAAATCGGGAAGAGGTAACGATAATTTCGAAGTAGCTAAGAAAACTTTGAATTAATTTTCTAGATTATTTACTTTGAATTAATTTTCTAGATTTATTTCTTTTCCGAAGAGAATATAGGCTTACCGGGTACACCTCTTAAAGATAGGAAAATATTATCTAACTCCTGGGTGTAGTGAAAAAGCTAGTTTCATTCCTTTACTTCCATTAATTACTGTGGCATAAAAATCGGGAAGAGGTAACGATAATTTCCAAGTAGCTAAGAAAACTTTGAATTAATTTTCTAGATTATTTACTTTGAATTTACTTTGAATTAATTTTCTAGATTTATTTCTTTTCCGAAGAGAATATAGGCTTACTGGGTACACCTCTTAAAGACAGGAAAATATTATTTAACTCCTGGGTGTAGTGAAATAGCTAGTTTCATTCCTTTACTTCCATTAATTACTGTGGCATAAAAATAAGGAAGAGGTAACGATAATTTCCAAGTAGCTAAGAAAACTTTGAATTAATTTTTAAATCAATTCAACGTGATTCTAAACTGCATTCACAGTATCTGGAGACTTTACAGTAGTATGAAGATAAACAAATTATTGAGCGTGTACCAGATAATTCTCAGCCAAAAAATAAACCATTTTTTTATCTCCTGTATAGGGTACTTTAGTGTAATCTGGATAATCAAAAATTTTACTGATTCCAGTCATAGACGGGTTATATGCGAGCTCTATGATAAAATGAAAATGATAGCCATTTTTACTATCGTCTGGCTGTTTAATCCTCCTAAATGTTCGAATTCAAATCGTTCGTATTTTATGAGTAACGTAATTTCACCAGTGAGATTCATAACCTCAAATTCTGTAAGGAAAATTAAAAATCAGCCAATTTTACTATCGTGTTGCTACAACTGAAGTGTAGAGCTAACTGTCTCACAACTTTGAGGTACCACAAGTGGATTGGTTTCAGTTTGAAACAAGCATTTTATGATTTATGTTTGTTTAATTCTTCTGAATTTTCAAAATCTGATTGTTCGTATTTTATGACAGTTTTTTGCGAATGATACTTCAATAAAACTAGAGGTTTTCTTATGTATGTAGTTCGTGGGTTCGAATCCCACAATGGCATGGATGTTCGTAGCCGTTCGGAATCGTCTTTAAACAGTAGGTCCTGGTCTCATTAGCCCTCGTGTTGCAAAAAGTAGACCGTAGCGCTCCAAACCAAACCAAATCTTATGTATGTATACTTCTAATGAGTATCATAATAAAATGGGATTTTAAAATAACAAAATAATTAAAAAATGATATAATAAGCAAATTTAAAGCCTTGAACAAGTAATGTAATAACTAAACAATGAATGTAATAGTAAAATTAACATCGGAAAGATATAACGTACACATGGTATTAAATTCTAATTTTTAAAACAGAAGTCTAATGAAAGAAAACGAATAATTTTGAAATAAAATAAAATTGTTCAAAATTTTACCTATATGTTGAAAAATATGCTCTTTTTGAAATTTTCGACAAAATATTTTCACAATTTCTTCCCATTGTTCCACAATATTGTGATGAGTTACCAAAATTGCTACTCAGGCTGCTCTTATCGAATACAATTTGTACCTACAGTTTAACCCTTTGACAATTTAATTTTTTTCCAGAATTCGGTAAAAAAATGTCACATTTTTTTTTATTGAATTTTTTTGTTTATTTTACATTTTTAAGTAAAGATGTGTTATTAAAATTAACATTTTTAATATTTTATTACAACTTTTTTTCTTTCTATGAAAGCATCATAGAACTGAAGTTTACCTTTAGTCTCATCGATATACAAGTTTATTTTTGGAATTCCAGTGAAAGCAAATGTAGGATTGGTATCCGAAGGATTATCAGAATTAATTTCAAAAAAATTGTTTTGCCTGACTGATTCCATCTGTACTACTATCAGAGTCACTACTATCCAAGTCATCTAGTCAACTTTCACTACTATCATTTACAGATAATTCACTTTCTGATTCCGAGTCACAGTTCCAATCACAAGAAATTAGTTCCATACTCTCTGAATTATCCATTATTTAAAAGTAAAAATATATTATTCAACTCTTACATCAATAAAATTATCAGGCGGTTAGTAAAATATAACCAGAAAGCTAAACACTGAAAGATAAAAATTCGTCTTCTGATACAAAACATGCGAAAAAACTCGCTCTTTTAAACCAATCAAAGTTGAAAATACAATAAACTGTAAACTATCATTTACTGGACATCTATACGAATAATTTGTTACTAAAATTGGAAAAGATACGGCCGAAACAGTGCAAGCGAAATAGTAATCAGATTGCCCGTACGCCGTACAGGCAAAGATCCGAAAGCTGTGTCCGTACGGCGTACGGGCAAAACAGGGAAGGGGTAAACAAGCACCTCAAGTTTGAAAGTACGACTTATGCTCAAGTGGGTACTCGTAATTTTGAAGCAGGGTCCAATCAGAAGACCCACAGATTTGGCATTCATTATTTAAATGGAATTATTCATTATTTAAAAGTAAAAATATATTATTCAACTCTTACATCAATAAAATTATCAGGCGGTTAGTAAAATATAACCAGAAAGCTATACACTGAAAGATAACAATTCGTCTTCCGATACAAAACATGCGAAAAAACCCTTGCTTTTGAACCAATCAGAGTAGAAAATACAATAAACTGCAAACCATCATTTACTGGACAATTATCGTCATCTATATGAATAATTTGTTGCTAAAATTGGGAAAAATAAAGCCGAAACAGTGCAAGAGAAATAGAAATCAGATTGCCCGTACGCCGTACAGGCAAAGATCCGAAAGCTGTGTCCGTACGGCGTACGGGCAAAACAGGGAAGGGGTAAACAAGCACCTCAAGTTTGAAAGTACGACTTATGCTCAAGTGGGTACTCGTAATTTTGAAGCAGGGTCCAATCAGAAGACCCACAGATTTGGCATTCATTATTTAAATGGAATTATTCATTATTTAAAAGTAAAAATATATTATTCAACTCTTACATCAATAAAATTATCAGGCGGTTAGTAAAATATAACCAGAAATCTATACACTGAAAGATAACAATTCGTCTTCCGATACAAAACATGCGAAAAAAAACGTGCTTTTGAACCAATCAGAGTAGAAATTACAATAAACTGCAAACTATCATTTACTGGACAACTACCGTCATCTATATGAATAATTTGTTGCTAAAATTGTGAAAAATAACGCCGAAACAGTGCAAGAGAAATAGAAATCAGATTGCTCGTACGCCGCACGGGCAAACTAGTAAAGTCCCGAAAGATGTACCCGTACGGTATATGGACAAAATAGGGAAGGGGTTAACTTAGCGTCACTCTTCTATGAACAGCTAGGCAGATCGCACACCCACGTACATGGTCCATTTTCCACGAAACGATCTTTATCCCTCCCCTTGCTTACGGCCTTGCACGCATCAACAATTGAACGGGTAAGAATGCTGAAGATAAAGCAAAGACGAATTTGCAAGCCAAGTTCTAAAGTGATTTTTAATAAATTTCATCATATAAACAGACTATAGATCTATAAATTTTTTTTTCAAGATATTGCAGGCCGCAAATTAGATGAAATGTTACCCGCAAGTTGCTTTTGCAAACCTTTATTACAGAGTAAAATTTTCATTTGTAGAATTTCCATCCAAAATATTTTATAGAAATATTCCGAGTAAGCAACGTTAAAAGTATTATAACGTAAATATGAAAGTCATTAGAGAAAACAGCAAATGAAATCTTTTTCACCTTCTTATATATTTAATCCAAATTTATTTACGAAGAACACATGCTTGAATTATTATTGACTCTATCCCGGAATTCTCTCACAGCTATCTCATTTTCGAAACTCACGCACGGCGATAGAATGCAAATATAAAGATACTTAAAACTCTTCGTTTTTAGTTTTATGATGCATTCATAAAAGCATAAAACACGTTGTGTGTGCATTCCGGTAAAATTAGTTTATAGTATGAACTATTAAGAGCGTACGTGCTCTAAGCGCTAAAAATTATAAATTAAGGATTTTCTTAATAATAATGAACTCATTGCGTGAGTGGATACTTTTGAGGATATAATTGTGTCCATAAACTTTTAACGATTGTACTTGTTCTTTGCTATCAGGCAGCTTGAATTCATTAATGCGTAAAATGTAAAAAGTAAATTCAGCCGGAATATATTCGCCGAGGGAAAAAGTAAAGATCTTTGAAGTATTCAAAAGCATGTATTTGAGATATTTGGTATGGATAACCGTTAAATAAAGTAAAGTTATATAAAATTCTAAAAGTTTATAATTTATTTTAATAATAGTGTTTCTATGGTCTAAGATTTATTTTTACTTTCTTGAATGAAATAAAGGAAGAACCGTAAGGGAGAAACACTTCAGTGTTCTAATTTCAAATGTCTTACTAATTTTGACAAAGCTTGAATCCATGTTGACCAGCTCCAGTATGATGTCTGTGAGTACACACATGATACTCTAATATTAATATTTTAAATATTCGTTTTGACCATTCTCTAAACCATTCATTTTGATAAGTTTCACTATGAAGTTTGTCAGTATTTACTTACATGTGTACGTATGTGTAACACTTAACGCAAAAACAATCAGACGTACATGTTTGAAATTTTGTTTTAGGACTATTTTAACATTTAGTGTATCTACCATGTTAGCTGTTTCCGAACGATAGACGAATGTGTAGTTCAATGCTGTTAGGTACTTTGCGGTATTGAATTTGCTGATTGCATGGACGATCATAGCTGTTCGGAATCAGCATCCTTGAGGCTCAGTCACCCAATTTAGCAAAGAGATTGGGTAACCGCTCCTTGGGTAATCCTCTCTCACTTCCTGTTAGTAGATAGTTCAAACGCGTGTTGGTCTATTATTGGACGACCCTCGTGACATGCAAGATTCGCCTGACTGTATCCGCAGTCGCGGATTTCCACCATTGATACTGATTCTTTGCCATGTGATCCGACGACTCTCTTGACATACAAGAGACAACTGGCTGTTGCCGCGGTCGGAGAGTCAAACCATTGACAGTGATTCGTTGTCCTACAATCTGACAATCCTCGTGTCATACAATCGTCTGACTTTAGCAGTGGTCGAAGGGTCAAACCTTTGAAACTGATTGTTGCCCTACGATCGGACGCCCCTCGGGACATACTAGATTCGACTGACTGTATTCGCGGTTTGAGAGTCCCACAATTAACACTGATCCGTTGGCCCATGATTGGACGACCTTCGTGATATACAAGAGTCGTCTGACTGTAGCCGATGTCGAATATTCCCATCATTGACACTGATTCGTAGCTCTACGATAGAGCACCCATTGTGACATATAAGATTCGCCTGATTCTATTTGGGGTCGAAGATTCCCACCATAGACTCTGATCCGTTGCTCTACGATCGGACGACCTTCGTGACATACAAGTGTCTCCTGATTGTAGCCACAGTCGAACAGTCCCTGGTACACCGATTCATTGACTAGGTCAGTTGCACTCATCCCCAATTGGCTCAGGATTATTATTCGAATGGCTGTGGTTGTCCTTAGAACAATGCTGTCAGTGGTCTCTATTTAAGAAGACTGCTGTCCTTCGACCTTAATTAATTTAGTACTACCCGTCAGCTCCTTGGAGACCTATAAGAGTTATTATTTACTTAAGCAGTAGATCCCGGTCTCATTGGCCTCCGTGTCTGACAATTGTAGACTATAGTGTTCCAAACCAAATTAAACCCAATTTATTTGCAATTTGAACTCTACATAATGAAAATATTTCTTATAATAATATTATGTGAGAGTATTAAAGCTGTCTGTGTTTGATTACAACAATACAATAATCGATATATTCATAGCAGCTTATAACAATGATTTATTAAACAGTTGAAACACTACTTTTAGAGGTCATTACTGGTGGAAAGTAATGGTAGTATTGCAAATTTTTTAAAAAAATTAGAGCTATGAAATTTATATGTCCCAAAATATCTCAATTTAAGCTTTTAACGCTGAAGGTCACTGCCTGTTGCTGTACTTTAGGTCTACTTACAAAGTTACATTTAGCTTGCCTTAAGATGTCTCGAGTTTACCTTAACCCTAGAAAGATAACCTACCTATAGAAGTTTAAAAAGACAGTCTATTTTAACATAAAATATAATTGCTGATATTCGCTTATATAACAAAAGAGTAAATTAGAATCTCAACTGTCAAAGCGAATATATTATCAATTTCATCGTAAATGTTTGAGTGCATATATTTTAAATTGTGTATGTAATGTTTGTGTCAATTGTAATGTACCACAATGAATGTTATTGTGTTATGGATATATGAAAAGCATGAAGAATTATCTGTATTTTCACTAGCAAAAAGTTTTGAAATTATAAAAATAATTATTTATTACTTAAAAAATTTGAAAAAATCTTCTTCAGACGTCGATTTGACGTAGGTTATCTTTCTAGGGTTAAAATTGAAACTAACTTTAAACTTTGAAATATACAAATGATGATTTTTTCTTGCCCCTTACAATTAGAATGAATTATTGTGCTAAAACTGAACAGAGAAAAGTTACGAGTCTTTAATTACAACAATACAATAATTGATATATTCATAGCAGTTTATCACAATTCATTTTTTAAACAGTTGAAACACTATTTTTAAAAGCCATCAGTGGTGGGAAGTAATGGTGATGTTGCAAATTTAAAAAAAACTTCGAGCTATGAAGTTTGTATGTCACAAAATATATCAATTTAAGATGTTAAAGCTGGAGTACACCTTGCTGTACTCGAGATCTACTTGCAAAGTTATATTAAGGTTGCCTTAAGTTTGCCTCGAGGTTACCTAAAATAGAAACTAACTTCAAACTGTGAAATATACAAATAAAAAAAATTTCCTGCCCCATATAATCAAAATGAACAATTGTGCATAAACCGTGCAGAGGAAAGTCACGTGATGTAAACATCAGGTTTTTTAATATTATATATGTAAGTGTAAATCATAGAAATAACAACTTTTAAAAAATTCATACACTTTTCAAATTCTTCTTAAACAAATTTCAATCAGCAAGCCATGAATTGTTTTTAGGTATTTTATTGCCAAGCTTGCTGTAAAAAACCTAAAACTAAAAGTATGTTTTTAAAATTCATTTAATTACTGTAAAATGAGAGATGAAAACAAATTGGACTAAACTGTCTTTTATTAAATCTTCAGATTATAGTGTTACCTCAAATCTACACCTATTTCGATTATACTAGTCCTAGAATATAGCCCGCTATATGAGAAGATTAATAAAGTTTTTAATTTTCCAGAATTGTCAAGTACCCTATGAGGTAAAAAACGGGTTTGTAATTTGGCTGAGAATTATTTTGTACACACTCAATAAGTTGTTTATCTTCATACTCATCTAAAGTCTCCAGATACTGTAAATGTAGTTTAGAATCACATTGGATTCATTTAATCAAACCTATTATGTATACAAAACAAACACACAAACGAACAAACCTCTTAAATTTCAAATATATATATAAATTAAACGCTAGCCATTTATTATTCAGTGAAATAGACTCCTAGACGTTTATGAAAATAATTTGTTGTTAATACCGGTGATCAAATTTTCATTGAAAAAAAAATCGATGATTAAATTTAATTATATGACATATGTACCTAATCTATTATTTAATCCAAATATAAAAGAAAATTATTTACGTAATATCTAAGTTTAGTGATGAAACATATGAAAACAATGCACACGATATTTAAATAATCTAAAATAAGAAATGCTTAAATGAGATAGTTAAAGGAATGACATCATAATGCTAGAAAAAAATTTTTTTTTACCTATTTATTATGTGTTTATTATGTGTGTGTTATCTATTTATTATGTGTGTGTTACCTATTTATTATTTGTGTATTTATTATGTTTATAATCTTAATCACCTGCTCTTAATCGGGGCACACAGGGCTTCATATATTCGCATTAAAAGCTTGAAAAGTGGAGAAGAGGTGGAATTCAAACATTTTAACCCTCCGAGTGGAACACACCGTGGAAAATAAGTCTCCAAAAAATACGCTAAATTTTCATTGTGTTAGTGACCAAAGTGTTCTATGATTTTTTACTTCACCCTTTGTCGACTAGATTGGAATACGAGAATCCCTCCCTCGATACTCTCCCTTTACTTCCGGTTATAAATAGATATAAATAGACATTTTAGATTGTTAATTTTTAATACACATAAAGCTCGTCAAGTCTCGAAGATCATCCCATAAGAAATAATGGGTTCTAAAAGTACAAATAAAAATATTCTTTAAGAGAATGATTTCTATCTTTTTTTTACGAAAGTCATCCAAGGTATTTAAGTGGTGCAATTAGAGATACATCTGTTACCGCAAACGAATTACTTCGAAATAGAGATTTACAAAGCCATGAAAAGCTATCAGCGTCTTTGTGCCTCAGGGAGTAGGTGTGCAGTTCCTAAACAATCGACCTGACCCTCCTACCTCAAAACTCCATGGGGGAAAACAATGGTAGAAATGTACAATACATCCATTTTCGGAACGTTTTTGGAGGTCGAAAATTGTACGTGACAACCGCTTTGAAGACATCATCGGTTTGGCGGAATTGTACGTGCGAACCGCTTAGAGGGTTAAAGACTCGCTTTGAATTTTGCTCTCCGGAACTCCTCAAGAATCGAATATGGAAGCCCCTATTCATTCCAAATCGAACCGCTTCATAAATTCGAGGACATACGGACAGATAACTTAGGCTATTATTATATAGGGGATGATAAAGTATTGTGAACCTAAACTCTAAACCTATAAAATCATACTACTAAATTATTAGTCCGGGTTTATTACCA
>CM063500.1:47229503-47247003 GCA_032207245.1 Pardosa pseudoannulata
CTTCATTACCATGTCAGGTGTGACGTTAATTCCATTACAAATCTGCATATCCCAAAATCGGTAGAACTTTCGTACTCTCACTTATGATTCTGGAGAATAAGGAACAATTTTTAAATATCTCACATTTTTAAAAATAATTTTATTAAATATATACAAAGTTATCATATATCAAAAGAAGTCTACTTTCACCATGCAACACTTTACTTCCTGATGGTATAGAAACCATTACATGCTTTACAAGGATTTTTGCCTGTGGTATTATATCTTCTAAAATATGGAATTTATAGTACTTTTTTAAGAAAAATCCACAGAAATTAAACTGATGCATTTTAACCTAGTATATAACAATGTTAAAATCAATATATTTTGGCAATCTAATCTCTTCACAAGTCAGTTTTCGTGCATGAATCATAGGCTGCCATTTTAATGAATAGTGATTCTAATGTATATAGTCCCAGTTTATAGATGCTGTTTGACTATCCATAGAGGATATACTCCATAAACTTAATGGATACTATAAACGATGTTATTGTAAGCTGACATCAAAATGGCATGCACTATCTCATTTTATACGTGTGATAAATTTCACTCAATTACAATTAGTAGTAAACGACGTGTTCCTAACACAGCATAGCTTTTAGCTTCAATTCAGGCAATAGGCTTCATGCGCTTATGGGAATTAATTGATATGCAAGGTACTTGTCTGAATACATGCAGTGTCACATAATCAATATTATGTCTAAAAAAGTAATAGATTTGATAATTCAGATAAATTTTTGTTGAGTTATCAGTATTTAGTTGAGATAAATATTGTACCAAAATTTTAAACGTTGGTTTATTAATTGATTTTGCTATAACACAAGAAAATCTTTATTGTAACACAATTGTGTTACTTAAGTATATATATATATATATATATATATCTATATATATATATATATATATATATATATATATATATATATATATATGTATTATATATATGTATTATATATATATATATATATATATATATATATATATATATATACAAATAGAAACATAAAAAGAGGCTTTGTAATATCTTATTATGATTTATGTTATTGTAGATTGTGCTTGGATCTAGATTAAGTTATCGATAAAATTTATACTTATATACAAGTAGAAATTGAAATATGTTTTTACGTATTTATAAAATTGTGGATTTGAAAATAATTTATGTTTATAATAAAAATGAGGATTTTTGATAACTTATTATGATTTATGTTCTACTAGTTTGTGTTTAGATTTACACTGAACTGATTACAAAATTTATATTTATATACAAGTAGAAATTAAAATATGTTTTTACATATTTACATAATTGGAAATAATTTATGGTTATAATAAAAATGAAGAATTTTAATATCTTATTATTTAGGTTGCTCTAGATTATGCTTAGATCTACATTTAACTATCTAGAAAATTTATCCTTTTCTACAAGTAGAGATTTAAATATTTTTACATATTTATAAAATGATGGAATTAGAAAAAATATATGGTTATAGTAAAAATAAGTGTTTTTAATATGTTATTATGATTTATGTTCTTCTAGATTGTGTTTGATTTATACTAAAGTATTGATAAAACTTAAATTCAAGTAGAAATTGAAATATGTTTTATATATTTATAAAAGTGTGGAATTGAAAATAATAGATGGTTATGAGAAAAATAAGGAATTTTAATGTTATTATGATTTATGTTATTCTAGATTGTGTTTAGATCTGCACTAAACTATCGATAAAATTCATACTAATATACAAGTAGAACTTGAAATATGTTTTTACACATTTATAAAATGGTAGAATTGGAAATTATTTATGACTATAATAAAAATAAGGATTTTTAATATGTTATTATGAGTTATCTCATTCTAGATTGTGTATAGATCTACACTAAACTATCGGTAAAATTTATGTTTACATAAAAGTAAAAATTGAAATATGTTTTTACATATTTATAAAATGGTGGAATTGGAAATAAATTATGGTTATATTAAAAATAAGGATTTTTAATATATTTTTATGATTTATGTTATTCTAGATTTTGTTTAGATCTACACTAAACTTTTGATAAAATTAATACTTATATACAAGTAGAAATTGAAATATGTTATTACATATTTATAAAATGGTGGAATTGGAAATAAATTATGGTTATGTTAAAAATAAGGATTTTTAATATCTTATTATGATTTATGTTATTCTAGATTGTGTTTATATCTACACTAAACTATCGATAAAATATACATTTATATAGAAGTAAAAATTGAAATATGTTTTTACATATTTATAAAATGGTGGAATTGAAAATAATTTATGGTTACGATGAAAATAAGGATTTTTAATATCTTTTTATGATTTATGTTATTCTAGATTTTGTTTAGATCTACACTAAACTATTGGTAAAATTAATACTTATATACAAGTAGAAATTGAAATATGTTTTAAATATTTATAAAATCGTGGAATTGGAAATAAATTATGGTTATATTAAAAATAAGGAATTTTAATATCTTATAATGATTTATTTTATTCTAGAGTGTGTTTAGGTCTCCTCTAAACTATCGATTAAATTTTATACTTATGTACAAGTAGAAATTGAAATATGTTTTTACATATTTATAAAATGGTGGAATTGAAAATAATTTGTGGTCATACTAAAATAAGGATTTTTATACCTTATTATGATTTATGTTGTTCTAGATTCTGTTTAGGTCTAAACTAAATTATCGATAAAATTTATACTGATATACAAGTAAAATTTTAAGATAATTTTACATATTTTTAAAATGGTGGAACTGGAAATAATTTATGGTTATCATAAAAATAAGGATTTTTAATATCTTATTATGATTTATGTTCTTCTAGATTGTGTTTAGATCTACACTAAACTATCGATAAAATTTATACTTATATAGTAGTAGAAATTGAAATATGTTTTTACATATTTATAAAATGTTGGAATTGGTAATAATTTAAGTTTATAGTAATATTAATGATTTTTAATATTTTATTATGATATTTGTTTACTTGGATTGTGTTTAGATCTACATTAAACTATCGATAAAATTCATACTTATATAAAAGTAGAAATTGAAAAATGCTTTTACATATTTATAAAATGGTGAAATGGGAAATAATTTATGATTATAATAAAAATGGGGAGTATTAATGTATTACTATGATTTATGTTATTCTAGATTGTGTTTATATTTAAACTATACTATCCATAAAACTTATATTTATATACAAATAGATATTGAAATTTGTTTTTACATATTTATAAAGTGGCGGAAATGAAAATAATTTATGGTTATAGTAAAAATAAGGACTTTTAATATCTTATTATGATTAATGTTCTTCTAGATTTTGTTTAGATCTATACTAAACTATCAATAAAATTTATACTTATATACTAGTAGAAATTGAAATATGTTTTTACATATTTATAAAATGGTGGAATTGGTAATAATTTATGGTTATAGTAAAATTAATGATTTTTAATATTTTATTATGATATTTTTTATCTGGATTGTGTTTAGATCTACATTAAACAATCGATAAAATTTATACTTATATAAAAGTAGAAATTGAAAAATGGTTTTACATATTTATAAAATGGTGAAATTGGAAATAATTTATAATTATAATAAAAATGAGTATTATTATTATGATTTATGTTATTCTAGATTGTGTTTATATCTACACTATATTATCGATAAAACTTATATTTATATACAAATACATATTGAAATTTGTTTTTACATATTTATAAAGTGGCGGAAATGAAAATAATTTATGGTTATAGTAAATATAAGGACTTTTAATATCTTATTATGATTAATGTTCTTCTAGATTTTTTTAGATCCATACTAAACTATCGATAAAATTTATACTTATATACTAGTAGAAATTGAAATATGTTTTTACATATTTATAAAATGGTGGAATTGGTAATAATTTATGCTTATAGTAAAATTAATGATTTTTAATATTTTATTATGATATTTTTTATCTGGATTGTGTTTAGATCTACATTAAACAATCGATAAAATTTATACTTATATAAAAGTAGAAATTGAAAAGGGTTTTACATATTTATAAAATGGTGAAATTGGAAATAATTTATGATTATAATAAAAATGAGGAGTATTAATGTATTATTATGATTTATGTTATTCTAGATTGTGTTTATATCTACATTAAGCTATCGATGAAATTTATACTTATATAAATGTAGAAATTGAAAAATGCTTTTACATAATTATAAAATGGTGAAATTGGAAATAATTTATGATTATAATAAAAATGAGGAGTATTAATATATTATTATGATTTATGTTATTCTAGATTGTGTTTATATCTACATTAAGCTATCGATAAAATTTATACTTATATAAAAGTAGAAATTGAAAAATGGTTTTACATATTTTTAAAATGGTGAAATTGGAAATAATTTATGATTATAATAATAAAAAAATGTGGGACTTTTAATATTATTATGATTTTATGTTATTCCAGATTGTATTTAGATATCTACATTAAGCATTTCGATAAAATTTTATAACTTATATAAATGTAGAAATTGAAAAATGCTTTTACATAATTATAAAATGGTGAAATTGGAAATAATTTATAATTATAATAAAAATGAATATTATTATAATGATTTATGTTATTCTAGATTGTGTTTATATCTACACTATATTATCGATAAAACTTATATTTATATACAAATAGATATTGAAATATGTTTTTATGCATTTGTAAATTGGTGGAAATGAAAATAATTTATGGTTATAGTAAATATAAGGACTTTTAATATCTTATTATGATTAATGTTCTTCTAGATTTTTTTAGATCTATACTAAACTATCGATTAAATTTATACTTATATACTAGTAGAAATTGAAATACATTTTTACATATTTATAAAATGGTGGAATTGGTAATAATTTAAGTTTATAGTAAAATTAATGATTTTTAATATTTTATTATGATATTTGTTTATCTGGATTGTGTTTAGATCTACATTAAACTATCGATAAAATTTATACTTATATAAAAGTAGAAATTGAAAAATGGTTTTACATATTTATAAAATGGTGAAATTGGAAATAATTTATGATTATAATAAAAAAGGGGAGTATTAATGTATTATTATGATTTATGTTATTCTAGATTGTGTTTATATCTACACTATACTATCCATAAAACTTATATTTATATACAAATAGATATTGAAATTTGTTTTTACATATTTATAAAGTGGCGGAAATGAAAATAATTTATGGTTATAGTAAAAATAAGGACTTTTAATATCTTATTATGATTAATGTTCTTCTAGATTTTGTTTAGATCTATACTAAACTATTGATAAAATTTATACTTATATACTAGTAGAAATTGAAATATGTTTTTACATATTTATAAAATGGTGGAATTGGTAATAATTTAAGTTTATAGTAAAATTAATGATTTTTAATATTTTATTATGATATTATTTATCTGGATTGCGTTTAGATCTACATTAAACAATCGATAAAATTTATTCTTATGTTAAAGTAGAAATTGAAAAAAGGTTTTACATATTTATAAAATGGTGAAATTGGAAATAATTTATGATTATAATAAAAATGAGGAGTATTAATGTATTATTATGTTTTATGTTATTCCAGATTGTATTTATATCTACATTAAGCTATCGATAAAATTTATACTTATATAAAAGTAGAAATTGAAAAATGCTTTTATATATTTATAAAATGGTGAAATTGGAAATAATTTATAATTATAATAAAAATGAGTATTATTATTATGATTTATGTTATTCTAGATTGTGTTTATATCTACACTATATTATCGATAAAACTTATATTTATATACAAATAGATATTGAAATATGTTTTTATACATTTGTAAATTGGTGGAAATGAAAATAATTTATGTTTATAGTAAATATAAGGACTTTTAATATCTTATTATGATTAATGTTCTTCTAGATTTTTTTAGATCTATACTAAACTATTGATTAAATTTATACTTATATACTAGTAGAAATTGAAAGACGTTTTTACATATTTATAAAATAGTGGAATTAAAAATAATTTATGTTTATAATAAGAATAAGAATTTTAAATATCTTACTATGATTTATGCTCTTCTAGATTGTGGTGAGAGAAACACTAAAATATCGATAAATTTTATACTTATATGCAACTAGAAAGTGTATGAAAGTGTATGAATGTGTGTGAAAGTGAAATATGAACTCGCAAAAAGGTAAATGCAATCAGGACGCTATTGTTACCAGTTGTATTTCTAACGTGATAAAATTTCGGGTGAAAGGTGAAATATGTGAAATGTCCAATGTTGGATAATAGTATGAACATTATTTTTAGTAAATTCCAATCAATATAAATTTGATTTGTTCTTTTAATTAATAACTAGCATATAGCCCGTGATATGAAGGGATCAGTAAAATTTTTAATTTTCCAGAATTGTAAAGTACATTATAAGGCAGATGAAAAAAATGGTTTATTTTTAGACTGAGAATTATCTGGTACATGGTCAATAATTTGTTTATCTTCATACTCCTCTAAAGTGTCCCGACACTGTGAATGCAGTTTAGAATCACAATGAAATTAATTTAGAAGGATAATTCAAATTTTTATAAGCTACGCGAAATTATCGGTAAGTTCTTCTCAGTTTTTTCAGCTACAGTAATTAATGGAAGTAAAGGGAAGGAACTATCCTTTCTACTACACACTGGAGGTAGATAGAATTTGTTGTTAATACCCGTGATAAAACTTTCATTCCAACAAAAAATAATCAATGCTTCAATTTAAAGTTATCACATATGTACCTAATCTATAATTTAAGACAAATATAAAAGAAAATTACGTAATACCTAAATTCAGTGATAAAAACTATGAAAATAATGCAGACGATATTTAAATAATTGAAAATCAGAAATGATTAAATGACATGGTTAAAGAAATGAAATCTAAATGCTAGAAAAAAATGTTATTTATGAAAGGGTGGATTTTGAACGTTTTAAAGACGATAGTATTTTTCGCTGTGATATTAAGCATATTTATACCAATTTATTTCAGAATCGGATCGATAGGAGAAGATAAACTTTACTCGATTTGCATTTTCTAAACCTAACTCATCAATAATCCAATATGGATACCTCTATCCTTTCGAGGTCCAAACGCTTCATAAATTCGAGAACAGACGAACAGGTAATATTTCAATGAAACAAAAAATAATCTGTAATTAAATTTGAAATTATCATGTGTACCTAATCTATTATTTAATCCAAATATATATAAAAAAATTACGTAATATCTATGTTTAGTGATAAAACGAATGAAAATAGCACAAACGATATTTAAATAATTTAAAATAAGAAATGATTAAATCAGATGGTTAAAGAAATGACGTCATAATGATAGAAAAGAAAGGTTATTTTTACCTATTTATTATGTGGCAACTTAATAAATTTAATCGCCTGCTCTTAACCGGTGAAAACAGAGTTTGGAATAATGATATTAAAATCTCGAAAAGGGGGGAAGGGGTGGATTACGAGCTTTTTAAAGACGACAGTATTTTTTATGGTGATATGAAACATACTTATACTAATTTATTTTGGAATAGCATCTATAGTATAAATTTAAAATTATCATATGTGTACCTAATCTATTATTTAATCCAAATATTAAAAAAAAATTACGTAATATCTATGTTTAGTGATAAAACGGATGAAAATAGCACAAACGATATTTAAATAATTTAAAATAAGAAATGATTAAATGAGATGGTTAAAGGAATGACGTCATAATGATAAAAAAGAAAGGTTATTTTTACCTATTTATTATGTGACAACTTAATAAATTTAATCGCCTGCTCTTAACCGGTGAAAACAGAGTTTGGAATAATGATATTAAAAGCTCGAAAAGGGGGGAAGGGGTGGATTACGAGCTTTTTAAAGACGACAGTATTTTTTATGGTGATATGAAACATACTTATACTAATTTATTTTGGAATAGCATCTATAGTATAAATTTAAAATTATCATATGTGTACCTAATCTATTATTTAATCCAAATATTAAAAAAAAATTACGTAATATCTATGTTTAGTGATAAAACGGATGAAAATAGCACAAACGATATTTAAATAATTTAAAATAAGAAATGATTAAATTAGATTGTTAAAGGAATGACGTCATAATGCTAGAAAAGAAAGGTTATTTTTACCTATTTATTATGTGACAACTTAATAAATTTAATCGCCTGCTCTTAACCGGTGAAAACAGAGTTTGGAATAATGACATTAAAAGCTCGAAAAGGGGGGAAGGGGTGGATTACGAGCTTTTTAAAGACGACAGTATTTTTTATGGTGATATGAAACATACTTATACTAATTTATTTTGGAATAGCATCTATAGTATAAATTTAAAATTATCATATGTGTACCTAATCTATTATTTAATCCAAATATTAAAAAAAAAATTACGTAATATCTATGTTTAGTGATAAAACGGATGAAAACAGCACAAACGATATTTAAATAATTTAAAATAAGAAATGATTAAATAAGATTGTTAAAGGAATGACGTCATAATGCTAGAAAAGAAAGGTTATTTTTACCTATTTATTATGTGACAACTTAATAAATTTAATCGCCTGCTCTTAACCGGTGAAAACAGAGTTTGGAATAATGACATTAAAAACTCGAAAAGGGGGGAAGGGGTGGATTACGAACGTTTTAAAGACGACAGTATTTTTCATGGGGTTATGAAGCATATTTACACTAATTTATTTTGGAATCGCACCTATAGTTTCGGAGAAGATAGACTTTACTCGCTTTGAATTTTTCTAACCCTAACTCCTCAATAATGCAATATGGATGCCTCATCCATTCTAGGTCCAACCTTTTCCTAAAAATTCGAGAACAGACGGACAGATAACTTAGGCTATTATTATATAGGGGCTATTAAAGTTTTCTTATGACAATAACTTTTCATTATTTTTGTTTTCATTAGTATATATAATCAGCATGTTTAAGATAACATAAAATAAAAGATTCATATAACATAAAATATTCACCTAAATACAATTATTCGATTACAGGTTAAAAGAAAATATATTGGTGTAATTGCCGCTACAAGAAATTTATATCATGTTTACTTTAAGAATAATATTTTCCGAATACAATTAAATTTTTCCAAAGTAATGTTTTAAAGTATGCCTATATGATAATACACAATTACAGCAGAACTCTTATTTAGCATTGCATTCTTATTACATTTTAGTTAATAATTTATGGTACTAAAATATAGCTTTAAATATTTAAATAATAAGGCTGTGTTAAATAACAAAGAAATAAATGATATATGTCGTTTACGACTCCTTGAATAACTCTTTAAATAGTCCTTGAATATATCATGCTTACTTTAAGAATAAAATTTTCAAAATACAATTCAATTTTTCCAATGTAAAGTTTTAAATTATGCCTATTAAGGTTATAAACAATTACAACATAACTCTTATTTAGCATTGCATTCTTATTACATTTTAGTTAATAATTTATGGTACTAAAACATAGTTCCAAATATTTAAATAATAAGGCTCTGTTAAATAACAAAAAATAAATGATATATGTCGTTTAGACTAATTGAATAACTCCTTGAGTAGTCCGACACCTTGAATATATCATGTTTACTTTAAGAATAAAATTTTCAAAATACAATTCAATTTTTCCAATGTAAAGTTTTAAATTATGCCTATTAAGGTGATACACAATTACAACATAACTCTTATTTAGCATTGCATTCTTATTATATTTTAGTTAATAATTTATGGTACTAAAACATAGCTCCAAATATTTAAATAATAAAGATCTGCTAAATATCAAAAAATAAAAATGATATATGACGTTTACGACTCCTTGAATAACTCTTTGAATAGTCCAACTCCTTGAATATATCATGCTTACTTTAAGAATGAAATTTTCAAAATACAATTCAATTTTTCCAATGTAAAGTTTTAAATTATGCCTATTAAGGTGATACACAATTACAACATAACTCTTATTTAGCATTGCATTCTTATTACATTTTAGTTAATAATTTATGGTACTAAAACATAGTTCCAAATATTTAAATAATAAGGCTCTGTTAAATAACAAAAAATAAATGATACATGACTTTTACGACTCCTTGAATAACTCTTTGAATAGTCCAACTCCTTGAATATATCATGCTTACTTTAAGAATAAAATTTTCAAAATACAATTCAATTTTTCCAATGTAAAGTTTTAAATTATGCCTATTAAGGTTATACACAATTACAACATAACTCTTATTTAGCATTGCATTCTTATTATATTTTAGTTAATAATTTATGGTACTAAAATATAGCTCCAGATATTTAAATAATAAGGCTCTGTTAAATAACAAAAAATAAATGATATATGACGTTTACGACTCCTTGAATAAGTCTTTGAATAGTCCGACACCTTGAATATATCATGTTTACTTTAAGAATAAAATTTTCAAAATACAATTCAATTTTTCCAATGTAAAGTTTTAAATTATGCCTATTAATGTGATACACAATTACAACATAACTCTTATTTAGCATTGCATACTTATTATATTTTAGTTAGTAATTTATAATACTAAAACATAGCTCCAAATATTTAAATAATAAGGCTCTGTTAAATAACAAAAAAAATAAATGATATATGACGTTTACGACTCCTTGAATAACTCTTTGAATAGTCCAACTCCTTGAATATATCATACTTACTTTAAGAATGAAATTTTCATAATACAATTCAATTTTTCCAATGTAAAGTTTTAAATTATGCCTATTAAGGTTATACACAATTACAACATAACTCTTATTTAGCATTGCATTCTTATTACATTTTAGTTAATAATTTATGGTACTAAAATATAGCTCCAGATATTTAAATAATAAGGCTCTGTTAAATAACAAAAAAATAAATGATATATGACGTTTACGACTCCTTGAATAAGTCTTTGAATAGTCCAACTCCTTGAATATATCATGCTTACAGTAAGAATGAAATTTTCAAAATACAATTCAATTTTTCCAATGTAAAGTTTTAAATTATGCCTATTAAGTTTATACACAATTACAACATAACTCTTATTTAGCATTGCATTCTTATTATATTTTAGTTAATAATTCATGTTAATAAATATAGCTCCAAATATTTAAATAATAAGGCTCTGTTAAATAAAAAAATAAATGATATATGTCGTTTACGACTCCTTGAATAAGTCTTTGAATAGTCCAACTCCTTGAATATATCATGCTTAAATTAAGAATGAAATTTTCAAAATACAATTCAATTTTTCCAATGTAAAGTTTTAAATTATACCTATTAAGGTTATATACAATTACAACATAACTCTTATTTAGCATTGCATTCTTATTATATTTATTTAATAATTTATGATACTAAAATATAGCTTTAAATATTTAAATAATAAGGCTCTGTTAAATAACAAAAAAATAAATGATATATGACGTTTACGACTCCTTGAATAACTCTTTAAATAGTCCTTGAATATATCATGCTTACTTTAAGAATGAAATTTTCAAAATACAATTCAATTTTTCCAATGTAAAGTTTTAAATTATACCTATTAAGGTTATATACAATTACAACATAATTCTTATTTAGCATTGCATTCTTATTATATTTATTTAATAATTTATGGTACTAAAATATAGCTCCAGATATTTAAATAATAAGGCTCTGTTAAATAACAAAAAATAAATGATATATGACGTTTACGACTCCTTGAATAAGTCTTTGAATAGTCCAATTCCTTGAATATATCATGCTTACATTAAGAATGAAATTTTCAAATTAAAATTCAATTTTTCCAATGTAAAGTTTTAAATTATGCCTATTAAGGTGATACACAATTATAACATAACACTTATTTAGCATTGCATTCTTATTACATTTTAGTTAATAATTTATGGTACTAAAACATAGTTCCAAATATTTAAATAATAAGGCTCTGTTAAATAACAAAAAAATAAATGATACATGACTTTTACGACTCCTTGAATAACTCTTTGAATAGTCCAACTCCTTGAATATATCATGCTTACTTTAAGAATGAAATTTTCAAAATACAATTCAATTTTTCCAATGTAAAGTTTTAAATTATGCCTATTAAGGTTATACACAATTACAACATAACTCTTATTTAGTATTGCATTCTTATTATATTTTAGTTAATAATTCATGTTAATAAATATAGCTCCAAATATTTAAATAATAAGGTCTGTTAAATAACAAAAAATAAATGATATATTGTTTACGACTCTTGAATAACTCCTGAATAGTCCAACTTGAATATATCATGCTTAAATTAAGAATGAAATTTTCAAAATATAATTCAATTTTTCCAATGTAAAGTTTTAAATTATGCCTATTAAGGTTATACACAATTACAACATAACTCTTATTTAGCATTGCATTCTTATTATATTTTTGTTAATAAATCATGGTATTAAATATAGCTCCAAATATTTAAATAATAAGGCTCTGTTAAATAACATAAAAGTAAATGATATCCGACTCCTTGAATAAAGAGGAATATGAGTTGCTTGTTACGTAATAGATCAAAAGTATTTTTAAATATCGATCTTATTCTTAAAATATATTATGTCAAAATATGTGGAGGTAGTTTTACATAACTCCGAAATAAGTTTTTTTATATATATTTTGCTCTATTGATGAATTCAAATTACACAGTGTTAGTAATTTCCTTAAATTATTGTCATTTATTTAAAATTTCTCCTATTTATAAAAAATATTTTGTTTCTTTCTTTGAAACAATAAGCATTACAATTGTTGAAACAATAGGCATTACAATTGGATATCATGAATAGAAGTATTCATGCTTTAGTTATAGAGAGTCTACAAGAGTAAAATTGCTAGAAAAAGAGTGATTTCTCATTCTCTTTTTTACTTTAAAGACAACTATAAACAAGCAATTTTTGTATGTATTTATGCAACGGGTTCGTTACCATTATTGTTAAAGTAGTTTAACATTTTTTTAAAACTTGCAAATTTAGAAGTTTTTGCTTCTTTTTTTATACTCATTTTACCCCAGGAGTAGGGTAAAATGGATATTGATTAAGCAATGCTATTAATTATGAAAAATTTAATGAAAACTCTTTTTTAGCTACAAATACATTTATATGTCATAATGTCATATAATTACAATGTATTGGCAACGGTTATTAATTTGAGCTGCGTTAAACTACATCAGAAACAATCATCACTTCTTCGGCTTTAGTTTGCACCCTCTTTCTTTTTCGTCTGGTATTTTATAAGGCTTTTTTTTCCTTACAACTGCAGTGTTGTCATTGTTGTAAGGATGGCCTTTTAAAATCTTTATAACTAGAAGAAATGGCAAATTAGTTTGCACCCTCTTTCTTTTTCGTCTGGTATTTTATAAGACTTTTTTTTCCTTACAACTGCAGTGTTGTCATTGTTGTAAGGATGGCCTTTTAAAATCTTTATAACTAGAAGAAATGGCAAATTAGTTTGCACCCTCTTTCTTTTTCGTCTGGTATTTTATAAGACTTTTTTTCCTTACAACTGCAGTGTTGTCATTGTTGTAAGGATGGCCTTTTAAAATCTTTATAACTAGAAGAAATGGCAAAATTCGAAGAGTTTGAACTGACAGTTTGAGTAGAAAGATCTTCCATAGTAGCTGTTGTAGAAGTCTGTGCAACACTGTTTACTGTTATTTCTTCATCTTTTCGGTTAACACTACTTTGTGTTTAGCAGCCCTTTTCCTTCACAGTATCAAATAGCTGTTTCAGCAGGTTAGGTAACAGTTTTTGAAGTTTGCTCTCTGTGTTCCACATCTTCAGGATTTTTCTCCACTCACATTTCCTGTGGTCAAATACTCTGACACCGAAAGGTTGCAGGACAAAGCTTGATTTTGATGGGAGGCAGTAAATAGTGATTCTATTGTCCATCGCTTGCTTTACTCTCTTAAATGTCAAGTGACCCTCGAATATCAGAAGAATGTGTACTTCCAGGTGTTCCAGTTGTTTGAGAAAATGTCCCATTCAAGATTCAAACATTATGTCATGCATCCACTCTGACTCTATGCAGCCTTACAATGTACTACCTGGTCCATCATTCGCCCAAGTTTCACATAAATTTAAAATTTTGTAAGCAGTGAAAGGTGGAGGAAAATTTCCAGTCGCAGATATACCAAACAGCTATGTAAACACATGCATTTTTAGGCTTACAAGCTCAATTTTATTATTATTGTAATAATTTACTCTATACTACAGTAAATAATTTAAAAACATACTGTGTAATATTATAAATATATAAATAAATGAAAAAAATTATAAATATATAAGAAATGAAAAATTCTTATTTATTGAAATAAATATTCAATAAATAAGAATTGAATGATTCAATGTTTAAACATTCTTCAACAAATTACTCTTGTGTTAAAGAGAACTACTTTAGAACATTCTTGAGACTTGATGAATTTAATTTGCACCATTTGGTTTAATAACATAAATATCAAAGTCACACTAGTATCAACTAAGAGTATAGTCTGTATATATGATATCATTATATTTACTTGTAATTGTAGACTAAAATCTTTATAATGTTTTGCATATAATGAATACACAATTGTTTATTTTTCCTCTTGTTTGTAAAAGATATTCTATATGGACTTGTTAAACATGTTTCTTTTTCCTTTATCACATTATTTTCAAATTTATCCTCATACCATCTAATAGTATAGTCTATAACTGTCTTTATATTTACTTGTAATATAATTTAGGAAATACTTTCTTTAATTTTTCTATATTTAATCATTTTTTTCAAGTAATATTCTAGCAATAAGTCATGAAATATGTCCATCAAGTAACCTGTAGTGTTTTAGTAAACTCTAGAAAACATTACTAATCTCCCCATTACTATCTAAATTTACCCTTTACTTTCTAAAAGAAATTAATTTCTGTTGTTGTTCAAGAGAGAAACAATGTTTTAAAAGCAGGTATAAAGCTAGACAGGGAATTTCTTGGAGCATTGTTAAAATTTCTAGGTTGTAAGTCGAAATAAATTCTCTGCAACAAGCACACATGAATAGCACCAAATCATTAATCAAATGCTTTATTTTTCTTACTTTGCCTTGTTCAGAAATCGAGGTTAATTGGTGTATACTTTTACTGTCTAATCACTTTTGGGGGCCTGCTAATTACCTGTGAAGCAAACTTTCCCTGGATATCGATCGCTTAAATGCAGTTTATTAGAATTCTTATTTTGTGAGGAATGAATCAGTATCAATATTCATTGCCACCGTCTATATATAATTTATTGGGAAATTAAATCAATGCAGATCACTGATTAATTGATATTTTGGAAAGAAGTTAAAAGTTTGTTGAAGCTTTTCTCGTTAAATAAGGTAATTCAACAGTCTGAAAGTTATTAATTATACAGAATGATAAATTTCTAATCTATCAGCATTGTTTAGCTTCTAAAATCTTACACATCATGGAAACTATATAAAAGTCCATGAAGCTATTTAGAAAATGGTTTATATTTCATGGTTTAAGGTAGTAACTACAAAATATTTATCTAATTTTCTAATTCTTCTTTTGATTAATATTAAAATGTATCTAAAGATATTCTTTAATTTTCACTTTTAGTTCTCTTAATTTTTGAAAATTTCCTAGAGTGCGAGACTTAACAGAAACTTTAAAAAATATTAAGATTTAAAAAAGGCCTTTTTATTGTTTGTAATAAACATTTCACAATTAAATTACTCGTAATTCATTTATCTTAATTACGCATATTTTGAAAAGAAATGTTTGCTTTCAAATACTGTAAAAAATAATATCTGAATATATTTAAAAAAAATGTTTTTGTTAAAACTAGGAAATGGTTTGATAGCATATCCTAAAGATATAGTCATCTTAAAATTTGATAAAAGTTTTCCCTAAATATATAAATTTTAAATTGCTGAATTTTCAAAATTAGGTTAATTTTGTACCAGTTAAAAGGTACTAGTCGGATACAATTTTGTTTGAGGGACCTAACTAGTTTCCCTTTCAGTCACTCATGATTGTGACAAAGAGACTTTATCAAAAATCTGTACTTCTGCAGGTAGACGGGTTAAATAACTGAGGGTTAAATTTAATTGAGAGTTACTGAGTAGTGAAATTTTACTTTAGTTTTTACTTAATTTTGTTTCATTGAATGTGAATGTGTCACAAAAGAAAAATATTCTTTCCTAAACACGACCCAAAATGTTACTTCCTTGGTGTACAAAATGTTTGGTTCTTAAACATCCTCACTAGAAGATGCTTTGCAAAAGGTAAACTCTTTTCATTTTTTCTTCTAAAAGCTGTTCTAAAGTTATTAGTTTTATTTCATAACACACTTACGTGTCCAGTTGACTCAATGATTTTCAGTTCATTAACTAGATTTTGGTATACAGGTTTTCTTTTATGAGGTTTGAATGAAAGTATTTTGTGTATCTGTCTCAAGGCTTACCAAATGACAGGTACGTTTCAATAAAACAAAAGAATGTTTTTCGAAGTTCTGACCACGTACAAAAAGGGAAGTGAGAAGACTGTATCTTTACACAATTAATTGCGCTGTTTTCGTTGCAAATGTGTATTTGTTCAGATCAGATAACTGAAGAAGTGGTGGTTCAAACTACACAGTTTCCACAGATTATCAACTAATAAATTGAATATTGCTGATTAATCATTAGTAGAGATGTGTAAAACATAGGGAATAATGGATAAACAGAATTGAAGAAGATAAATTTCATAATGAAAAGAATTTAGAAAATTGCTTTGAGTTGAACAGGGTTTGAATCCAATCCGATATTGTACCAACATTCGTCTTCCTTGTTCATCAGAGAACTGAAGAAGATCTGGTTCAAACTACACAGTTTCCACAGATTATCATCTAATAAATCGAATACTGTTGATATCGAGACTATCGTTGATTAATAATTGGTAGAGATGTCTAAAATTTGGAGAATAATGGATAAAATAGCTTTGAAGAAAATAAAGAAGAAAAATGTAATAATGAAAAGAATTTAGAAAACTTGCTTTGAGTTGAACAGGGTTTGAATCCATGTCGTTCTTATACCAACATTCGTCTTCCTTGTTCATTAGAGAACTGAAGAAGAGGTGGTTCAAACTAGACAGTTTCACAGAATATCCTCTAATAAATTGAATACGGTTGATATCAATAATATCGTTGATTAATCATTAGTAGAGATGTCTAAAATTTAGAGAATAATGGATATAAAGTAGCTTTGAAGAAGATAAAGCAGAAAAATGTAATAATGAAAAGAATTTAGAAAACTTGCTATGAGTTTAACATGATTTGAATCCAATCCGTTCTTGTAACAACATTTT
>CM063500.1:47249503-47262003 GCA_032207245.1 Pardosa pseudoannulata
TCACTAAATTATGAAAAGGCTAGATAATGAGTAAAAGAAATCTAGCAATCTATTTTCAAAAAAGTAATTTTAATTAATAATTTATAACCATTAAATATAGAAATAGAATTTTATTCATGTTTAGTCCTTGGATTCTAAAGCTTATTTATACATATAAACCATTTATAAATTACTAGCAAGTTTGCCCGTGCTTCGCTACGGTGAACTTAATATATTACTTTTAAACAAAGATTCATTTTTCGTGAATAACTCTCTAAATTCGTCACAGTTCAGTTCGAGTCATTGGCATGTTTATATATTTCTATCATAAGCGTATTATAACATTATTCAGTTTTTATAATCGAATTTGTCTTATATTAAATTTGCTCAAACTTTTTTTATTGTAAAATATAAGCTTAACCCTAAATTGCATTACTGTATTACTACTGTACGTTGATTAGCAAAGTTAACAGATCTTGCCATATTACGTGATAGAATAGGAAGCACAGGTTTTGACAGCAACAGTGCTAATTTTGTTGGTAGTAATAAATGTTTTCCAAAATTAAGGAAATTTATGACAAACCACATAGTTTTGTATGAAACAGAAACACACATTCATATCGACAACCATATGAATATGAAGATAACTATATAAAATGATAGGTTTTATTTGGCCATGAGAGTCACTGAAATTTGTACTTTTTGTACTTAGAATATTGTTGATATGCATTTCATTGTAACATAAAAATGAACCAAGAATTAAATTTAAAATTAGTTCTCATATAAAAATGCTATAATTTGCGTCACATAGAAATGAAAGTGAATCACTTTATATCTCAAATTTCAGTTCAAATCGAATAGATACTAAGCAGACGATTTTAAATAATATAAAATAAGAAATGAATAAATGAAATATTTAAATGAATGACGTCATAATGATAGAAAAATATCATTTTCGCCTATTTATTATGTGATGAATTGAACATTTTAATCTCCTGCTTTTAACCGTGGAAAACTGCGTTTAAAACAATTACTTGGGATGACGTCACATTGCTAGAAATATTGCTTCTTTCCCTTAGATATGATGCGATAAATTAAAAACTTAATCGTTTGCGTTTAACCGGGGAAAATAATGCTTGGAATAATGACATGAAATGCTCGAAAAAGGGGGAAGGAATGAATTTCGAACGTTGAAAATTTACAAAAACCTTCCCAGGGATATACCTAAACATTTCCCAAATTAATGAAGGTAAAGCAGCGTTTACTAAATATTCGACAAAAAGAAATTAAGATTCTTTTGTTGCCAGAACTTTCTGTTTTCTTTAATGGGTACACCGAGATTTTTGTGTAAATGCAGTGAGGAGGAAATAGCTAAATTATAAACATTTAGCTTTGAACAGAGAGGGAGACTGTTCTTTGCTGAAGAAAATGCTCTTAAGCTTTTACTAGGCGTTTTTCATTTGACTGTTTACAAAAGAGCAATGAAGTTTGAAAACATGTTGATGGAAAGATTTTTGCTTTTCTGTATCATGAAGGAAACGAGTTTAAACTGCCAGTGTTCCTCGCCAGATTTCTTTCTTTTGCTTCAGAGCACTATAAAAAAAGAAGGAAAAGTATTTTAAAAGAGTTATTCTGTGTGAACAACAGTGCAAAAGAAAGTCTCGGAGAAGAAAAGAAAACAAATGTCTGTTTATTTTTTTTTAAGAAAGTTTCTCTGGAAATATCATTTTTTTTAACGAGAACCGACCAAAACATGGACGAAAATAATTGTGTATGCATTCTTGAAATATTATATTCTTAAATTTTAGTGAACTTCTTATATTTTATTAATTCCATGAAGAATTTAGTGCTATTCTTTCATTAAATTTTTAATAAAGTTAAATAAAAAATACTGTCGTTTATTATATATAAAGCAGTTAAATAAAAAAAAGTTATAAATGTTAAACTGCAAACATATTTATGCAATTACTAAAACTTAATTTATCTTAGGAAATTTTAAAATGCAAACACATTTTCAAAACTATGCTTCTTATTTTTAACGAATCTGATATATCATGAATTATGTCATGAATAATATATTTTCATTTTTACTTGAATTGAGAAATATTTGGTTTAATTCATTTATTTAATTCTTAAAAATTACTTGTTTTAACTGAATATTCATTAAATTTTAGGATCCTCTTATAAAGTTTAATAAATGAATAACAAAATAAAAGACAGTTTAAAATTTTTTTTAAATAATTCTGTGTAAATATGATTTTGTTGTCAAAAAAAAAGCTTTATTTTTAATTTAAAATAAATTAAAAATTTAATTAAAAATTTATTGTGGTTAAGTTATGCGACTGTACATTAAATATTCATATTTTTAACTCTAAATTAATAATTACAAAATTCTTGATATATATACTATTACGGATATATTTGAACTCGTAATAACCGTTTACTGATGTACAACAGTTAAAAACCACTAAAACCGTTATACAGCAATTAAAATCTTAAACTGGAGATTCAAGGTACTTTAGACTCTTTATTTACTAGAATGAATAATGACGTAAAATAAAAAATGGTATAATAATAATAAAGAATAAATTAACTTTAGATGTTATTTTGAGTAATTTATGTCTATAATTTTTTTTTCATATTTTTGAACTACTTTTTTTTCACACACTCATTGAGAGAAATGAAGGCTTCTAATTGAAAGGTATTGCAAAATTTAAAAATAAGTCTTAGAGTTTAAATACAGAAAATAGCTTTCTTTTTTAGAATCTAACATAAAAAATTAAAATCCTTAAATACTAAATTTAGATGAAGTTAGTCTTTACAAAATTTCCTTTCAAAAAGTGTCCTTGTTTATTTTTATAAATAAAACCACTGATTGCTGATGTTTTATGTACAGAGTAAATGAAGAAATAAATGAAGGTAAAACAGCGTTTACTAAATATTCGACAAAAAGAAATTAAGATTCTTTTGTTGAAAGAACTTTCTGTTTTCTTTAATGGGTACACCGAAGATTTTTGTGTAAATGCAGTGAGGAGGAAATAGCTAAATTATAAACTTTTAGCTTTGAACAGAGAGCGGGAGACTGTCTTCTTTGCTGAAGAAAATGCTCTTAAGCTTTTACTAGGCGTTTTTCATTTGACTGTTTACAAAAGAGCAATGAAGTTTGAAAACATGTTGATGGAAAGATTTTTGCTTTTCTGTATCATGAAAGAAACGAGTTTAAACTGCCAGTGTTCCTCGCCAGATTTCTTTCTTTTGCTTCAGAGCACTATAAAAAAAGAAGGAAAAGTATTTTAAAAGAGTTATTCTGTGTGAACAACAGTGCAAAAAGAAAGTCTCGGAGAAGAAAAGAAAAGAAAACAAATGTCTGTTTATTTTTTTTTAAGAAAATTTTCTCTGGAAATATCATTTTTTTTAACGAGAACCGACAAAACGTGGACGAAAATAATTGTGTATGCATTCTTGAAATATTATATTCTTAAATTTTAGTGAACTTCTTATTATTTTATTAATTCCATGAAGAATTTAGTGCTATTCTTTCATTAAATTTTTAATAAAGTTAAATAAAAAATACTGTCGTTTATTATATATAAAGCATTTAAATAAAAAAAAATGTTATAAATGTTAAACTGCAAACATATTTATGCAATTACTAAAACTTAATTTCATCTTAGGAAATTTTAAAATGCAAACACATTTTCAAAACTATGCTTCTTATTTTTAACGAATCCGATATATCATAAATTATGTCATGAATAATATATTTTCATTTTTACTTGAATTGAGAAATATTTGGTTTAATTCATTTATTTAATTCTGTAAAAATTACTTGTTTTAACTGAATAGTCATTAAATTTTAGGATCCTCTTAAAAAGTTTAATAAATGAATAACAAAATAAAAGACAGTTTAAAAATTTTTTTTTTTTAAATAATTCTGTGTAAATATGATTTTGTTGTAAAAAAAAAGCTTTATTTTTAATTTAAAATAAATTAAAAATTTAATTAAAAATTTATTGTGGTTAAGTTATGCGACTGTACATTAATATTCATATTTTTAACTCTAAATTAATAATTACAAAATTTCTTGATATATATTCTATTATGCAAATCATTGAAACTCGTAATAACCGTTTACTGATGTACAACAGTTAAAAACCACTAAAACCGTTTATATAGCAGTTAAAATGTGGAACTGGAGATCCAAGGTACCTTAGACTGTTTAATTATTAGACTGAAATATAACGTTAAAACAATGGTATAATAATTGTGAATAGAAATTTTATTATATTTTAATTTAAATAATTTATATGAAAATTTTTTTCATATTTTCAAACTATTTTTTTTCATACCCTCATTACATATAACTAAGGCTTCTCCTTCAAAGAAATTGCAAAGTTTAAAAATAAAGCTTAGAGTTTAAATACAGAAAATAAGTACTCTATTTTCGTAACTAACATAAAAAAATTAAAATCATTAAATACTAAATTTAGATAAAGTGTGTCTTTAGAAAATCTCTGTTAAAAAAAAGTGTCCTTGTTTATTTTTATAAATAAAACCACTGATTGCTGATGTTTTATGTACAAAGTAAATGAAGAAATAAATGAAGGTAAAGCAGCGTTTACTAAATATTCGACAAAAAGAAATTAAGATTCTTTTGTTGCCAGAACTTTCTGTTTTCTTTAATGGGTACACCGAGATTTTTGTGTAAATGCAGTGAGGAGGAAATAGCTAAATTATAAACTTTTAGCTTTGAACAGAGAGGGAGACTGTTCTTTGCTGAAGAAAATGCTCTTAAGCTTTTACTAGGCGTTTTTCATTTGACTGTTTACAAAAGAGCAATGAAGTTTGAAAACATGTTGATGGAAAGATTTTTGCTTTTCTGTATCATGAAGGAAACGAGTTTAAACTGCCAGTGTTCCTCGCCAGATTTCTTTCTTTTGCTTCAGAGCACTATAAAAAAAGAAGGAAAAGTATTTTAAAAGAGTTATTCTGTGTGAACAACAGTGCAAAAAGAAAGTCTCGGAGAAGAAAAGAAAACAAATGTCTGTTTATTTTTTTTTAAGAAAGTTTCTCTGGAAATATCATTTTTTTTAACGAGAACCGACAAAACGTGGACGAAAATAATTGTGTATGCATTCTTGAAATATTATATTCTTAAATTTTAGTGAACTTCTTATATTTTATTAATTCCATGAAGAATTTAGTGCTATTCTTTCATTAAATTTTTAATAAAGTTAAATAAAAAATACTGTCGTTTATTATATATAAAACAGTTAAATAAAAAAAGTTATAAATGTTAAACTGCAAACATATTTATGCAATTACTAAAACTTAATTTATCTTAGGAAATTTTAAAATGCAAACACATTTTCAAAACTATGCTTCTTATTTTTAACGAATCTGATATATCATGAATTATGTCATGAATAATATATTTTCATTTTTACATGAATTGAGAAATATTTGGTTTAATTCATTTATTTAATTCTTAAAAATTACTTATTTTAACTGAATATTCATTAAATTTTAGGATCCTCTTATAAAGTTTAATAAATGAATAACAAAATAAAAGACAGTTTAAAAAAACTTTTAAAATAATTCTGTGTAAATATGATTTTGTTGTCAACAATAAGCTTTATTTTTAATTTAAAATAAATTAAAAATTTAATTAAAAATTTATTGTGGTTAAGTTATGAGAATGTACATAAATATTCATATTTTTAACTCTAAATTAATAATTACAAAATTCTTGACATATATACTATTACGGATACCTTTGAACTCGTAATAACCGTTTACTGATGAACTACAGTTAAAAACCACTAAAACCGTTATACAGCAATTAAAATCTTAAACTGGAGATTCAAGGTACTTTAGACTCTTTATTTACTAGAATGAATAATGACGTAAAATAAAAAATGGTATAATAATAATAAAGAATAAATTAACTTTAGATGTTATTTTGAGTAATTTATGTCTATAATTTTTTTTTCATATTTTTGAACTACTTTTTTTTCACACACTCATTGAGAGAAATGAAGGCTTCTAATTGAAAGGTATTGCAAAATTTAAAAATAAGTCTTAGAGTTTAAATACAGAAAATAGCTTTCTTTTTTAGAATCTAACATAAAAAATTAAAATCCTTAAATACTAAATTTAGATGAAGTTAGTCTTTACAAAATTTCTTTTCAAAAAGTGTCCTCGTTTATTTTTATAAATAAAACCACTGATTGCCGACGTTTTATGTAAAGAGTAAATGAAGAAATAAATGAAGGTAAAACAGCGTTTACTAAATATTCGACAAAAACAAATTAAGATTCTTTTGTTGAAAGAACTTTCTGTTTTCTTTAATGGGTACACCAAGATTTTTGTGTAAATGCAGTGAGGAGGAAATAGCTAAATTATAAACTTTTAGCTTTGAAGAGAGCGGGAGAGTCTTCTTTGCTGAAGAAAATGCTCTTAAGCTTTTACTAGGCATTTTTCATTTGACTGTTTACAATAGAGCAATGAAGTTCGAAAACATTTTATGGAAAGATTTTTGCTTTTCTGTATCATGAAAGAAACGAGTTTAAACTGCCAGTGTTCTTTGCCAGATTTCTTTCTTTTGCTTCAGAGCACTATAAAAGAAGAAGGAAAAGTATTTTAAATGAGTTATTCTGTGTGAACAACAGCTTAGAAAGAAAGTCTCAGAGAGAAAAAGAAAAGAAAAGAAATGACTGTTTATTTTACTTTTTAAAGAAAGTCTGTCGGAAAATATAATTTTTATTTTTTAACGAGAACCGACAAAATGTACACGTAAATAGCTGTGTGTGCATTCTTGAAATATCAGATTTTTAAATTTTAGTGTCATTCTTATTTTTTATAGGCAGTCAAGACTTTATAAGAATTTCCGTGAAGAATTTAGAGCTATTGTTTCATTTTGTTTTTAATAAAGTTAAATAAAACGTACTTACGTTTATTATATAAAAGATAACAAATTGGAAAAAAAAATGTTCATTTAAAATTCCACACATACGTATTCAAATGCTAAAATTTTATTTTATCATACGAAATTTTAAAATGGAAATACATTTTCAAAACTATGCTTCTTATTTTTAACGAATCCGATGAAGCATGAATTATGAAATGAACAATATATTTTCATTTATAATTGAATTACAGAAATATTTGTTTTAATTCATTTATTTAATTCTTAAAAATTACATATTTTAACTGAATATTCGCTAAAATTTAGGATTCCCTTATCAAGTTTAGTAAGTGAATAACAAAATAAAAGATATTTTAAAGAAAATTATTAACTAATTCAGTCAAATTATGATTTTGGTGTCAACAATAAGCTTTCTTTTTATTTTAAAATAAATTAACAATTTTATCAAAAATTTATTATTGTTAAGTTATGCTTCTGTACAATAATATACATATTTTTAACTCTAAATTAATAATTACAAAAACTCTTAATATATATTCTATTATGCAAATCATTAAACTCGTAATAAACGTTTACTGATGTACAACAGTTAAAAATCTTTAAAACCTTTATACAGCAGTTAGGATATAAAACTGGAGATTCAAGGTACCTGAGACTGTGTATTTATTAGAATGAAATATGACGTAAACACAAAAATAGTATAATAATAGTCAATAGTATTTTAACTTTAGATTTTTTTTTGAATAATTTATATGTATTTTTTTTTCATATTTTCGAACTACTTTTTTTTTCACACACTCATTGAGTGAAATGAAGGTTTCTAGTTAAAAGGAATTGCAAAATTTAAAAAAAGTCTTAGAGTTTAAATACAGAAAATAAGTTCTCTTTTTTTTGTAACTAATATAAAAAATTAAAATCATTAATTACTAAATTTAGATGAAGTAGGTCTTAACAAAATTTCCTTTAAAAAAGTGTCCTTGTTTATTGTTATAAATAAAACCTCTGATTACCGACGTTTTATGTACAGAGTAAATGAAGAAATAAATTTAGGTAAAACAGCGTTTACTAAATATTCGATAAAAACGAATTAAGATTCTTTTGTTGCCAGAACTTTCTGTTTTCTTTAATGGGTACACCGAGATTTTCGTGTTAATGCAGTGAAGAGGAAATAGCTAAATTATAAACTTTTAGCTTTGAAGAGAGCGAGTGAGTTTTCTTTGCTGAAGAAAATACTCTTAAGCGTTTACTAGGCGATTTTCGTTTGACTGTTTACAAAAGAGCAATGAAATTTGAAAACATGTTGATGGAAAGATTTTTGCTGTTCTGTATCATGAAGAAAACGAGTTTAAACTGCCAGTGTTCCTCGCCAGATTTCTTTCTTTTGCTTCAGAGCACTATATAAAAAGAAGGAAAAGTATTTTAAAAGAGTTATTCTGTGTGAATAACAGCTCAGAAAGAAAGTCTCAGAGAGGAAAAGAAAAGAAAAGAAATGTCTGTTTATTTTACTTTTTAAAGAAAGTCTTTCGGAAAATATCATTTTAATTTTTTAACGAGAACCGACAAAACGTGGAAGATAATAACTGTGTATGCATCCTTGAAATATTAGATTCTTAAATTTTAGTGTAATTTTTATTAATTGCATGAAGAATTTAATGTTATTGTTTCATTTTAATTCTAATAAAGTTAAATAAAAAATATTGACGAGTATTTTATAAAAGACAGCTAACTAAAAAAATTGTAAAGTAAAACTCAACAAATTTAATACAAATGCTAAAATATAATTTTATCTTAGCAAATTTTAAACTTAAAACATTTTTAAAACTATGCTTCTTCTGATACAGCAAGAATTTTGTCATGAACAATACATTTTCAATTATACTTTAATTACAGAATATTTGGTTTAATTCATTTTTTTAATTCTTACAAATTCTTTGTTTAAAATGAATATTCACTAAAATTAAGCATTCTCTTATGAAATTTAGTAAGGGAAAAACAAAATATTGCAGAAATTATAGGGAGACAGTAGAATTTTTAATTTTAAATATTTTTTCATTAATCTGAATGAGTACGCAATTATCAATATATTGTGTTAAATTTCATTCAATATATATATTGTATGCCATTAACTAACATAACTTTAAATCTCTTTCGATGAAATAATTACTTTTACTTTTTCTTATTTTTCTCAATAAAGGTAAGCATAAAATTAATGTTAAATGTAGTTATATATATATATATATATATATATATATATATATATATATATATATATATATATATATATATATATATATATATATATATATATATATATATATATATATATATATATATATATATATATATATATATATATATATATATATATATATATGTATATATATATATATATATATATATATATATATATATATATATATATATATATATATATATATATATATATATATATATATATATATATATATATATATATATATATATATATATATATTTATATATATATATATATATATTATATATATATATATATATATATATATATATATATTTATATATATATATATATATATATATATTTTTATATATATATATATATTATATATATATTATTTATATATATATATATATTTATATAATTAAGTTATAGATAATATATACAAAGATAAATTTCCTTTTTCCAAAAGCAGCAAAATTTTACGGGGTTGGGGTGGGGGTTATTTATAGAAAAATACAAATCATATTGAAACAAATTTTATTTTTTATGAATTTCAAAGCGACAGCTATGAATTTATATTACTTTCGATCAATCTAATAGAAAAATTAATGTTATTATAAATATATTTATTTAAATTTTAAAATAAAATTATTTTGTATATATGTATACTTAGTAGACTTATTTGTTTCAGGTTATATTAGAAATGTACTTAAGTTTTACCAAAAATTTCAAATGTACCAGAAAGTTATATTTAAAATTCCCTATGGCAGGTTACATGACAACTGATATATAAAAAAAGCTTTCCTTTAGAAACGCAACAGAAACCAAGTTACAGCATGTCCAAATATTGCTGGTTATGGCACAGGAGACAGAGAGGTTCATAAAGCAGTATAATATTCTGGAAATGCATGTGAAGACAAACGCGATTGGAAAAAGTACTTCAAATTAGCATTACAATATTACTTACAAATAGAAGAGGGCTAAAACCTACATTATTGAAGTTGAAGCATATCCGTGTATTCCTTCTTATTACGTAGACAGTTCAAAAGTCAGTGTGATTCTCTGGAGATGCATGAAAAACCAATGACAGCTGGAAAAAATACCTCATATTAACACTCCAATATCACTTCCAAATAGAAACAGATCGTAAAATATGACAGCACCCAAGATAAAACATGTCCTTGTAATCCTGGTTATCACATAGGAGACAAAGAGGTTCAAGATCCAGTTTAATTCTCTGGAGATACACGCAAAGATAATCACTGCTGAAAAAATACCTCAAATCAAAATTCTAATATCACTTCCAAATAGAAAGAGATAATAAACACGAGAGCACCCCAGGTTAATCAGGTCTATATATTCCAGGTAATCCCATAGCAGACAGAGAGGTTCAAGAACCAGTTTAATTATCTGGAGATACATGCAAAGATAATCATTGCTGAAAAAAATACCTCAAATCAAAATTCTAATATCACTTCCAAATAGAAAGAGATAATAAACACGAGAGCACCCCAGGTTAATCAGATCTATATATTCCTGGTTATCCCATAGGAGACAGAGAGGTTCAAGATCCAATTTAATTATCTGGAGATACATGCAAAGATAATCAATGCTGAAAAAAATACCTCAAATCAAAATTCTAATATCACTTCCAAATAGAAAGAGATAATAAACACGAGAGCACCCCAGGTTAATCAGGTCTATATATTCCTGGTTATCCTATATTAGACAGAGACGTTCAAAAGACAGTTTAATTCTTTGGAGATGCATGCGAATACAATTACTGTAGGAAAAAGATACCTAAATTACCACTCCAGTACTACTTCCAAATAGAAACAGATAGTAAAATATGACAGTATCCAAGGTGAAATATGTCCATATATTCCTGGTTATCACATAGGAGACAATGAGGTTCAAGATCCAGTTTAATTCTCTGGAGATACATGCAAAGATAATCACGTCCGAAAAAATACCTCAAATCAAAATTCTAATATCACTTCCAAATAGAAAGAAATAATACACGCGAGAGCACCCCAGGTTAATTAGGTTTATATATTCCCAGTTATTTCATAGAAGACAGAGAGGTTCAAAAGCCAGTTTAATTCTCCGGAGATGAATACGAAGACAATCACAGTTTGAAAAAATACCTCAAAATAACAGTGCAGTACCACTTGCAAATAGAAACAGATTGTAAAATATGACAGCACCCAAGATAAAACATGCCCATATAATCCTGGTTATCACATAGGAGACAAAGACGTTCAAGATCCAGTTTAATTCTCTGGAGATACATGCAAAGATAATCACTGCTGAAAAAAATACCTCAAATCAAAATTCTAATATCACTTCCATGTAGAAAGAGATAATAAACACGAAAGCAGCCCAGGTTAATCAGGTCTATATATTCCTGATTATCCCATAGGAGAGAGACGTTCAAAAGACAGTTTAATTCTCTGGAGATGCATGCGAATACAATCACTGTTGGAAAAAAAATACCATATTACCACTCCAGTATTATTTTCGAACAGAAACAGACAGTAAAATATGACAGCACTCAACGTAAAACATGTAAATATAATCCTGGTTATCCCATAGGAGACAAAGTGGTTCAAGATCCAGTTTAATTCTCTGGAGATACATGCAAAGATAATCACTGCTGAAAAAAATACCTCAAATCAAAATTCTAAAATCACTTCCAAATAGAAAGAGATAATAAACACGAGAGCACCCCAGGTTAATCAGGTCTATATATTCCTGGTTATCCCATGGCATACAGAGAGGTTCAAGAACCACTTTAATTCTCTGAAGATGCATGCCAATACAATTACTGTAGGAAAAAGATACCTAAATTACCACTCCAGTACTACTTCCAAATAGAAACAGATAGTAAAATATGACAGCATCCAAGGTGAAATATGTCCATATATTCCTGGTTATCACATAGGAGACAAAGAGGTTCAAGATCCAGTTTAATTCTCTGGAGATACATGCAAAGATAATCACTTCCGAAAAAAATACCTGAAATCAAAATTCTAATATCACTTCCAAAATGGAAAGAGATAATAAACGCGAGAGCACCCCAGGTTAATCAGGTCTATATATTCCTGGTTATCCATAGAAGACAATGACGTTCAAAAAACAGTTTAATACTCTAGAGATGTATGCGAAGACAATCAATGTTGGAAAAAGATACCTAAATTACCACCCCAGTATTACTTCCAAATAGAAACAGATAGTAAAATATGACAGCACAAAAGGTGAAACATGTCCATGTATTCTTGGTTATCCCATAAGAGACAAAGAGGTTCAAAATCCAGTTTGATTCTCTAGAGATACATCCAAAGGTAATTGAGACTGAAAAAAATACCTCAAATT
>CM063500.1:47269503-47272003 GCA_032207245.1 Pardosa pseudoannulata
CACTCTAATAATAAATGATTAAGATTACTTTAATAGAATATTCATATAAACTTTTAATATAATAATGTATATAGTTTTTTTTAAAATGCTATATCTATAAAAAATATATATATATATATATACTATTATATATCTATCTATCTATAAATCTATCCTATCTATATATATATATATATATATATATATATATATATATATATATATAATATATATATATATATATACTATATATATATATATATATATATATATATATATATATATTTATATATATATATATATATATATATATAATATATATAATATATTTATATATATAATATATATATAATTATAAAATATATATATTTTATAAATATATTTTTATTAAATTGCATTAAAATTGTGTTGAAACCAAAATGAAAATTTGTTAAAAACACGGGAGCAAAACAACATAAAAGAAAATCGCGATGGATAAGTATTTGAAAAAAATAGCAATTTGCCTTAAAAATCAATGATAAAATCAAATCATTTTATGATTCTAAGAATAAAAAATGCGTAATTTTATATACCTTCCTTCAGGCAAACAGCAATTTTTGTAACAACTAGGTATTAGTGCATTCTAAAACCAAAAAGAAAACAAAATGTATAATCTATTGTATAATGATAAAAATGCTTTCTTTTGATGTTCAAGTATCAGTAAAAAGTCAAATAATACCTTATCGTTTATATCCAGAAAATTTCCTTTTATTATTATCTATCAGCTTTCATCTTTAACATGGAATTTTTTTTTCATCATACTTTTTTCTGTGTTTTCTTTCGTAACGGATGGTTATCTCAAGTGTTCTATTTCGTCGATAATAATCTAAAAATTTTTCTTCTAATTTCCTATAATTTATCTTTGCTGATCAGGCTACAAAGTAATATCTTCGAATAATATTTATTCTAAACAGATAATAGGGCAAATAAGAGTCAAGTGACTAAATAAATAACTCCAAAAAAGTTATCCCAGTTCCTCCAATCTAATAATAAATGATTAAGATTATTTTAATAGAATATTCATATAAAATTTTAATATAATCAGAATTTGTACACACATAGAAAAGTTTGTATATTTTCTTTATTGTAAATAGTTATTCTTAATTTAACAAGTAATAAAATCAGTTATGTAAAGGATATAAATGTAATATGGCAAATAAGAGAAAAGTGACTAAATAAATGACTCCAATAAAGTTACCCCAGTTCCTCCAATCTAATAATAAATGATTAATATTACTTTAATTGAATATTCATATAAAATTTTAATATAATCAGAATTTGTACAATTATAGAATAATTCGTATATTGTTTTCTAAATTGTAAATAGTTATTCTTAATTTAACATGTAATAAAATCAGTTATGTAAAGGATATAAATGTAATATGCCACATAAGAGAAAAGCGACTAAACTAATGACACCGATAAAATTATCGCAGATAATCCAACCTAATAATATATGATTAAGATTACTTTAATAGAATATTCATATAAAATTTTAATATAATCAGAATTTGTACACTTATAGAAAAATTAGTATATTTTCTTTATTATAAATAGTTATTGTTAATTTAGCATGTAATAAAATCAGTTATTTAAAGGATATAAATGTAATATGGCAAACAGAAAAGTGACTAAATAAATGATTCGAATAAACTTATCCCAGTTTATCCAATCTAATAATAAATGATTAAGAGTACTTTAATAGAATATTCATATAAACTTTTAATATAATAATGTAATAGTTTTTTAAAATGCTATATCTATAAAAAATATTTATTCTTGGTATTTCTATTAGTTTATTATTGAAATTATTTTGAAAATAACATATAAAATATAAAACGCATTTTATATTTTATATGTTATCATCACAACTTTTGAAATGAGTTCAATAGGAATTAAATATTAATACCAAATTTTAGCAAAATGTACATTATATTCTATTAGAATAAATCTTTCAATGTATGTGATATGTTAATTTTCTTTCTCAATTTCAAATATATATCCTGATGAAAAAACAATTTAATATCGAGATGGTAACGATTTCTATTTCTGAGGGACATAATCATTAATATAAAATTATATACGTATATCTTTATATATTGCATGAAGCAATTATTTTCTAGAAACTAATAAACAGATAAATAAATGAAAGATCCAAAATTTTATAGGAATCCCAGATTTAGAAATCTGTTTGAATCATATATTTACTTCTGCAGAAAAATAAACAATATCGAATAGAAAAAAATATATCAGCTTTCGTATAAACCTTTCGAAACTATATATAAATAGTATAGCAAACTTATTTTCAAAATATTGTGCCTCATCATGAAAATTGGTTTTTCGATCATGATCCGAATATAGAAATTTTGTTTTGATCTGCGGGTATTTTTGGAAGAAAATAAAAACTCGTTTATTTCTATCCTTTTTTCTAATATTGAAATCAAATCTTGTTATTTCAGTTCTTCGCTAAATTTGTATATGT
>CM063500.1:47277003-47279503 GCA_032207245.1 Pardosa pseudoannulata
ACAGTTTATTTTTGTCCTCGGTCTTATTTGAGCCCTGTTTGAGTATGAATTGAAGTGTATATATGTTTTTTTTAAATCTTCTTAATAATAAATGTTTAACCCAGAGTTTTGTCTCTGCTGTGATTCATTGTCGGCCACATAGGCTTTAAGCGAACCCAAGATACCTGCTAAAGTAAAAATAGGCGGGCAGGTATAGAACGTGGCGTGCAGACTTCAGAAAGTGCAGCCGGAGACGCACGAGGCGTTTTACACTAGTGTCTACCATATATGCAATAGTGTCTACCATATAGTTTGAAGATGTCACACATAACTCAATATCAAGTACCGTAAGACTATTATAACACTTTGTTTTCCTTCTCCATTTTTCATTGCATTATGTATTCTATATATCTATCTCAAGATAAGAGATAATAATTTTACCAGTATTCTAAAAATGGTACTACTCGAGTTTTGTACATTACTGAACTAATATATACTACTTATTGTTATATACAATTAATCTCGATATTAATTAAATTGTTTTTCCTAATGATAAACATTCTTTAACAATCATTTCGAACATTTGAAAATATCACTGTAAAATTTTTTATTCTATTAAAATTTAATATTTTAATAATATTTTTACGAAATTATGTATGTTGTTAATATGACACAAAATAACGATGTCTTACATAACTCGAAAACAATTAGACGTAGTACCTTTGTGACATCTAATTTCGAACCTCGAATTTTCATTGTAATGTACATTCTATGTAATTAATAATTTCAAGATAAAAGGTAATTATATCATTATTTGACAAACGTCACTGCTTGAAGTCTGCTTATTGCTGTAGTACTATATACTATTTGGTGTTCAAGTAGACATATTAACAATCTAATACATTTTGACGTTGTCACACATAACTCACAATCAAATACCGTTAGACTTTGTTTTCCTTCTCCAGTTTTCATTACAGTTTGTATTCCATAGATCTACTTCAAGCTAATAGGTAATAATGTTACTGGTATTCAAAAAATGGTACTACTTGGGTTATGTTCATTTCAGAACTGATGTATACTACTTACAGTTATATATAATTAATCACGATATAATTTGAATTGTTATTCGTATACATAAAAATTTGTTAACATTCATTTAGAATATTTGGAAATATTATTGTAAAATTTTTTATTCTATTAAAATTTATTACTTTAATAATATTTTTATGAAAATTATGTATGTTATTAATATGACACATATTAACACTGCCTTACATAACTCAAAAACAATTAGACGTAGTACCATTGTGATACCTAATTTCGAACCTCGAATTTTCACTGCGATGTACATTCTATGTAACTGATAATTTCAAGATAAAAGATTATTATATCATTATCTGATAAACATCTGCTTGAAGTCTGCCCATTGCTGGAGTAATATATACTACTTGTTGTTGAAGTAGACATATTAGCAATCTAATACATTTTGACGTTGTCACGCATAACTCACAAATACCGTTAGACTCTGTTTTCCTTAACCAGTTTTCATTACAGTCTGTATTCAATAGATCTATTTCAAGCTAATAGGTAATATTGTTACTGGTATTCTAAAAATGGTACTACTTGTGTTCTGTTCTTTTCAGAATTAATATATATTACTTATTGTTATATACAATTAATCTCGATATAATTTGAATTGTTATTCGTATACATAAAAATTCTTTAACATTCATTTAGAACATTTGGAAATATTATTGTAAATTGTTTTATTTTATTAAAATATTTTACTTTAATAATATTTTTACGACATTATGTATGTTATTAATATGACACATATTAACGCTGTCTTACATAACTCGGACACAATTAATCGTATTAAAATTGTGACACCTAATTTCGAACCTCGAATTTTCACTGCGATGTCCATTCTATGTAATTAATAATTTCAGTATAAAAGGTAATTATATCATTATCTGATAAACGTCTGCTTGAAATCTGCCCATTGCTGGAGTAATATATACGAATTGTTGTTGAAGTAGACATATTAGCAATCTAATACATTTTGACGTTGTCACGCATAACTCACAAATACCGTTAGACTCTGTTTTCCTTAACCAGTTTTCATTACAGTCTGTATTCAATAGATCTATTTCAAGCTAATAGGTAATATTGTTACTGGTTTTCTAAAAATGGTACTACTTGTGTTCTGTTCTTTTCAGAATTAATATATATTACTTATTGTTATATACAATTAATCTCGATATAATTTGAATTGTTATTCGTATACATAAAAATTCTTTAACATTCATTTAGAACATTTGGAAATATTATTGTAAATTGTTTTATTTTATTAAAATATTTTACTTTAATAATATTTTTACGACATTATGTATGTTATTAATATGACACATATTAACGCTGTCTTACATAACTCGGACACAATTAATCGTATTAAAATTGTGACACCTAATTTCGAACCTCGAATTTTCACTGCGATGTCCATTCTATGTAATTAATAATT
>CM063500.1:47284503-47289503 GCA_032207245.1 Pardosa pseudoannulata
CAAATAACCCTCATAGAATTCATCCTGAGATTTGTGTGCTACTTCAAGATCTGTATGAGATCAGGTTCAACCTTTCATGACAAGAGTAGTTACAGTAGCAGGAGGATGTTTATCAACAGGAAAACGCACCTGGTCATAGGGTCGAATCGTCAGGAAGTGTGTCAGTAACAATCTAGTGACTTTAAAGTCATTTCTTGGAATCCAAATTCACCTGATATTAATCCTATAGAGCATTTGTGGTAATACCAGGAAGACAAAATTCGTGCTGTCATGCTAGCCCCTTGCAATGTGCGGAAATTGTATTATCAGTTAGAGAGCCCCAGCCTGAGGTACCAGTTACCTCAGGCTAACTATGAGCACATTGTGTAGTCACTTCCCCATCTGGTGCTACAGGTTTTGATGGCCGTAGGTATTTATGTATTAAAGATCTACACATTATTGATATTGTGGTCCCAATGTAATGGTTTCTCGGTATATATATATATATATATATATATATATATATATATATATATATATATATATATATATATATATATATATATATATATATATATATATATATATATATATATATTATATATATATATATATATATATATATATATATATATATATATATATATATATATATATATATATATATATATATATATATATATATATATATATATATATATATATATATATATATATATATATATATATATATATATATATATATATAATATATATATTATATATATATATATATATATATATATATATATATATATATATATATATATATATATATATATATATATATATATATATATATATATATATTCATGTATATATATACATACGCACACATATTTATGTATACATATGTATACATGATAATTCTTTTAAAGAAATATTTTCAAACAATCAACAAATATTCTAACTTTCAAATAGCTTTTTTCCTAATGCACTTGAAAAACAATAAATTTACTTCCAACAATCTAATTATTCACCGAAAAGAAGAATAATCCCTACAAAATCTCCAGAATCAATATCCTTACAACTTCTCCAGGAATTATATTTCCATAATCTCATTATTCAGAACAGCCTTAATCTGTAGTCGGCGCGAAAGATTTATTTCGTATTTCATATATGTATTACTTTGCACAGAGGCACTTAGTTAGGCACTTAGTTCTGTATTTTAACGAGTTCTCGGTCTCCACGGTCCTGAGGCAGGTATGTTAAAGAAACTTTATTTAATGCTAACTGAAACAGAACTTAATCTAGTCGTGTTGTATTATTTACTTTGCAGTAAGTGTTAAAATATGTTGATTTATTATGTGGTGCTTAATGGGACATGGTTGTATGCTCTCATACATTAATGATGCATTAATTAATGTATGATATCGATAAGAGTACAATATAAAATTTTGATTAAAAGAAGGATTTTTTTAGGTATAGTTAGGCACTTATTTCTATATCTGAAAAGTTTTCAGTATCTACGTTGCTTAACCAAGTATGTTAGAGAATCTTCTAAAGGTAACTGAAACAGTACTGAACTAAGTCACTGTTGCATTATATATCCACCCATACATTAATGATGCATTAATTAATATATGATGTCGCAAAGAGTACAGCATAAAATTATGATAAAAACAATGATTTTTTGAGGTAGAGTTAATCACTTATTTCTATATCAGAAAAATCTTTTAGTCTCTATGATGCTTATCCAAGTATATTAAAAAATCTTCTAAAGTTAACTGATATAGTACTGAACTAAGTAACTGTTGAATTATTTACATATGCACCCATACATCAACGATGCATTAATTAATGTATGATATCGCTAAGAGTAAAAATAAAATTGTGATAAACAATGAGTTTTTGAGGTATAGTTAGGCAGTAATTTCTATATCTGAAAAAGGTTTCAGTTTCTATGATGCTTAACTAAGTATGTTAAAGTATCTTTTAACGGTAACTGAAACAGTGCTGAACTAAGTCACTGTTGCATCATTTATATATACACTCATACATTAATGATGCATTAATTAAATTATGATATCTCTAAGAGTACAATATAAAATTGAGATAAAAGATTGATTTTTGAGGTGCAGTTAGGCAGTAATTTCTATATCTGAAAAAGTTTTCAGTGTCTATGATGCTTAACCAAGTATGTTAAAGAATCTTTTAAAGATAACTGAAACAGTACTGAACTAAGTCACTGTTACATTATATATGCACCAATACATTAACGATGCATTAATTAATGCATGATATCTCTAATAGTACAATATAAAATTGAGATAAAAACAATAATTATTTGAGGAAAAGTTAGGTACGCACTTCTATATCTGAAAAATGTTTCAGTCTCTATGATGCTTATCCAAATATGTTAAAGAATCTTTTAAAGATAGCTGAAACAGTACAGAACTAAGTCACTGTTGCTATATATATGCACCCATACATTAATGATGTATTAATTTATGTATGATATCGCTAAGAGTACAACATAAAATTGTGATAAAAACAATGATTTTTTAAAGTATAGTTAAGCACTCATTTCTATATCTGAAAAAGTTTTCAGTCTTTATGATGCTTAACAAAGTATGTTAAAGAATCGTCTAAAGGTAACTGCAACAGTACTGCACTAAGTCACTGTTGAATTATATAAGCACAAATACATTAACAATGCATTAATTGATATATCATATCGCTAAGAGTACAATATAAAATTGATATAAAAACAATGATTTTTTTAGGTATAGTTATGCACTTATTTCTATATCTGAAAAAGTTTTCAGTTTTTATGATGCTTAACCAAGTATATTAAAGAAACTTCTAATGATAACTGAAATAATACTGAATTAAGTTATTCTAGCATTATTTAATTAGTAGTAATATCTATTATTTTAATTATTAGTATTTAATTATTAGGACTTGTCGACTTGTATAAATTTATATTTGGCTTACAGGCACAAGGGCTGTACGATTAAACCTATCTTAGATCTCCAAATGTTGTCCATGGGTAGCAAAAATAATACATTTATGTACTACGTATACTTTCGAAAGTACTAAGAATCCCGACAGATTTGTGCAGACTTGAAAATGTGAAGTGTGTACAGAAGAATATGTATCAATAATTGTTATTTTACATTTAACCTATCTTAGATCTCCAAACATTGTCCATGGGTCCCCAAAACAATATATTTATATACTACATACCCTTTCGAAAGTACAAAGAATCTCCACGTTGTTGGAACAGACTTGAAAATGTGAAGTGTGTACAGAAGAATATGTATCATAATACGTTAATTTACATTAAACCTATCTTAGTCCTCCAAACGTTGCTCATGCTTACCCAAAACAATATATTTATATACTACCTACCCTTTCGAAAGTACTAAGAATCCCCACGGTGTTGGAACAGACTTGAAAATGTGAAGTGTGTACAGAACAAAATGTATCCCAATGTGTTACTTTACATTAAACATATTTTCGTACATTAGCATACATTTCCGTATTCCGAATATTTCCGTATCTTTTGTTCTATATTTGAATATTGTAATATAGATCTGTAGGATTTTACTATAATTGAAGACGATATAACGCAAACTTAGGTTATTAATGGATTTGAAGTAACAACAACAATGTACTATACCACAGCAATATGTTAATTTACATATAACCTATCTTAGACCTCGAAACATTGCTCATGCGTCCCCAAAGCAATATATTTATGTACAACTTATCTTTTTGAAAATACTAGGAATCCCTACAGGTTTGTACAGACATTTTTTGAACCTCTGAAACATACAATGAGTGTCGGTTAGATAAAAGGACACTGTTGTTATTTCGAAGTACATTGTCTGTTCAAAATGAAATATTACGTTATGTTTAATGTGCTTAACTTTATAAGTCTGTTATTTAAAAGAATATAAATAAGGGAGATGATGAATATTAGTTTACAAACAAATTCAATTGTTTGGGAAATTTAATTTATTATAATGACATGTTAAAACAATATTTTCAAAATTATTTTCGAAAATATAGCCCATACTCTAAACGAAGATAATCATGAAAATTGAATAAAACTTTTAAAAGACATTTGCAGGGCATAAAAAAAACATTTGGGGCATATGGAAAATTTCAATAAGTTGCATTAGCAATTTTGCATACACTTGGACAATAAATGGAGTTCAACTGTCCCTTTCTTCTTAATGCATTTAATATAAAAATGCATTATGACTTTCTTTGTACAGAATTTGAAATGATTATTTGAGAAGGGAAATTATTTGGAAGACGTCCAAAGCAATAAGCAAAAATGTCATTTCTATATCTTTCTAAAGATAAAAAAAATGCAGAGGGGTAAGTTATGACTCACTTGGTCTTGTGTTCAAACATAAAGGATCAATAATTCTGAATTTTTTTAAATAATAAACATATATTGTGAATAACAATTACATATCACCATGTTGTTTTTTTGCAGCAATTTGTAAAATTCTGTATTCATCGAAAGTGTGTTAGAAAGTCATTTTTTAAGTGTTTATAATTTTTCTCATTTTAGTGTAAAAATTATTATGAAATATATTCCAGAATATTACAGGTTTTAAAATCATTAGTTTTTATACATAAAATATCACTCCTTTCTTTCGTAGACATAGTATGAAAAAAATTTAAATTTTGTTAAATCAAAAGAAAAATTTTCTTTGTCCTTTTTACATGAATGAAAAAAATAAAATAGAAAAAATTGTATAAGACCATGTAATTTTTATATCAGAATTTACTTACATTTATCAGTAAAGTACTAATTTAATATTGAAATATAAAGTTTCTTGTACTTAAGTATGATTTTTGTGGGAAGGGGGAGGTTTTGGGGTGTTTAGACTAAAATTTTAAATAACAAATGATGTGAAAAAAATGGAATTCTGCTCGTAAATTTTATAGTTGTAGTATTATGAAATAATATTATTTACATTTATGTATACATTCATACATAGATGTATAAATAGATATTT
>CM063500.1:47307003-47314503 GCA_032207245.1 Pardosa pseudoannulata
AATTACCGTTATCAAGAACAGAGTAAAGGAACAGACTAAAGGAATATAGTCTACAATTGTCAAGAAATCTTATATTTCGAAATATATTTGTGTTAATTTGTAGAGTAACATTTTGTGTCTATTTCCATATGTCTATCTTTGAGAAGTTATTTTCCTTTTTTAATATTACAAGGGATACGGCAGTTTAAGTAGAACACATGTATTAGGAATTTGAAGAATTAAATTAATTAGTGATAATTAAATCCTTTTGGTAAAAAGTTTTTTATAGGTAATTTAATGTTATCAAGCATAGAATACAAGAGTCTAGAATAAAGGTGTATATCAAGTACAGGAATATAGTTTACAAATGCCTAGAACTAAAAAAATTATTTATATTGTTCTTTACAGTAACAATCTGTGTCTATTTCCATATGTCTATCATTGAGAGGTAATTAAAAAGTTTTTCCTCTCCTGAGTCATTTTTCAAGTTATTTTTCTTTTTTCAATATTACGAGTGATACAGTAGTTTACGAAATGTTTTAAAACTTTGATGAAGTAATTTAATTATAGTTAATTAATTCTTTGATTTGGCAAAAAAAAGATATTTTAGATAATTTAACGTTATTAAGCATAGAGTAAAGTAGCAGAGTAAAGAAATATATTCTACAAATGTCTAGAACTCTTATATTTCAAAAATATCTGCATTCTTTAATACAGTAACATTTTGTGTCTGCTTATATGTCTATCTTTGAGAAGTAATTAAAAAGTGTTTCCTCTCCTGAGTCATTTTTCCAGTTATTTTTCTTTTTTTTAATATTACGAGTGGTACAGCAGTTTAAAGTAGAACGAAATATATTAAAAATTTGAAGAATTAATTTAATTACCGATAATCGAATTCTTTTGGTAAAAAAAAAAATATATTTTAAGTAATTTAATGTTATCAAGCATAGAATACAGGAGTATATCAAGGACAGGAATATAGTCTACAAATCTCTAGAACTCTTATATTTCGAAAAAACATTTGTATTATTCTGTACAGTAACATTTTGTACCTATTTCCATATGTATATCTTTGAGAAGTAATTAAAAAGTGTATCCGCTCCTGAGTCATTTTTCAAGCTATTTTTCTTTTTTTTTTTAATATTACGAATTATACGACTGTTTAAAGTAGAACGAAATGTATTAAAAATTTGAAGAATTAATTTAATTACCGATGATTAATTTTTCGTTTTGGTAAAAATAAATATATTTTAGGTAATTTAACGTTATTAAGCATAGAATACAGGAGTCTAGAATTCAGGAGTATATCAAGTACGGGAATATAGTCTACAAATTTCTAGAACTCTTATATTTCGAAAAAAACATTTGTATTATTCTGTACAGTAACATTTTGTACCTATTTCCATACGTCTATCTTTGAGAAGTAATTAATAAAATTGTATCCTCTCTTGAGTCATTTCTCAAGTTATTTTTCATTTTTTAATGTTACGAGTGATACTGCAGTTTAAAGTAGATCGAAATGTATTTAAACTTTCAAAAAACTAATATAATTATTGTTAATTAATTTTGCGTTTTCTTAAAAAAATGATATTTTAGATAATTTAACGCTATTAATGTTACGAGTGATACGGCAGTTTAAAGTAGATCGAAATGTATTTAAACTTTGAAAAACTAATTTAATTACTGTTAATTAATTTTGCGTTTTGGTAGAAAAAAAATATTTTAGATAATTTAAAGCTATAAAGCATAGAGTAAAGTAATATAGTTTACAAATTCTAGAACTCTTATATTTCGAAATTTATTTGTGGTCTTCTGTACAGTAGCATTTTATGTCTATTTCCATATGTCTATCTTTGAGAAGTAATTAAAAAGTGTTAGAGTAAAGAAACAGAGTAAAGGAATATAGTCTACAACTGTCTGCCTAGAACTGTTATATATATAACCATAACAAATATCATTTTAAAGTTCAGCATCATGTTTGGACATAAAGAACTATAACTTGATGTATTCTATCTCAATATGATTATATAAATTAATGATACCAAATGCTTATGATAAAGACCGATTTAATAAGTATTGTATATAAGACAAGTATTGTATATAATGCAATTTTATAAACAATTGAATGTTTAAATAATAACAAATAACAATTATAATTCACATCACAGATATAACTTAAGTATTCTTAATTATTTCAATTATTTCAATCATCCTCTAAGAAAAAAAAATTTATATATTCTGAAATTAAATTTGAATAAATTTCCTACAATTTGTAACAATACATACGAGAAAGGTAGGGGAAAAGATTTTAAAATAAATGAAAAGTAACATTAATAAATATAATTTTATGATTATTACCTTTCCTTTTTATGCAATAAGTAATCATTACTACTGCTTATTTACAACATTTAATTAATTTTAATTGAATCCCCTTCACTATTAAATACCACATTGATGCTATATTCCTTAAACGCTACATTCAAAAGAAAATTAAATTCAAAATTCACTTTTCTGTCCATAATAGTTCTATTATTAAGCATAATTATATATCTGCAATAGTTATTTCTATTCTAATAACTTCAAACATTTATTAAATTTTACGTTTTACATTTATTAAATGTAAGAAATACATGTATAACTTATTCGATATACTGAAATGAAATATCTGTAACACACTTAAACACTTAACTTCCATTATTCATAAAGTTAATTGACATTTAATTAAGTTTAAAAAAATTTTAAAAGTCGAATAATTGCTTGGAAATATTGCCTTTAAAAGCAAGCATTTTGTAATGTGTAGTTCTTAGGGGAGTGAGATAATACTAAATGGGGGCATGAGAATATAAAAAAGAATGTATATCAAAAAGTTTCATTAATTATTGAAATGTGTGTTTTGGTTTGTAGCGCTACTTTCTACTATTTTGCTACAAGAGGTGCAAAGAAATCAAGACATACTTCTTAAAGCCGATTTCGAATGGCTACAAATATCTATGCAAGCAATGATATTGAAATCCATGAACTCATGCACAGATGAGTAGTGACCTTCAACAGTTTACTGAAATGATTTTAAAACACAGGACATTCTCCCACAAAATCAAACAAAATTCATATTTATTAGAGCTCAGAGACTTTTATGAGAGATTTATAAATGAAATTGTATGTCCGAAATTCACAATAATTAATCAATAGTAAAATGATAATTTTTAACAATGTTTCGTAATATGTACATAAATATTTATACACAATCAATCAAAATGTCTGTAAGTATAATTTGTGTAAGAGAATTTTATTTTAGGTCCTTATATACTCTTTTTATGTAATTTTACTGTGCATTTATTTATATAGTTGTAATCCAGAAAATCTTAATGCATATTTATTAAAGATTAGAGACATATGAGAGAATTATAAAGCAAATTGTATATCAGTAATTCACAATAATTAATCAATACAAAAATGATAATTTTTAACAATGCTTGGTAAAAAGTACATAAATATTTTATTCACAAGCAATCAAGATGTTTGTAAGTATTATTTGTGTAAGAGAATTTTATTTTAGGTCCTTATATACTCTTTGTATGTAATTTTACTGTGCATTTATTTATATAGTTGTAATCCAGAAAATCTTAATGCATATTTATTAAGTTTAGAGACATATGAGAGAATTATAAAGCAAATTGTATATCAGTAATTCACAATAATTAATCAATACAAAAATGATAATTTTTAACAATGCTTGGTAAAAAGTACATAAATATTTTATTTACAAGCAATCAAGATGTCTGTAAGTATAATTTGTGTAAGAGAATTTTATTTTATGTCCTTATATACTCTTTTTATGTAATTTTCCTGTGCATTTATTTATATAGTTGTAATCCAGAAAATCTTAATGCATATTTATTAAGTTTAGAGACATATGAGAGAATTATAAAGCAAATTGTATATCAGTAATTCACAATAATTAATCAATACAAAAATGATAATTTTTAACAATGCTTGGTAAAAAGTACATAAATATTTTATTTAAAAGCAATCAAGATGTCTGTAAGTATAATTTGTGTAAGAGAATTTTATTTTAGGTCCTTATATACTCTTTTTATGTAATTTTACTGTGCATTTATTTATATAGTTGTAATCCAGAAAATCTTAATGTATATTTATTAAAGATTAGAGACATATGAGAGAATTATAAAGCAAATTGTATATCAGTAATTCACAATAATTAATCAATACAAGAATGATAATTTTTAACAATGCTTTGTACAAAGTACATAAATATTTTATAAACAAGCAATCAAGATGTTTGTAAGTATAATTTGTGTAAGAGAATTTTATTTTAGGTCCTTATATACTCTTTTTATGTAATTTTACTGTGCATGTATTTATATAGTTGTAATCCAGAAAATCTTAATGCATATTTATTAAAGATTAGAGACATATGAGAGAATTATAAAGCAAATAGTATATCAGTAATTCACAATAATTAATCTATACCAAAATGATAATTTTTAACAATGCTTGGTAAAAAGTACATAAATATTTTATAAACAAGCAATCAAGATGTTTGTAAGTATTATTTGTGTAAGAGAATTTTATTTTAGGTCCTTATATACTCTTTTTATGTAATTTTACTGTGCATTTATTTATATAGTTGTAATCCAGAAAATCTTAATGCATATTTATTAAAGATTAGAGACATATGAGAGAATTATAAAGCAAATAGTATATCAGTAATTCACAATAATTAATCAATACAAAAATAATAATTTTTAACAATGCTTTTAAAAAAGTACATAAATATTTTATTCACAAGCAATCAAGATGTTTGTAAGTATAATTTGTGTAAGAGAATTTTATTTTAGGTCCTTATATACTCTTTTTATGTAATTTTACTGTGCATTTATTTATATAGTTGTAATCCAGAAAATCTGAATGAATATTTATTAAAGATTAGAGACATATGAGAGAATTATAAAGCAAATTGTATATCAGTAATTCATAATAATTAATGAATAAAAAAATGATAATTTTTAACAACGCTTGGTAAAAAGTACATAAATATTTTATAAACAAGCAATCAAAATGTCTGTAAATATTATTTGTGTAAGAGAATTTTATTTTAGGTCCTTATGTACTCTTTTTATGTAATTTTACTGTGTATATATTCATATATTTTTAATCCAGAAAATCTTAAACTGTCACTTATATTTGATCATTGACACTTTTTTTTACTTGCCTGGGCTAATGGGAAAGAGAAAGATCTGCAGCTAGACAATGAATAATGTTGCAGTCGAGACTCATTGAAAAGAAGCACAATTTTTAGAACAAGTTAAATATATATTAATGAGCTACTAAAAAGACATATTTTCCAAACATCTTCAGACCAGAGATTGAATATGAAAACACTTTGCTCCAATAGAGGTGTATCCAAAAGCGAGACAGTTAGAGTTTTTTTAAGAGACAAGAAACTTAGCGAATTGAACTGATAGATCAGAGAAATACTGAGTCATTTGCCAGCGACAGCTGAAAAATATGTTAAATGGACAAAAAAAATTACATCTATTGGAAAGAAAGCTTTGGGAAATGTGCTGGAGGAGTTTTAAGTCGAGGACACACCTTCGATTAAAACCTTTTGTGGCTGGTAAAATAGATATTAAGGAATTAGAATGAGAGACAGGAGGTTTTTACGGAGATATTAAAGGGAAATATTATTGATATATTACATAGATATACACAGTATAAAATTATATTTGAGTATAGAGGGAATAGGTATAAGGGATAAATATGAAGCCACACAAAATAATGTATCTATTCAATAAAGTATTGAAAACTTAATGTTTCAAAAGCTTGCAAAATTAGCATAAATTCAACCGGACAAATTGTAAGGTGGATGTCATTATGCAGGTGTTCTTTTCGCTCAATTAGAAGAAAAAAATATAGAACCCAAGAAGCATGGCGGCACACTTGCGGTAACCTGTCTGTAACAGGAAAAACAGAAAAGAAAAATTTCAAAAAAATATGCACACTTCAATCTTTTAATACCATGTAATGGACTTCTCCCATCTCTGACCTGAAAGAGGAAAAAGAATAACAATAAAAAAAATCGAAGCAAAACAGAACAAAAAAGCGAGGGAGGGCGAAAAAATTCGTGACGCTCAACCCACCAAGCGAGCACAAACCTCCCACGCGGACATTGTTGGAAGAAGGGAACTGTGCAGAAGAAAAAAACTGCACAAAAAGAATCCAGAACTGTGCATCGAAATTCTTATTTCTGTTCCTCGTCTCTTAGTTTCCCTTTTATCCCGTTCTTGATTTCGTTTCACGGTTGTCTTCACTCTTAGGTCTTGTCAAACGCCTAGACCCTTCGCTCCTAACCTTGGAGGTGGAAGACTTGTTTTGTTCCTTTTTTTATTACCATCTATTATTTTTAAGGTTCGGTGTTTAGTTATTTTTTCTTTTTATTGATGGGGGAGGTGTAAAGTTTTCTCAAAAGCCACATTCGTTTTTTTCGTTCGAAATAAAAGTGATACATAGACTTAAGTACTTATCGTTTCTAGAAGGAAAAGGGGAGATGTGATTCGATTGAATTTAAGTGGAGTAGAAGTTGATGTTTGGCAGATATTGAGAAGATTGCATAGATGACGAATATTGTCAACAAATGCAATTTGTACGTGTTTACAATGCTTATTGTTATACTCAGGGGAAATATGTAATAAGAATAAAATTTTGTCGTTTGAAAGTGATACCTAGACTTAAATATGTATCTTTTCTAGGAGGAAATTGGTAGACGTGATTAGATTGATTTTAAGTGGTGTAGAAGTTGATGTCTGACAGATATCGATAAGACTGATATTGTCAAGAAATGCAATTTGTACGTGTTTACAATGCTAATTTTATACTTAGTAGAAAATACTGTAATCAGATTAATATTGGATAGTGATATAGTACTTAATTTTGATGTTATTGCTTCTTTAACTTTGGTAAAATGTCTCTACTGATACAATTAGTTATTTAGTACAAACTAAGTTACTTCGAATTTCAGGTAAAATGTGAAATATTTCAAACTATTCAAAGGAAAAATATTCTATTTCATTAAATATACTTAAATTATTTAATGTGTCGAATAGGTAAATATTAAAAAAAAATGAAAAACAGAAGCATTTGTTTTTAAATTTCAAATAATGAAAACAATTCTTTTTAATAATGGGAGAGGTGTAAATTTTTCTCAAAAGCCACATTCGTTTTTTTTTCGTTCGAAATAAAAGTTATACATAGACTTAAGTGCTTATCGTATCTAGAAGGAAAAGGGAAGATGTAATTCTATTGAATTTGTGGAGTAAAATTTGATGTTTGGCAGATGTCGATAAGATTGCACGAAGACGAATATTGTCAACAAATTTAATTTCTACGTGTTTACAATGCTTATTTTTATACTTAAGATAAAATAGTGTTATCAGAATTAATTGTTTTCGGGAGATTTCGATGTTATTGCCACTTTAACTTAGGTAAAATATAGGTTGTATA
>CM063500.1:47322003-47329503 GCA_032207245.1 Pardosa pseudoannulata
TTGAAATTTAAAATCTTAAAATTTAAAAAAGATTTTTAGATTAAAGCGTAGCATTTTCCTCCAAAGAATACTTATAAATGAATAGTAAATTTGTCGATTTAATGTTAACAATAACCAATATTTCATTGTATTTAAAAGATATAAAATAATCATGTTTGCCAATAACTTTCCATATCAATTTCGAAAAATTTAGAAAAATGTTTGAATAAAATGTGTAATACCCAATATATTTATATAGCATTATAATTAATGTTTAGGAGTAATATATTGTAGTTAGCTGCTAATGGAAATTCAAGTAGTTTTAAACAATATTGTTTATAATTTATATGTCTAACCTTTATTTATTAATAAATAGTTGAAAATAACTATTTATATTCTATACTCTAAGGAACACAATAAGTTTTCCATTCTATACTCTAGGGAACACAATAACTTTTCCATATCAATTTGGAAAAATTTAGAAAAATTTTTGAATAACATTTGTAATATCTAATGGAAATTCAAATACTTTAAAACAATATTGTTCATAATTTATATGACTAACCTTTAGTAATTCAAAAATAATTGAAATAAGCATTTATATTCTATACTTTAATTAACCCAATAACTTTTCCAGATCCATTTGGAAAAATTTGGAAATATTTTTGCATAAAATTTGTAATACCCAGTATATTTATATAGCAATAAAATTAATATTTAGGGGTAATATTCTGTAGTTAGCAGCTAATGGAAATTCAAATAGTTTAAAACAATATTATTTCTAATTTTTATGTCTAACCTTTAGTTATTAATATATAGTTGAAAATAACTATTTATATTCTATACTCTAAGGAACACAATAAGTTTTCCAGATCAATTAGGAAACATTTGGAAATATTTTTGAATAAAATTTGTAATACCCAATATATTTATATAGCATTATAATTAATGTTTAGGAGTAATATATTGTAGTTAGCTGCTAATGGAAATTCAAGTAGTTTTAAACAATATTGTTTATAATTTATATGTCTAACCTTTATTTATTAATAAATAGTTGAAAATAACTATTTATATTCTATACTCTAAGGAACACAATAAGTTTTCCAGATCAATTAGGAAACATTTGGAAATATTTTTGAATAAAATTTGTAATACTCAGTATATTTATATAGCATTAAAAGTAATATTTAGGAGTAATATTCTGAACTTAACTGCTAATGGAAATTCAAATAGTGTCAACTAATATTGTTTATGTCTAACCTTTAGTTATTAATATATAGTTGAAAATAAGCATTTATATTCTATACTTTAATTAACCCAATAACTTTTCCAGATCCATTTGGAAAAATTTGGAAATATTTTTGCATAAAATTTGTAATACCCAGTATATTTATATAGCAATAAAATTAATATTTAGGGGTAATATTCTGTAGTTAGCAGCTAATGGAAATTCAAATAGTTTAAAACAATATTATTTCTAATTTATATGTCTAACCTTTAGTTATTAATAAATAGATGAAAATAAGTATTTATATTCTATACTCTAAGGAACACAGTAACTTTTCCATTCTATACTCTAAGGAACACAATAAGTTTTCCAGATCAATTAGGAAACATTTGGAAATATTTTTGAATAAAATTTGTAATACTCAGTATATTTATATAGCATTAAAAGTAATATTTAGGAGTAATATTCTGTAGTTAACTGCTAATGGAAATTCAAACAGTTTAAAACAATATTATTTCTAATTTTTATGTCTAACCTTTAGTTATTAATATATAGTTGAAAATAAGCAATTATATTCTATACTCTGAGGAACACAAGAACTTTTCCATTCTATACTCTAAAGAACACAATAATTTTCCAGATGAATTTGGAAAGAGTTGGAAACATTTTTTAATAAAATTTGTAATACCCAATATATTTATATAGCATTAAAAGTAATAGTTAGGAGTAATATTATGTAATTAGCTGCTAATGGAAATTCAAATAGTTTAAAAAATATTGTTTGTAATTTATATGTCTAACCATTAGTTATTAATAAATAGATGAAAATAAGTATTTATATTCTATACTCTAAGGAACACAGTAACTTTTCCAGATGAATTTGGAAAAATTTGGAAACATTTTTGAATAAAATTTGTAATACCCAATATATTTATATAGCATTAAAAGTAATATTTAGGAGTAATATTATGTAATTAGCTGCTAATGGAAATTCAAATAGTTTAAAAAATATTGTTTGTAATTTATATGTCTAACCATTAGTTATTAATAAATAGATGAAAATAAGTATTTATATTCTATACTCTAAGGAACACAGTAACTTTTCCAGATGTATTTGGAAAAATTTTTAAAAGAAATTTAATAAAATTTGTAATACCCAGTGTATTTATTTATATTAAAATTAATATATAGGATAATATTTTGTAGTTAGCTGCTACTTTAAACAGTTTAAAACAATATTGACAATATTGGCTATAATTTATATGTATATCTTTTAGTTATTAATAGTTGAAAATAAAAATTTATATTCTATACTGTAGGGAACACAATATTAGTTTCAAATAAATCAACAATATGTGTGTTTATCCAATACCTATCCCTCTAGACTACTTTATTTGCTGTATATTGGAAAATATTATCACCAAAGAATGCAATAACTCATTGTGTTATCTACATTCTAACGGAGTAAAAATTGATTACAGCTCTATTCATGTAAACGTAATAAGCTATATGTATGCTAATGACATTCAAACTTAAGAATCTCAAAGATATTATTTATTTATAAGATAAAAATGTCTGATCAGAGAAAATAACACTTTACAAGTACCAAAGGTGCATTAAAGCATTTTCACTTCTTATCAATCATATTATTATACATGCATATACAGGTTTGTATAGAAATATGTAATAAAGTTAAAAAATATTTTCAAAGATCTCTAAAAGATTATTTTAATATTGTTTTAATATGTAACCCTTCTCTTTCTGTATGTATATATGATCTAAAAATTTTTGAATAACATGTATATTCATAAAACACTTTTGCAATATCTAAATGGATGTATTTAATAATATGCTTACCTACCATATAGCCCGTCATATAACGGGATGATTAAAATTTTTAATTTTCGAAATTGTAAAGTACCCAATGAGGCAGGTAAAAATGTAATTTGTTTTTCGCTGTGAATTATCTGGTACACACTCAATAATTTGTTTATCTTTACAATCCGCATGTTAGTTGCCAACCTTAATTTATCTTGCATATTACGTGATAACATGAAAAGCAGAGGTTTTAATATTGACAGTGATTATTTAGCGGTACATATAAATAATGTCCAAAATTATAAACCGTGTGGTTTTGTATAAAACACACACACACAAACTAACAAACTTCTTAATTTTCAAAGATATATAACTTAAATTCTAGATGTTTACTAGTCCGTGAAATAGACTACTAGAATTTTATGAAAAAATTTGTTGTTAATACTGGTGATAAAATTTTCATTGTAACAAAAGATAATCGATGATTAAATTTAAAATTATCACATATTTACTTAATGTATCATTTAAGTGAAATATAAAAGAAATTTGTTTACGTAATATCTAAGTTTAGTGATAAAACGTATGAAAATAATGCAGACTATATTTAAATAATAGAAAATAAGAAATGATTAAATGAATGACGTCATAATGCTAGAAACATTGTTATTATGATACACTTATAATATGATAAATGGATGAATTTAACCTGCTCTTAACTGGGGAAAATAGGGCTTGAAATAAGAGCATTAAACGATCATAAAGAAATATTTTTTTGTTTTAAAATGAGATCAATTGTTAAAATAAAAATAATTTTTTTTTAAATTTATGTTATGGGTAATTTTTTTATTTTATAAATTTATTAGGATTTATGCTTTATAAATAAATACATGCTACTCGATATGACAGTACTTTAATTTTTTAAGTCTAGAGCGTTATTGCAATTTTTTAAAACAGTCATTCTAAACGGAGAAGATTATTTTTGTTTAATAATTAGTTGTATTGCTAAAATAAAAATAAGCATTTTAAAAATTATCTTACTGGCAATTTGTCTTCATTTTTTACCATTTTGTGTATGTGTTATGCTTTTTAAATATATGCTACTAGACATGGCAGTGATTACTAATTTTTTTAGACTAGAGTGTTGTTTTTTATGAAACATTCATTCTAAAGAGATTTCTTTGTTTCAAAATGAGATGAAATACTAAAATAAAAATAAGCATTTTAAAAATTATCTTACTGCCAATTTGTCTTCATTTTTTACCATTTTGTGTATGTGTTATGCTTTTTAAATATATGCTACTAGACATGGCAGTGATTACTAATTTTTTTAGACTAGAGTGTTGTTAAAAGTTATTGAAACATTCATTCTAAAGAGATTTCTTTGTTTCAAAATGAGATGAAATATTAAAAGAAAATACGCATTTTAAAAATTATCTTACTGCCAATTTGTCTTCATTTTTACCATTTTGTGTATGTGTTATGCTTTTTAAATATATGCTACTAGATATGGCAGTGATTACTAATTTTTTTAGACGTGAGTGTTGTTAAAAGTTTTTGAAACATTCATTCTAAAGAGATTTCTTTGTTTCAAAATGAGATGAATTGTTAAAATAAAAATACGTATTTTAAAAATTATTTTGGGAATAATTTTATTCATTTATTAGATTTTTTTTATTCTTTATAAATACTTACTACTTGATATGGCAGTACTTAGTAATTGTTTGTCTAGAGCATTATTGCAAATTTTTAAAACAATCAATGGAGATTATTTCTGTTTAATTATTATATAAATTGCTATAATAATTATAGGCATTTTGAAAATTATCTTGCGGATATTTTGGTTTCATTTTAATCATTTGGTGTGTTTTTATGATTTTTTTTAATCTATGCTACTTGATATATCAGTACTTAGAATTTCTTTTAGAATAGAATATATATTACAATTGTTTAAACAATTATTCTTAACGGAAGAAATTATTTTTGTTTAATAATTAGATGAATTCCTAAAACAAAAATATGTATTTTAAAAATTATCTTACGAGGAAGTTTAGTATCATTCTAATCATTTGTTGTATGTTTTATACTTTTTTGTTATTTTAAATATATGCTACTTGATATTCGAGGACTTAGGATTTTTTAAATTCTAGATCATATATTACAATTTTTTAAACAATCATTCTAAATTCAGCAGAAATTTTTGTTTTAAAATGAGATGAATAAAATACAATTCATGAATATTTTAAATTCTAAAAGGTACCATATTTTAAAAGTAAAGTACTCTATATCATATTTTTCTACTTTTATATCGTAATACATTTCTTTGACCAAATCGTCATCATACTTATCAGAAGCTGACTCTACTTTTTGAACTCAGGAGGTCATTAATGATGACTATCTTATCAAATATAGAGCAAAAAGCAGGGACGTCTCTTCATTTCCACTTTCATAACAGGAAGTTTAAATCAGGTCATTGACCAGCACTGTTAAATATTAAGTGTTATGTAAATATTATGGAACTGATATGTAAAAGACTAATTTGAAAGATTTTATCTTTTCGTGTACCAGTTAGGAAGTGTTATGAAATGCTGATACTTAGAATCAAACTAAATGATAAGAAAGTAAAAAGAATATTTTTATAAAATGTATCATTTAATTAAGTAATATGATTTTGAATATATATATATATATTTTATTATATATATATACATATATATATATATGTAAATTTTATTTATTTTGTACAAAAAGAAAAGGAATTTGTAAATCAGGTTTTATTGAAAGACCATTAAATATTGGCAGTGTTATATATATATATATATATATATATATATATATATATATATATATATATATATATATATATATATATATATATATATATATATATATATATATATATATATATATATATATATATATATAATAACATATATATATATATATATATATATATATATATATCCCTTATACAATAATAGTATAAGTTTTATAACTAAGCTTAGATATTACGCAAATATCTTTCTTTTGTACCTGGCTTAAAATAATAGAATAGGTACTGTACATATGGGATAATTTAAAATTTAATCAGAGATTACTTTTTGTTGGAATGAAAATTTATCTTCGTAATTAACAACAAATATTTTCATAAATGTCTAGGGTTCTGTTTTATGAACTAATAAATATCTAAGTGATTAAGTTATATATACTTGAAAACTTCTTTTAAAATTTCTCCTATTATTTTCCTCAGCATGGGCATGCTGGGCTGCCAAGAATCCCGCTGATCGTCTGTTCAAAAGAAACACATCAGTCGTCGTGGCCGAACATAATCTTTATTTCATCTCCTCAAAATCGGACAAAATCCAGAGGCATATGAACCTGACGGTGACAGAACGCTCTCTCTCTAATGCGAACCTTTTGCGAGAGACGACCAAAACCAGTGTGTGATTTTAGAGTCGTGTGAAAATGATGAGGCAACAGATATTTGCATATAGATAGTAACTTTTGATTAGAGACATCTGCCAAAGTGTGGATTTCCAGATGACTATTATTGTTGATCGTTACAGATTTTCCTAGGAGAGTTAAAACTTCGTAATTAAAATACCAGATATATCATTTTTTGCTTTGAGAATCAAAGAAAGTATTTCAGGGTTCAGCTGAAGGAATGCAAATATCTTCGTTTAAATTGGATCGCTGAGAAATATGGTTAATATAAAGAGAAGAAATTAAGATCTAGAATATAGAATTAGGAAAAGGGATAATTTTGGATAGACTTTAGGGCTAAGATATTGATATTATTAAGTATATATATATATATATATATATATATATATATATATATATATATATATATATTTATATATATATATATATATATATATATATATATACATAGAGAGATATATTTAAAGTATAGATTGATTTTTATGCATGTTTGTTTACCTGTTTTAGACATTAAAACTTCTTCTACTTTAAATCTATATCTCAAATTTATCTTATCTAAAATATTTTTATATTTTCATATACTTATATATTTATAAACATATTCATACACTTATTTAAATATAAACACTCACACAAATATATGTGTGTTTGTGCGTGTAGAATTTGTATAGATTTTTGTATTTTAGTTTTTTATATTTGCCTCTTTTAGACATTACAATCCCTTCTATTTTATAAACTGTATTTTAAATTCAGTATATCTAAAATATTTGAGACCTTTAATTAGCATGAATGCAAACATATGAAAAAAAGAAAAACAGTCAAATATATGAATGGAATTAGGTTTTTTCATATCATTAATTTATAACGTCATTTACAATCCAAAAGTTATGAGCTCAAAAGAAAGATAAAACAAACAGATAAATAAGCTTAAATTATCACGCAAATATTCCTGAATTATTAAGGAACCTAATAACATCTTCAAATTTGTCAGCAATCCCAACAACCTCATTGTTTGCTTTCTACACCTGCTTTTT
>CM063500.1:47332003-47349503 GCA_032207245.1 Pardosa pseudoannulata
TATATATATTGAATATTAATATTAAAAAATATATATTTGTGTAATAGAATTTCTTGAGGAGTAATGGGATTTCGATATTAAAAAAACCTTTATGTATATTGTTTAGGTTTTTAAATTTAAATCCAAATCTTATCCATGCTCTGTTACAGGGATAATCAGTACATAATTTTATCAGTTACTTTGAATTTTTGTGAATAAATTCCTGTAGTACGGAGCCTTAATATTGCAATGTCATTACATTTATATTTTAACAGTGGAATTATGGTTGGTAAAGTGAAAGTTGAATTGTGGATATTTTGAAAACATCTAATATTAAAAATATATATATTTCTGTAATAGAATTTTTCTTGAAGAATTAATAGTTTTTTGATAAAAATCTTTATATATTTTGGGAATTTTTAAATTTAAATACAGATCTTATCTATGCTCTGTTACAATGATAACCAGTAAATAACTATGTCAGTTACTTTGAGGTTTTATCCAATAAATTCCTGTTCTACGAACCCTTAATAGTACAAAGTAATTGCATTTATATTTCAGCATTGGAATTATGATCGGTAATAATGAAGGTTGAATTGTAGATATTATGAAACCGTTTAATATAAAAAATATATATTTCTGTAATAGTATTTCTTGAGGAAGTAATGGGATTTTGATATTAAAAATACCTTTATATATTTTTGGGGTTTTTAAATTTAAATCCAAATCTTATCTATGGTCTGTTACAATGGTAATTAGTACATAATTATAACAGTTACTTTGAGATTTTTGTAAATAAATTCCTGTACTACGTAGCCTTATTATTGCAATGTATTAATACGTTATAAAAATATTATATAACGTTTCTTAATTACTGCAACTTGAAAACTTTATGAGTTATTACATTGTGAAATTACAAAGCATCAGGTTATTAGGAAAGATTGCTATTTTAATATTATAGAAAAACAAAGTTAATTATGGTGTTTAAATAGAAACACCATTTTTATCAATATATAACATATTGACAAACAAATGAATATACTATTTAATTTGCTCAGATGAACAGTTACGTGGAAGTTGAGAAGGAAAACCTTCATTTTGACATTTGGATTGTTACGTGATACTCAATTGACAGAAGCATTGCTGTCACTGTCATTTGTCATAATGAGTCTCTAAGGCTCAAATAGAGTCTGGAAAGACTCTAATGAGACTCTTAAATGAGATAGGGTCCTACTGTTTACAGCTGATTCCAATCGGCTAAGAACATCCCTCCTAACAGCTGGTTTTGAACCCGTGGACTCTGGTTTACGAAGATCAGCGTCTTACTATACTGCTAGGATATAATCAATAAAGTGTCAGCCAGGCAAGTCAGGAGCCGGACAGCCAGGCAAGCATAAATGCAATTACCAAATTCTTCCAAAAAAATAGTCAAGTTCAACGAATCCCACTCCTTATTTCGCAGATCTCCAAAACAAGAAAAATAACCCTCAACTGGGTGAAAGCCCACCCAAACTCAGACGGCAATAATCAAGTGGACACCCTGGCCAAGTCCGCAGCTGAACAAGACCACACTGATCTGGAACTTCCTCTCCCAGAGGTCTACATCAAGGGCAAACTTCGAGAGCACCAAATAGCCGACTGGCAGGCTATTTGGGACACATCGGAGAAGGGTAGGCCTGTCTACGCGTACTACCCGAAAGTAAACTCCACCAGGCTAATTTCCAATGCAGCCCAAACAGCTTTCCTTACCGAGCATGGCCCATTCCCGGCCTATCTTAGCCGGTTCCAGCTTTCCGATTCGTCTAGTACGAGATGTGTTTGCGGTGTCCCGGGTTTTCCCGACCACTACCTATTTTACTGCTCCCTTACTATGGATTGGCATTCAAGCGCCCCAGACCAGACCTGAAGGGTGTCTGGGCTGATCAGCTAATTTTTAACAAAACTCTCTCATCCAAACTAAACAAGCTGTTCGGTTGGCTAATGGAAAATTCAGAGAATCTGCAGGCCCCGTAACAAGGCTGAATCTGAATATATAGCTTTCACTGTACTGCGATTTTGTATTTATTTATATGCATTTATCTTGTAATTATTATCAATTTTTTTATCTTATTTTTTTTATTTTATGATTTTTACTTTTATTGTATTTCCAGTGTTATTTTGTCTGTTTTGTATTTGTATGTGTTAGTTTGAGATATTTTTACTGTATTTACTATAAAGCATTGTATATTAAGAGCTGCTGTGGATTGTACACACTGGGACACCCAAAACATCTTAAACCTTTGTTTTAAGGTAGATAGTCCTCGTTGGTGCAGACAATCAATAAAGTGTTAAAAAGGAAATTACAAATATTAATGGAGTAAGTAGATTTGCGACTATTGCCTATTATGGAATCCTATATTATATAATGTTAATTAACTCATTTTAAGTGAAGGGAAATTTACATATAATGTAAAATATTCCATAATTTCATTCATACATTAAGTTATTTTTAACTACTATTACAATTTAAATGCACTCAACAATTGTTTCTTAAAATTCCGCCTCTTCTACAGCTTTTTATTAATATTTGAAACCTTAACGCCCCGTTAATTTCTGTTCCTAAAAATAACCACCCTTTTATCGAGGTGGAGGGAGTCTGGATCCCTTTTTATCTGCATAATAACTTTCCTACCTCCTTGTTTACGACGTCTACACAAGAACAAAGAAAAGGGAAGTAATTGCCGAGATGAGATGCCAGGTCACGATTATTCTCTAGCTTTTGCTTTTAGACAGTCCCGTTCTCTGCTAAATAATTAAAAAAGTGTGATTTGAAGGCATCTTATAAGGTGTTGTTTTTATGTAACGTCATATTGGCTCAAATGTATGCTTTTTGCTTATTATTTTTATAGGAAAAGTAGACTATTTATAAAGGGTTTTTCTGTAGTAGAAAATTTGTATTAAATCTTAGCAGATCAAATTTTGTATCTTAAATAATTACTTGAAAGTACACATCTTTTATTTTTTTATATTTGAATATAACGAAATTATTATATCACGTTCATACTGAATCAAATGGTGCTTTGCATACTTTTTACAAGGAAAGTAGACTATTAAAAGTCTTTTTCAGATTATTAAAATTTAACAGAAATGTATTCAATTTTATATGCACTTTGAATAAATACTTTACTATTTCTAATAATGGTTCAATAATATGATGCAGGCCGGTAGGGCATATGACGTCATACAGGTTCAAATAAATGCAGTTTACATATTATTTTAAGGGTAAATAGACTATTAAAACGTCTTTCTTTACAAGAAGTATTGTTTTAAACACTAACATATCCAATGTGTTTTACTTATATGCCACACTTTGAAATATATTAACTTTGAAAGTCAACTGTTGTCTTAAAATGTAATGATTCAATGGAATATGACGATGGCCAGTTTGGTATATGACGTCATATTGGTTCAAATGATAGAAGTTTATATACTTTTTAAGGGTAAGTAGACTATTAAAATATACCTTTCTTTAGAAGAAACCTAACAGATCAAATATGCAATATATCTTATATGTCACACTCTGAAATTCCATTGATTTTCTAAAATGTTTATTATTCAGTAAAATAAAATGAAAGCAAGTATTGCATATGATGCCATATTGGCTCCAATAAATATTTTTTGCATACTATTAAGAGAAAGTACAGTATTAAAATATCACTTACTTTAGAAGAAGATTTGTATTAAATCTTAAACTATCAAGCGTACAGATATACTTCTTAAATGCCACACTAAAAAATATAAATTCACTACAAAAGTCCACTATTTTTCTAAATAGGAACCATTTGACGAGATGCAAATGCACTGATAATTTTTTTGGTGTCATTTCAGTATATTCTAGTACTCTTATTCAGCAGAGAAAAGTTTAAAATATATCCATTACAATGAGACTTTATCGTTAAATAGAGTGTGGTATTGATGAAAATTGTGATGCACAAATAGGCGTTATATTAGTCTTAATTTGATATAGAGTAACAGGTATTTTAATAACATTTTTAACTTGAGCAATTTGCTTCAGTATGACATCATATCATGTACATAAGCGCAAATTTATTATAACACTAAGTGAAGAATCTACAAACGAAATTGCAATGTATGTTTACCCCTTTCAAAACTTTTTGTTCAAATAGTGATCACCGTCCTAAAAATGAAACCTTTAGAGATATATTGCACCACACAGCCTAAAGGTTTAAGCTCAATTTATAGTTCAACTTTAGATCCATTAAATAACACATAACCAAGTTTTGATCAAAAGCCACGAAATGCCGTGTTCGATAGCGGTTACTGAAAAACTACATTTTCAAGTAAAGTGCACGAGGAGAACAATTGCGTAGCATAATATGTTGCAATAAGGTAACAGATATTTTATTAATAAATTATTAATATTAAATTAATTTACAGTTTAATGTATATGTTCACAAATTTTTTATAAAAGTAAGTGAAAAATTTACAAAAATATTATAATGTGCCCACTTTTTAATTTGTTTTCAAATATTAATCTCTAGCCTTAAAAATGAGATCTTTGGAGATATATTGCACCGCACATCCTGAAAGTTTAATAACAATTTATAGTTCAACCTTAGTTCCATTAAATAACACATAACCAAGTTTTGATCAAAAGCCATGACATGCCGCTAGCAGTTACTGAAAAAACTACATTTTTAAGTAAAGTGAACAAGGAGAACACTTGTGTAGCATATGTTAAATTAAGGTAGCATATATTTTATTACTATTTTATTATTAATATTTAATCAATTTACACTTTATTAATATTTAATTAATTTACACTTTAATGTATATGATCGCAAATTTTTTATAACAATAAGTGAAAAATTTACAAAATTATAATGTGTCCTTCCTCCTTTTAATTTTTTTTTTCAAATACTGATCTCTAGCATTAAAAATGAGATCTTTAGAGATATATTGCACCGCAGATCCTGAAAGTTTAATAACAATTTATAGTTCAACCTTAGTTCCATTAAATAACACATAACCAAGTTTTGATCAAAAGCCATGACATGCCGCTAGCGGTTACTGAAAAAACTAAATTTTTAAGTAAATTGGACGAGCAGAACAATTGCTTAGAATAATATGTTGCAATAAGGTAACATATAATTTATTAATATTTTATTATTAATATTTAATTAGTTTAAACTTCATTAATATTTAATGAATTTACACTTTAATGTATATGAGCTCAAATTTTTTTATAACAATAAGTGAAAAATTTACAAAATTGTAATGTGTCATTCCTCCTTTTAATTTTTTTCTTTCAAATACTGATCTCTAGCATTAAAAAGTGAGATCTTTAGAGATATATTTCAAAACACAGTCTAAAATTTTAAGCACAATTTATAGTTCAATTATAGTTCCGTTAAAAAACACATAACCAAGTTTTGATCAAAAACCACGACATGCCGATATTGGTTACAGAAAAACTACATTTTCAAGTGAAGTGAACAAAAAGAAAAATTGCGTAGCATAATATGTTGATATAAGGTAACTGATATTTTATTAATAATTTATTATTAATATAAAATTAATTTACACTTTAATGTATATGTGCACATTTTTTTATAACAATAAGTGAAAAATTTACAAAATTGTAATGTGCCCATCCTTCTTTTAATTTTTTTTTCAAATACTGATCTCTAGCCTTAAAAATTAGATCTTTAGATATATATAGCACAGCACATTCTGAAAGTTTTATAACAATTTATAGTCCAACCTTAGTTCCATTAAATAACACAAAACCAAGTTTTGATCAAAAACCATTAATAACCACCAAAAATTAATATTTAATTAATTTACACTTTAATGTATATGAACCCAAATTTTTTATAACAATAAGTGAAAATTTTACAAGATTGTAATGTGCCTCTTCCTCCTTTTAAATATTTTGTTCAAAAACTGATCCTTAGTCTTAAATATGAGATCTTTAGAGCTATATTGCTCCACACACAAGCCAAAAAATGCAAGCACGGTTTATTGTTCAACCTTAGTTCCGTTAAGTAACACATAATCACACAATCAAATTTTAATTCAAATTTTAGAACGTCACTTTATATCGATGGTGGTTACTGAAGCAAAATAACTACATTTTGAAGTGAACTGAGAAAACTATAACATGACATGAAAAGCTGATATAGGATATCACATATTTTAAGAATATTATCAATGTGATTAATTTATATATTAATGTATATGAGTGAACATTTTTATGACACTAAGTGAATCTACTACAAATATTTTTTAATGTGCTCTTCTCTCTTTTAAAATTTTTGTTCAAAATGTGATCGCCAGCTTTAAAAATGAGATCTTTTGAGATATATTGCGCCACATTTAACCCAAAAAGTGTAAACACAATTTATAGTTTAACCTTAGTACCATTAAGTAACGCATAACCACAGATAACAAAGCACGTCATACCAGTGGCTATTTCTCAAAAGCAATATCTCTTTTATATCTCTTAGATAATGATTTACAAAGAGATATGCAATATCCGCTTAACCCTTTATTAATTTTTTTGTTCAAATAGTGATTGCCAGTCTTAAAAAACAAATCATTAGAGATATACTTTAACTCACTCAAGGCATAAAAGTGTAAGCAAAATTTATAGTTTAATCTTAGTACCGTTAAGCAACGCACAGCCACATATATCAACTTTAGAAAGCACGTCATACCATTGGCGATTTCTCAAAAGAAATATATCTTTTATATCTCTTAGATAATGATTTACAAACAAATATACAATATCCGTTTAACCCTCTTCTAGTTTTTTTTTTCTTTAAATAGGGATCGTCAGTCTTAAAAATCAAATCATTAGAGATATACTTCTCCTAACTCAAGCTATAAAGTTTAAGAACAATTCATAGTTCAATTTTAGTTACGTTAAGTAACACATAATCCCACATAAAGAAATTCTCATTAATTTTTTAGAAAACCATGTCATACAGGTGTCGATTACTGAATAAATAACTTCGTTTTCTTCTGAAGTGAGCGATAAGAACAATTACATCATATCATATGCCGACATTGGAAAAAAGATATGTTTAATAATTTTTAATCTCATTAATTTGAACTTAATGTATCATTAGAGAGATATTGCGCCTCCCTCGAGCCAAAAAGTGATAGAACAATTCATAGCTCACTCTTAGTTACGTTAAGTAACACATAATCCCACAAAGAAGTTCTCATTAATTTTTTAGAAAACCACGTCATACAGGTGTCGATTATTGGATAATACTACATTTTCTAGCGAACTGATCTAGAAGAACAACTGCATCACATAGTATGTTGAAATAGGATAACATATATTAAATAATATTTTAATCTGATTAATTTGCACTTTAATGTATCATTAGAGATATATTGTGCCTCATTCAAGCCTTAAAGTGTAAGAACAATTCATAATTAAATCTTAGTTCCGTTAAGTAACACATAACCTCACATAACCAAGTTCTGATTAATTTTTTAGACGGCCACGTCGATTATTGAACAAAAGTCTACATTCCCTATCGAAGAGATCTAGAAGACCAACTGCATCACATATATCACATATGTTGAAATAGGATAACATACACTTAATAATATTTTAATCTGATTAATTTGCACTTTAATGTATCATTAGAGATATATTGCGCCTCATTCAAGCCTTAAAGAGTAAGAACAATTCATAGTTCAATCTTAGTTCCGTTAAGTAACACATAATCCCACAAAGAAGTTCTCATTAATTTTTTAGAAAACCACGTCATACAGGTGTCGATTATTGGATAATACTATATTTTCTAGCGAAGTGATCTAGAAGAACAACTGCATCACATAGTATGTTGAAATAGGATAATATATATTTAATAATATTTTGATCTGATTAATTTGCACTTTAATGTATCATTAGAGATATATTGCGCCTCATTCAAGCCTTAAAGTGAAAGAACAATTCATAGTTCAATCTTAGTTCCGTTAAGTAACATATAACATCACATAACCAAGTTCTGATTAAGTTTTTAGACTGCCACGTCGATTATTGAATAAAAGTCTACATTCCCTATCGAAGAGATCTAGAAGACCAACTGCATCACATATGTTGAAATAGGGTAACATATATTTAATAATATTTTAATTTGATTAATTTGCACTTTAATGTATCATTAGAGATATATTGCGTCTCATTCAAGCCATTAAGTGTAAGAACAATTCATAGTTCAATCTTAGTTCCGTTAAGTAAGTTATAACCTCACATAACCAAGTTCTGATTAATTTTTTAGAAAACCACGTCATGCAGGTGTCGATTATTGGATAATACTACATTTTCTAGCGAACTGATCTAGAAGAACAACTGCATCACATAGTATGTTGAAATAGGATAACATATATTTAATAATATTTTAATCTGATTAATTTGCACTTTAATGTATCATTAGAGATATATTGCCCCTCATTCAAGCCTTAAAGTGTAAGAACAATTCATAGTTCAATCTTAGTTCCGTTAAGTAACACATAACCTCACATAACCAAGTTCTGATTAATTTTTTAGACGGCCACGTCGATTATTGAACAAAAGTCTACATTCCCTATCGAAGAGATCTAGAAGACCAACTGCATCACATATATCACATATGTTGAAATAGGGTAACATATATTTAATAATATTTTAATTTGATTAATTTGCACTTTAATGTATCATTAGAGATATATTGCGTCTCATTCAAGCCATTAAGTGTAAGAACAATTCATAGTTCAATCTTAGTTCCGTTAAGTAACATATAACATCACATAACCAAGTTCTGATTAAGTTTTTAGACTGCCACGTCGATTATTGAATAAAAGTCTACATTCTCTATCGTAAAGATCTAGAAGACCAACTGCATCACATATATCACATATGTTGAAATAGGGTAACATATACTTAATAATATTTTCATTTGATTAATTTGCTCTTTAATGTATCATTAGAGATATATTGTGCCTCATTCAAGCCTTAAAGTGTAAGAACAATTCATAATTAAATCTTAGTTCCGTTAAGTAACACATAATCCCACAAAAAAGTTCTCATTAATTTTTTAGAAAACCACGTCATGCAGGTGTCGATTATTGGATAAAGTCTACATTCTCTATCGAAGAGATCTAGAAGACCAACTGCATCACATATATCACATATGTTGAAATAGGGTAACATATATTTAATAATATTTTCATTTGATTAATTTGCTCTTTAATGTATCATTAGAGATATATTGCGTCTCATTCAAGCCATTAAGTGTAAGAACAATTCATAGTTCAATCTTAGTTCCGTTAAGTAAGTTATAACCTCACATAACCAAGTTCTGATTAAATTTTTAGAAAACCATATTACACAGGTGTATTGAATAAAAGTCTACATTTTCTAGTGAAGTGAGTGAGAAGAACAACTGCATCACATAATATGTTGATATATGATAACACATATTTAATATTTTAATCTGATTAATTTGCACTTTAATGTATATGTGCAAATTTTTATAGCTCTTAGGTAATGTTTTACAAACAAAATTGCAATACCCTCTAAACCCTTCTTGAAACTTTTAATCAAATATTAATCGTCAGTCTTAAACCCCAGATCATTAGATATATATTGCACCAACCTCAAAAAAATGGTAAGAATAATTCATAATTCAATCTTAGTTACGTTCAGTAATGCATAACCGCACATAACCAAGTTCTGATGATTTTTTTAAAACAATGAAGTATGACAATATATATTTAATAATATATTCAATCTTATTAATTTACATTTTAATGTATAAATGCAAATTCTTATATCTCTTAAATACTGATTTACAAATAAATTTTCAATGTTCGCTTACCGTCTTTTTAACTATTGTTATAATTAGACTCCCACAAGTAAAGAAATGTAAGAATAATTCATAGTACAATCTTAGTTAAGTAACACATAATCCCGCATAACTAAGTTGAGAATTATATTTTAGACAGCCACGTCATACCGGTGTCGATAACGGAAAAAAAATAATTTTCCAGCTAAGTTCGCGTGAAGTACAATTGCATCACATAGTATGTTGAAATGCGATAAGATATATTTAATAATATTTTTTAATCTGATTAATTTACAATTTAATGTATAATTCTTATACCTCTTAGATACTGATTTACAAATAAATTTTCAATGTTAGCTTACCCCTGATGTAAGTATTGTTCAAATAATGATCGACAGTCTTAAAAATCAGATCGTTAGAGATATATTGAGACTCCCACAAGTAAAGAATAATTCGTAGTTCAATCTTAGTTACGTTAAGAAACACATAATCCCACATAACTAAGTTGAGATTAATATTTTAGAAAGTCACGTCATACCGATGTCGATTACTGAAAAAAAATTAATTTTCCAGCGAAGTGAGAGTAAGGAACAACTGCAGCATATAATATGTTGAAATACGATAACATATATTTAATAATATTTTTTAATGTGATTAATTTACACTTTAATATATAATTGCAAATTCTTATTTCTCTTAGATACTGATTTACAAATAAAGTTTCAATGTTCGCTTACCCATTTTGTAACTATTGTTCAAATAATGATCGAATGGCTTAAAAATCAAACCGTTTGAGATATATTGAGACTCCCACAAGTAAAGAAATGTAAGAATAATTCATAGTTCCATCTTAGTTACTTTAAGTAAAACATAATCCCACATAACTAAGTTGAGATTAATATTTTAGGAATCCACGTCATACCGGTGTCGATTACTGAAAAAAAATAATATTCCAGGAAAGTGAGCGTGAAAATCAACTGCATCACATAAAACGTTGAAATACGATAACATATATTTAATAATATTTTTAATCTGATTAATTTACACTTTATTGTATAAGTGCAAATTCTTCTATCTCTTAGATACTAATTTAAAAACAAATTTTCAATGTTCGCTTACCCCTTTTTTAATTATTGGTGAAATAGTGATCGACAGTCTTAAAAATCAGATCGTTCGAGATATATTGAGACTCCCACAAGTGAAGAAGTGTAAGAATAATTCATACTTCAATATTAGTTACGTTAAGTAACACATAATCCCACATAACTAAGTTGAGATTAATATTTTAGAAAGCTACACCCTACCGGTGTTGATTACTGAAAGAAAAATTAATTTTCCAGCTAAGTGAACTTGAAGAGCAACTGCATCACATACTATGTTGAAATACGATAACATATATTTAATAATATTTTTTAATCTGATTAATTTATACTTTAATGTATAAGTGCAAATTCTTCTTTCTCTTAGATACTGATTTACAAATAAATTTTCAATGTTCGCTTACACCTTTTTTAACTATTTTTATTGTAATAGTAATCAAAATTCTTAAAAACCCGATCGTTAGAGGTATATTGAGAATCCCTCAAGTAAGTAAAAAGTGAGTGTGAAGAACAACTGCATCACATAATATGTTGAAATACGATAACATATGTTTAATAATATTTTTTAATCTGATTAATTTACGGATAATTTTCTGATTTTTTAATGGGATTAGTACACATTTTTATAGGCCTAAGTGAATAATATACAAACAGTTTTACCATTGGTAAGAAACAGTAACCCATTTTCAACTTTTTGTTCAAAACGTGGTCGCCAGCCTTAAAAAGAATGAGATCTTTAGATATAATTTGCCCTCCCCCCCAACACATGCCAACAGGTGTAATCACAATTAATGGCTTATCCTTAGTTCAGTGAAGTAACACATAACCTTTGTTCATCTTAAATTAAAGGGAGTATCCCCCAATCCCCTTTCAACTGTGGATAAATATAATAATTTTCGAATATACTATTCCATTAAAATGATACTGCTAAACAAAGACTATCTGTTTTCACTTCTTTAGAAGAAATAATTAAGCAACGATTATTTTTCGAAAAACAGAGAAAAAACAACACAAAAAACACAGATCTGTGCACAAAAAAAGTCATAAAAGAGACTTATGTAGTCATTAGTAACACTCACGTTCGCATAATAATTACTTAAGAGTTCGAAATCGTCACTACTTCACTACTAACCCAGAACTTTGCCATTTTGTTCTTCTTTTACTTTACTTTCTTTTTCCCCCTCTCCGAACAGAATACATCTGTGTTAGTTAATGAAACCCAAACCACCGCGTATTCAGCGTCACGTTCGCAAGAATCCATTTGTTGAAACAACGGTAATCATTGATTCCTTTGCACAATTTGTGCTGAACATTGTTTTAATATCCACCACTTAAAAACCATTTTTAAAAGGAAGTGAGCTGTATACATAGCTATTAAAAGAATTAGACTTTTTTCTCTCTTTTATCAAAGCTTTCATTCTACGCAAACACATTTTAAAATGGCTGAAAAAAAAAATAAAGAACACAGTCTCGATGTTTTGCAGTTCTATTGTTAGGTAAAGACCCTGTCACCTTCAAATTCAGAGAAGGCGTGGTTTGAGAAATAAAAATGGCTGATTTTATTTTTGGGCTTTATTTTTACTTCTCCACGTCCAGTCAACCGAAGACGAAAATAAATTTACGCTGCCGATTGACAGTGCTGATAAGATAGCAGAAGTACGGCCATTTTTGTTGATATTGCTATGATGAATGTATTTGGAGATTGCAATCAGTAATTGCTTATACTACAATGTAAATGGTTATCGCCCTTTTTGTACGATAGGATGGGCGTTTTAACTAACTTAAATACACAGAGATTTGAAGAATATTAAGATAAATCATCTCGTATCGCTAAGAAACATGATATGGAAATATATTATCTACTTTAGGTCGAAAATCATATATTATCGGATTCTTTTTTACTCTTTGTAACTTCGTGATTTATTAGGAAAGGTGGAAATTTGTTACAGAGTATTATTAGCTGGACATGAAGGACACATTCCCAGCACATACATATATATATATATTATATATATGTATATATATATATATATATATATATATATTATATATATATATATATATATATATATATATATATATATATATTTATGTATATATATATATATATTATATATATATATATATATATATACATATATATATATATATATATATATATATATATATATATATATATATATATATATATATATATATATATATATATATATATATATATATATATATATATATATATATATATATATATATATATATATATATATATATATATATATATATATATATATATATATATATATATATATATATATATATATATATATATATATATATATATATATATATATATATATATATATATATATATATATATATATATATATATATATATATATATATATATATATATATATATATATATATATATATATATATATATATATATATATATATATATATATATATATATATATATATATATATATATATATATATATATATATATATATATATATATATATATATATATATATATATATATAAATATGTATATATATATATATATATATATATATATATATATATATATATATATATGTATGTATATATATATATATATATATATATATATATATATATATATATATATATATATATATATATATATATATATATATATATATATATATATATATATATATATATATATATATATATATATATATATATATATAATATATATATATATATATATATATATTATATATATATATATATATATGTATATATATATATATATATATATATATATATATATATATATATATATATATATATATATATATGTATATATATATATATATATATATATATATATATATATATATATATATATATATATATATATATATATATATATATATATATATATATATATATATATATATATATATATATATATATATATATATATATATATATATATATATATATATATATATATATATATATATATATATATATATATATATATGTTTTTAATATATATATATATATATATATATATATATATATATGTGTGTGTGTTGTGTTTTCAAATAAGAAAGAATTATTAACATAAAGTAAAAACATACAAACTGGAAGTAAATTCACTTATATATATACATGTAAATGTCTATTCAAGTAATCTATTAAATTCTGATTAACCTGGCAATAGGAAAACGCCAACTAATTAACATTTGAAAATCAACTAATTTAGTATTATATCTAATAGTTCACGTAGCATTTTTATTCTTATTAAACAGTACTATATATAATATATAAAGTAAAAATTTATCAAATATTTAGTCTACTTTATAACATATAAATTATAGAATAAGCTGAACATTTATCTATTTTTCGAGAATTGTAGAAACCTATGACTGGATTCGTATAATCTAAAAATTATTAAAAACATATTTGCTGAATGTCTGAAATTCTTCGGATATTACTTTTAATAAATTATGTTTCATAGTAGAAAATAAGTCTAAAGGGACAGAGGAATATGATTTCTAAAGAAATGAATTTCAAATATTTAATACTGCCTACTTCTGACATTTTTCTATAGTGCCTACATCTAAACTATTAAATGCATTAAAATTACTTGGAAAATATGTTCATATCTCATTTTGTTATATATGTTTTCATTTTGGAATGTAAAAGGTTCTCGTAAATTTTGAATTGTATTCATGAATATACTGGTTATACGAAAGTATGTGATGAACGTTGTTGGTTTACGTCTTAAAAGTAGTTAAATAGTTTAAAACGCTTAAACTATTTCTGAGTTTATAAAAGATGTCTTGATAAATGTTGGAATAATTTTTGTTTTATCAACAGAGATATTTTCTCTGAAATGTTCTCAGTGTTGTGTAATAATCTTGGTATTTTCGAAAATTTTGTAAAGAACTAAAGAGCAGGAGATATTGCAGGAGAAAAATATTGTTAAATATGAGAACAGAAATAATATGTAGGATAAAACCAATAAGTCTTTCTCATCGTTGTTCATTAAAACAAATAGAAAAGAAAATTTGACAACATGAATTATGTAACATCATCGTATAATAATTTAAATACACTGCGCTACCATAAAATAAGATTTTAAAGAAATATAGTTTTACGATAAATAAACCAGAATCAGTAACAATAAGTTAATAAAATAATTATTAAATTATTAATTACAGAATTAATAATTACATTAATAACAATAATTACAGAATTAAAAATTGCAAAATAATAATAATTACAGAATAAATAATTGTAAAATAATAACAATTACAAAATTAATAATTGCAAAAATAATAATAATTACATAATAATATTTCTAAATTATCAGAATTATCAGAATTTCCGAATTGTTATTATTTCTGTATTAAGAAAATAAATAATAATTACACAATTAATTACAGTAATTAATATTTATTCTGGCGATGAGAAGTAAAATATATTCAATTTATTTTGTAAGTAAAATATTGTACATAGTACAGTATACCATTTAGACATCTAGGGAAGTCAAATTGGAAAGAAAATATTAAAAGAATATTTGCTGAATGTCTGAAATTCTTTGGATATTACTATCAATAAATTATATTTCATAGCTAGGAAATAAGTCTAAAGAGACTGAAGAATATGATATTATTTAGAAATGAATTTCAAATATTTATTACTGCCTACTTCTGACATTTTTCTATAGTGAATGCATCTAAACTATTAAATGCATTAAAATATGTTCAAATTTCATTTTGTTATATATGTTTTCATTTTGTTAGGTAGAAGGTTCTAGTAAATTTTGAATTGTGTTCATGAATATACTACTTCCCCAAAAATATGTAATGTATGTTGATGGTTTATGTCTTAAAAGTAGTTAAATAGTTTAAAACGTTTAAACTATTTCTGAGTTTATAAAATATGTCTTGAAAATTTTGGATTTGTTTTATCAACAGAGAAATTTTATCTGGAATGTTTTCACTGTTCTGTAATAATCTTGGTATTTTAGAAAATTTTGTAAAGAAATAAAGAAATGGATATTCCAGGAGAAAAATCTTGATAAATATGAGAAGAGAAAAAAATATGTATAGTAAAACCAATAAGTGTTTCTCATAGTTGTTCACTAAAAGAAATAGAAAGGAGAATTTGACAACATTAATTAAGTAACAACATCATTATATAAATTAAATAACTGTGCTATCATAAAATAAGGTTTTAAAGAATTACACTTTTACGATAAATAAACCAGAATCAGTAACAATAAATTAATAGAATAATTATTAAATTATTAAATACAGAATTAATAATTGCAAAAATAATAATAATTACAAAATTAATAATAATATTTCTAAGTTATCAGAATTATCAGTATTTCCGAATTTTCCGAATTATTATTATTTCCGTATTTACAAAATAAATATTAATTACACAATTAATTATAATAATTATTATCTATTCTGGAGATGAGAAGTAAAATATATTCAATTTATTTGTAAGTAAAATATTGTACATAGTTAGTAGAGTATACCATCTAGACATCTAGGGAAGTAAAATTAGAAAGAAAATATTAAAAGCATATTTGCTGAATGTCTGAAATTCTTCGGATATTACTTTCAATAAATAATGTTTCATAGCTAGGAAATAAGTCTAAAGAGACTGAAGAATATGATATTTTTAGAAATGAATTTCAAATATTTAATACTGCCTACTTCTGAAATTTTTCTATAGTGAATGCATCTAAACTATTAAATGCATTAATGTGTGTTCAAATTTCATTTTCTTATATATGTTTTCATTTTGTTATGTAGAGGGTTCTCGTAAATTTTGAATTGTGTTCATGAATATACTACTTCCCCAAAAATATGTAATGTATGTTGATGGTTTATGATTTAAATGTAGTTAAATAGTTTAAAACGTTTAAACTATTTCTGAGTTTATAAGAGATGTCTTGAAAAATGTTGGAATAATATTGTTTTATGAACAGAGAAATTTTCTCTGGAATGTTCTCAGTGTTCTGTAATAATCTTGGTATTTTAGAAAACTTTGTAAAGAACTAAAGAGACGCATATTGCAGGAGATAAATTTTGATAAATATGAGAAAAGAAAAAAATTTGTAGGATAAAGCCAATAAGTCTTTCTCGTCGTTGTTCGTTAAATGAAATAGAAAAGAGAATTTGACAATATTATTTATGTAAGAACATCATAATATACCTTACAAATACACTGTACTATCATAAAATAATATTCTAATGAAATATATTTTTACACAAAATAAACCAGAATTAATAATAATAAATTTATACAGTGGTTATTAAATACTTAATTACAGAAGTAATAATTGAAATAACAATAATAATTACATAATAAATAATACTTAATTCAGAATTATAATTAATTCTGTAATAATAATAATTCTTAATTATCAGAATTATCAGAATTTCTGAATTTTCAGAATTATTATTTCTGTATTTACAAAATAAATAATAATTACATAATTAATAATAATTATTAATCTCCATACTGGAGCTGAGAAATAGAATATATATA
>CM063500.1:47354503-47359503 GCA_032207245.1 Pardosa pseudoannulata
TTAAAAATATTAGAAATGTTAATTTTAATAACATATATTTACTTAATAATGTAAAATGAGCAAAAAAAAAATGCAATAAAATAATGGGACTTTTTTTTGACGGAACTCTGGAAAAAATGAAACTGTCAAAGGGTTAACTGGCAAATGAATATTCACAATATATTCAGAAGGACCTGGATAGTAGTGACTCTGACAGTAGTACAGATGATATCAGTCAAGCAAGACAATTATTGGAAATTAATTGTAATAATCCTTCGGATCCGCCTCCTAGATTTGCTTTCACTAGAATTCCAAAAATTAACTTGGATATCGATGAGACTAAAGGTAGACTTCAGTTCTATGATGCTTTCATAGAAAGATAAAATGTTGTAATAAATGCTTAAAAATATTAGAAATGTTAATTTTAATAACATATCTTTACTTAAAAATGTAAAATGAGCACAAAAATGCAATAAAAAATGTGACATTTTTTGACGGAATTCTGGAAAAAAATGAAACTATTAAAGAAAGGGTTAGCTGTCAAATAAATATTTACAATATATTCAGAAGGACCTGGATAGTAGTGACTCTGACAGTAGTACAGATGGTATCAGTCAAGCAAGACAATTATTTGAAATTAATTGTAATAATCCTTCGGATCCGCCTCCTAGATTTGCTTTCACTGGAATTCCAAAAATTACCTTGGGTATCGATGAGACTAAAGGTAAACTTCAGTTCTATGATGCTTTCATAGAAAGATAAAATGTTGTAATAAATGCTTAAAAATATTAGAAATGTTAATTTTAATAACATATCTTTACTTAAAAATGTAAAATGAGCAAAAAAATCAATAAAAAATGTGACATTTTTTGACGGAATTCTGAAAACAAATGAAACTATTAAAGAAAGGGTTAGCTGGCAAATGAAATATTCACAATGTATTTAGAAGGAGCCCATTCTTTTCTTTTCTTTTGCTGTTGTTTGAATTTTCGAGATTTCTCTCTCTTCCACCTAGGAATATGGGGAATGATCAAAGGAGTGAGATCACAAGTTCCTGGAATGTTTCAGAAATGCGAACACCCATATAGTGGTCAATGGTTGTCAGATAAGCAGAAGGCAATATATTCTTATCGGAATTTAGAAGGAGCGCAATCACATTTTATACCTTGCTCGCTTACATGCAGCTTGCCGATATGGAAATCAGAAAGCGAAATGATGTAACATTAAAACATATGAGTTTGATTTGTAATCAGTCTTTTGAAATTTAGATGTTAAGAAAGACTTCAGTTAGGAGAGAAGTTAAGAAAGAATTAGAAACATAAATAATTATTATGTTGGTAAAGAAGCTGCGTAGGTTTCAACCATGGTGGACATAGACAACCATACATATGTTTCTAACATTCGTTTTCACAAATTAACATAAACTAAACGATTACAATTCTTTCCTAGATATACAAAGTGAACCTTACAAACAAAAGATCGAAATTTTAAATTGTTATGACAGGTTACCAAAAATGAGTCAACGCATGCTGCAGCGCAGTTAAACATTTCTCATTCTCTGAAATGAATTGAAAGTGTCGAAAAGGGAAGTACATCACCGCTCCAATGATTTTAAAAAACAGTATGATTACGAACAATTTATCAATAAGCTTTATACAAAAAATTGTAGAAAATCAACAATTGACTTTTTAAATTATATATACAATTCTTATATCTTAAAGAATAATATAAGTACATAAATATATGAGTTTTTTCATTTTATTTTGATATTTATTACGTGTGAATTATATGGGGGGGTAAATTTATCTAATTTTGCATATCGTTTATTATTGTCAATCGGTTATTCTTATGAAAATCAGGGTGTCCCAAACTGATTACATTAAGCGCAGTCCAATGTACATATCCCTTTAATTCACAGTTTCTCATGTTAGATACAATTGAAAAAGCGCTTGTAGAATTTTTATGCGTAAATAGAACAAGTCTTTTTTTGAGCAGTCTAATAAAATATTTCTAAAATTTCTAAATAATTATTTGTAAGTTTTCAATTTGGATCGACACTTGTTCAATTTTTAAATAGAGATACAAAAATTTACTTTTTTGGCAGTACATAGACTGAAATCATGACAAATCACTTTATCTATCATAATAATCCATTTTAAAGTATTTATTTTACATGTAATACAAAATAAATCGTTTTATATGAACTTTTCCATAATTTATATAAAGTTTAAATTGATACCTGATTACTAATGTGATTTGCTGTGATATTCAAAGTTGATTAAAATTCATATTTATTTTATTCTTCGCTGTCCATAATAAATTATTTTTAAGAGAGGCATCGATATGTACTTTTATCCATATTCCTGACCTTTGAAGGCATCTATATGTAATCTCCAAAAGTAACACGGGCATTTTAGGGTATACAAGCAAAATTAAAAAAGAACTCGAAAGGCTGTTTAAATAAAATAGAATTTCTAATGTAAAAATTGTATTTAGATTATAAGAGTAGAGCAAAATTAAAATTAATATAGACGTTTAATGGCATTTAATGTTTCAAATAAAATTTTAAATTATTTATAAATTCTAATAAATGATTTTATGTAGGTTTAAATTTGTTAGAAATCCTGTTTGTTGATTGTATTTTACTTGTTCATAAAAACAAAATCCAAACTAAAATAAAATCCAAAATTTAACCAAAATATTGCTTCATTTTTAAACAGTATAATAATTAATTTTCCTATCAAAAAATTGAGAATCATTAAAATTAATATAGAAGGTAAATGACGTCTAATGTATTATGCTCGTTTAAAAAAAATCTAGGGATTTATAAATACTAATATTGGATATAAGTAGATTTAAATCTGTTAAAATTCATATTTATTGTTGTAGTTTTTTATTTTTATGAAAAAAAAAATGTATACTTAAATCTTAAAGTCTCCTTAATTGAAACAGAATTTCAGATATAAAAATTTAATTCCGATAACAGAAGTGGAAAATGTAAATTAATATTGACGTTTAATTACGTATAATGTGTCATGTAAAAGTCTAAATCATTGTTTCTTAAACTTTTTTTTAATTACCACCCCCCTACGGATCACAAATGTGTTCAACACCCCCCTCCTGAAAAATCCAGTAATTTAAAGTGTAGGGTTGAAGTACTCAATTATAAGAGGTAAAATTTTTAAGTAATTTTCTTCAATAGATTTGAAAATTAATTTTTTGTATAAGATACGATTATGCAACACTCAAACGTTACATACTCTAACATACTCTTTAAGTAGTAAGTCCCAGTCTCAATAGCACTCATCTTTCTAAAGGATAGGCCATAGTGCTCCAAACCAAATGCTGTTGATTATATATATTTTTCTGAATGCCGGCTCCATTTCACACATATAGGAAATAAAAATAATTGGTTACGCCGCATTATCGCTGGACACTAGTTCACTGCAACCTAGCATCATCCCACCGCCCTCGTTGCCAACCAATGGTTGAAATATTTACAAATAATAACGTCAAATTTTAATTGGATTTTAGTTTGTACATGTTTGTTGAATGTATTTAACATGTTTTTAAAAACAATATATAAAGTAAAATCAAAAGAAAATACTACATTATTTTCAAACAGTATAAAGGTTAAATTTACAATAAATCAAGTGAAGAAATGTTAAAAGTAATATAGAAGATTAACAAGGTTTAATATGTCAGGCTCGTCTGAAAAAATTAAGACATTATAATTTTTTTTTACATTCATGAAAACAGAATGCATACTAAAAACAAAAGAAATGACAGGCTTCTTAAGTGAAACAGAATTCGAAATGTAAAAAAAAAAAAAATTCCGATTACCGAAATGATGAAAAATTAAAATTAATATTTCCGTTTAGTGAGGTTTAATGTGTCAAGTAAATATCTATATATTTATATATAACTTATGAATTTATTTAGATTTAAATTTGTACCGGTTTATTGATTGGATTTTACATGTTCATTAAAGCAAAATGCAAAGTAAATGTAAAGAAAAAAGTAATCAAAAGACTGTATGATTTTAAATGAGTATTAAAATTCCATTTCCAACAAAAGAATTAGAGAAAGATTAAATGTAATATATAGGCGTTTACTGACTTTTAAATTATCAGGATTACAAGCAAAAGTCAAGATGAAACTTTATAAGTACTAAAAAGTAATTTTACTTAGGCTTTAGAATTAGTAATTATTGTTTGTATTTTTTAAGTTTATAAAAACAAAATTTGTAATGAAATAAATAAGCAATTATTTAAACAGGTATTTGATTTTAAAAGTGTAAAAAATTGATTTTTCATTAAAGAAAAGGTTTAAAGTAATGTAAACGTTTAGTAATGTTGTATATATGTTGCACATAGGTAAAAGTCTAAAAGTTTATTAAGACATTATTTAAACAGGTATTTGATTTTAAAAGTGTAAAAAATTGATTTTTCATTAAAGAAAAGGTTTAAAGTAATGTAAACGTTTAGTAATGTTGTATATATGTTGCACATAGGTAAAAGTCTAAAAGTTTATTAATGCATTATTTAAACAGGTATTTGGTTTTAAAAGTGTAAAAAATTGATTTTCCATTAAAGAAAGATTTTAAAGTAATGTAATCTTCTCATAAAGGTTTATATATGTGGTACATAGGTAAAAGTCTAGAAATTTATTAATGTATTATTTAAACTGGTATTTGATTTTAAAAGTGTAAAAAATGTATTGTCTATTAAAGAAAAGGTTTAAAGTAATGTTAACTTTTAGTAATGTTTTATATCTCTGGCACATAGGTAAAAGTCTAGAAATTTGTTAGTGCATTATTTAAACCGGTTTTTGATTTTAAAATCAAATACCTGTAAAGTGTAAATAATTGACTTTCCATTAAAGAAAAGGTTAAATATAATGTAAACTTTTAGTAATGTTTTATATCTATGGCAAATAGGTCAAAGTCTAAGAATATATTAATGCAATATTTAAAAAGGAATTTGATTTAAAAAGTGTAAAATATTGATTTTTCGTTAAAG
>CM063500.1:47367003-47377003 GCA_032207245.1 Pardosa pseudoannulata
TACGATTAACCTCTAAGCGGTCTCACGTACAATTCCACCAAACCTATGAAGTCTTCGAAAAGTTTGAAATTGGATGTAATGCACATTTTTGCCAGTGCTTTCTCCATGATTTTTGATATTTAAATCAATCGATTGTTTAGAAACTGACCCCTCTTTGTCTGATATTTATTGAGGATGCACCCTACTGAGGCACAAAGGCTGATAGCTTCTCATGGCTTTGTAAATCTATTTCGAATATTTCGTTTGTTAACTATGTATCTTAATTGCAATTTAAAATATCCGATGACTTTCGTACAAAATATAAACATTTTAAAAAATTTATTGTACTTTTAAATCCATTATTTTATGGATGATCTTCGAGACTTGACGAGTTTATGTGTTTTAAAATTAACATTTAAACTATTAACTATTTAAAAAACAATAAAATTTGTTAATTATGAAATTAAAAAAAATTTTTAGAACGTTTTGGAATACAAGTTAAACTTTACTCGTAAAAACATTGAAAACGATTAAAACATTGAAAACGACAAAAATGAATTATCATTGACCTTACTAAAATTTAGGCTAACCTAGAACCAGGAGCGAGCAGAACCTCATAAAGCGAAGTTGTTTTTCACCCCTCATTAAGCAGATCGACTTCTCAAGCAACAAACAAGTTCAAATGATCCACTTAAGTAAGAACTTGTATTATTAAATTCGTTGGGATAAATGTCTCTTACTCAATTAGAAGCTGACTATTTTATGGAGTTGAGAAGTCGGCCTGGCCAAAGATTAGATTAAGACACGTACTTTTGACTAGTATTTTGTGTATGAGTGAACAAACCAAGGTGTTTCATTTGACAACAACTGCTTCTTTTACAAAGTCATGTGTGGTGTAGCCGAGAAACGTCTTTAGGTAGTGGAATAAGTGAGATTAACTCAAGCAAATATGGAATGTGATTTGAATAGTTAATCTGCTCCCATACAAAATATTTGATTGAATTTTGGATAAGAATGACAGAATAGGGTCTGGTATAGCAAAACTGCAACAAAACTCTAGACTTTAGAAAGTTACGTCAGCTATACACTTCACTTATCAGTCAATGATTTTCATTGAAACGTTATCCTTCCTAAACACTGAATAACTGCTCGTATTTCATAGACTACTGTGTAATCAGTCGTTTTACATATTTTATACTGACACTGTAAACAACACACTGAAACAATACCAATGCAAATTATGTCATTTGACGAGTAACGCATGCTGGGTGTCGGTGCACATGAGCGTTTTAAGGTAACCGACCACGTACAAATAACGATTTTCGTGAATAATATCGGAAAAACGTTTATTTCTTTACTTTAAAGAACAGTCCTTTTCCTTTCGAAAACAGTTTTCAGCTTGTTTCTCGAGTCATTTGAAGTCATAATACAATTGTTTAATCTTCACCGGAAGTTTCGAAAAGATATCGGAAGTGAGCCGTTAATGGGCTTGACTTGGACTGTTAGTATGAAAAATGTCGTAAATAGCGTATTATAGCTTCTAAATAAATAAATAAATAACTCCAGAATATTTCTGAATGTTTAACAACTTATAAAACATTTTATCCAATAAAATCTCTAAAATGAATTTCTGAAAAACTGTGATTTTTTTCAACATAAACACACTTCAGCAGTCATAACTGCTAAAATAATTTTTAGAATTTAATTAGAATTGAGCTGTATGATTTCAATGATGTTATGTATGCATTGCACCTCAAGATTACAAATATATTCATTTTGGAGATGAGTTATGGGCATTTATGTTAGAAACTTCATTATTTTTTTCTTGAATTCTTGCTCTAAATTGCTTCATTGGCTATAACTTATTTATACTATAGAATATTTTCCTTTTAGAGTTTCAATGCATACATAATGGATATATGTCTACATTTATCCAAGTAAAAGTAAATATGCTTTGCGTTTTTTTATAGTTAGGTTTGGTTTGGTTTTGGAGCGCTACGGTCTACTTTTTGTAACACGACGGCTAATGAGACCAGGACCTATTGCTTAAAGACAATTCCGAACGGCTACGAACTTCCATGCCATAGTGGGATTCGAGCTCACGAACTCCGGTTTTGAAGGCCCGTACCCTAACCATTCTGAAATCACTCGGCTTTTTATAGTTAGGAGTGTTGTCATAAAGTAGAAAAATCCTTGTTTTTCCTCTATTTTTACCAATTTATAAGACAATATACATACAAATATATATATATATATATATATATATATATATATATATATATATATATATATATATAATCAGAAACTTAATTATCTGTGAATGATAGTAGCGAAAGTGTACTAGATGACCTAGATAGTAGTGACTCTGATAGTAGTACAGATGGAATCAGTCAAACAAGACATTTTTTAAAAATTAATTGTGCTAATCATTCTGATCCGCCTCCTAGATTTGCTTTCAATGGAATTCCAAAAAATAATTTGGATATCGATGAGACTAAAGCTAAACTTCCTTTCTATGATGCTTTCATAGAAATAAAAAAGAAATTGTAATAAATGCTTAAAAATATTAGAAATGTTAATTTTAATAACATATCTTTACTTAAAAATGTAAAATGAACAAAAAAATGCAATAAAAAATGTGACATATTTTTACCTAATTCTGGAAATAAATGAAACTGTCAAAGGGTGAATGTATCGGTATAAAGTAATGTACATTGACATTGCACTGGAAAACAAATCTTAAAATATATAATTTTCAAACAATTTCCGTGACTTATCTACATCGTCATCTTAATTATATCATTTCATTTCTGTGCATTTTGGTACCATTCTCTTTTCGAAATTCCAAATAGAACTCGTAATGATTAAAAGTATAATTACTCTTTCACAGTTAAATGGAATAATGTTTACCTTTAATTTCATATCTTTACATTTTCTAAAATTTTACACTTTCTTGCATAGTATTTCGAAAATTGTCTGAAATATTTTGATGAAATTTGGTTGATATATTCAGTTTTTTATATAGAAAAGCTTATATCTCAAATTAATTTTGCTTTATACATATTGGAATATATATATATATATATATATATATATATATATATATATATATATATATATATATATATATATATATATATATATATATATATATATATATATATATATATATATATATATATATATATATATATAAATATCTCAGCCATATTCAATAGGAAAGTATTAATCTTATTAACATTCTCCGGTTTCTTTTTCATTTAATATTATATTCCTTTTCATAAAATGTAGTGTTTTATTTGTGGTACTAATATCTTTATTACAATCCTGCATTCTGGAAGTATAAGTAAAATTTTGATTTTAAAAAATGAATCAAACTTATCAATAGTTTTTAAAATAAAAATATATTTTTTATGATCTGAAGAATATATCATATATTTTGAACAGTTCAAGCATTTTTTGGTAAAAAATTTCATTATAATTTGATGAATATGTGAGAAGAAAAAAAATTTTTAACAGGTAACATTTATTACTCTGCGAGAAAGTGAAAGTCCTTAAACCCCTTAAATATTCATTAGAAGAAAACTTTTAAATATGCAAGGTTTTCATATATATTATATGACAGGCAATTATCATTAAAAAAGACTCTTAACTAAAAGGAATATACGGTGTATAAAAATTCTATATATATTAACTCCGTCCACTGGCAATATGTTATGTAACTTTTAAGTTAAGACGTTAACGTCTATAATGCACTTACATTTTCAGACTAGTTTCCATTCTAAAGTATTTCATCTAACGGCTGAAGTAATTTTTTATAGGAGATGAGAGGAATACTTATAAATTTTAAAGTGGTTAATGCATCTATACTTCGGGTTGAAAGACATTAAATTTTTTTGTCAGCTGGTTTAAAGGTAAAACAAAATCAGGAATAAAAGAAATTTCGTTATTTGCAGAGGCTGGTTTTATATTTTTAGACGATTTTGGTTAGCGGTATTAAATACTCTTTTGTTGCAAAATAAATATCTACAATTGTACAATATTTTTAAGAGATCAAATTATGTCCTGCGGCTGGAAAGGTTTGTTTTTATTGAAAATGGCGTTTTTCATAAAGCATGCTATATTTCTGCTCTTTCTGAAGAGAAGTATTCATTTTCCGTTATCCAAACAAGGTGTGAGATTCATGGTTTTGTGATATCTAAAGCGTCAATAGGTATTACCAAAAAAAAAGGAAAATAACATCAAATTGGAGCCTCAAAACTCCAAACAAGTATCCAAGAAAAAAACGAACATCTTCGACTATTGTAAAGATACGTTATTCAATGTTAAAAGAAAATCCCCCTAGACAAAGGACATTTGCAGAATCATTAAAATACCTTGTGTCCACTGTAAACAAAATGATAAACGATGATTGAAATCTTAAGAAAGCGAAAACACGTAATGTGCATCGTCTTTTTCTAAAGCATATCGCTGAAAGCAAGTATCACTGTAGAATTCTGTATAAGAAACCTTTATCCAAAAAAAAATTGGAAACAAATTGTCTCAATAGATGAATCATGGGTGTATTTACATGATTGAACGGGAGTATTGTTTCAATAAATACCATCCATAAGGAAGCACATGCGCTTGGTTTTCATATACGTGCTGCTGTCCATAACAGAGCTGTTAAGTTAATGTGGTGCAAAGCACATCTAAATTGGACAACAGATCAGCGGAAACTGGTTTTTTGGAGCGGCGAATCAAAGTGTTCACCCTTTACCTTTCGGATGGCAGGGTCTGGGTCTGGCGTCTGCCTGAAGAACGTCTTCTGACAGAAAGCATGGTGCCAACAATCAAGTTCGGCAGAGGTGGAATTAGGGTCTGGAGGTTGTTTCTCATGGTGTGGAATGGGGACCGAGGGTCCCCATTCATGGTAAGCTCAACGCCGATGCCTACTGCACTATTTTGGATGACAATGTGCTTCTACGTTGAGGCCGTTTTAAGGGTTGGACTCCTGTTACTTTCAAGACGACAATGCCAGTTGTCATTTTTAGAGGTTAACCAAGGCTTGGTATGATGTCAATGGAGTTCATCGAATGGACTGCCTTTGCCAGAGCACAGACCTGAACCCTATCGAGAACCTCTGGGATGAGTTGGATCGCTGAACTAAGGGGTGCATTATCCGTCCAAAATCGGTGAAGGAACTTGTATTTCTACTCCAAGCCGAGTGGAAGACAATACCTCTAGCAAAGACTTGTGTAAAGTATGCCCCGAAGGGATCACTCTGTAATTGTCTCTCATGGAGGTTCTGCCAACTATTGGTTTTGAATAAAGTTAGTTTTTCTTTTCTATCACAGGTGTCCAAATACTTATTGTTATACAGTGTAGGATACCCCTCCTGACCCTTCAAAAAGCAATATTATCTTGGTAATTACGGTGTCTCAAGATAGTTCAGAATAAGGGCTATCAAATAGAACATTTCAAACATAAGAATTTTATGTAATTTAGTTTTTTAAATACAATACATATCGTCTAAAAATGTGTGAATAGCCTTTGTATATTTTACCCTTATAATGATCAATCTGTACATAATTTTTCACCAATTCTTCAAATATCTAACGTTTAATTGAAACAGACACTTTTATCTAAAATCTCTATACGACATATATATATATATATATATATATATATATATATATATATATATATATATATATATATATATATATATATATATATATATATATATATATATATATATATATATATATATATATATATATATATATATATATATATATATATATATATATATATATATATATATATATATGTATATATATTATATATATATATCTATATATATATATATATATATATATATATATATATATATATTTATATATATATATATATATATATATATATATATATATATATATATAATATGTATAATTGCATTTTTAATGTTAATTTATATATTTGATTTTTACATCACAAAAACTGCTAGAATATAAACTTCTTTATTGTAAAAATATTACACTAAAATTATTTTTACAACCTTCTGAAAATAGAGCATTTATTACTCTCACATTAATGCTCTCATGCCTAAAGATATCCCTAAGAAATTATGCATAAATAGATTTCTCGAAAAACAAGCAAACAACTTTACTTTGAAGAGCCGGTATTCCCTTGATAAAACTGAACAGATAATATATTTTACTAAGAATTTCGTGACTTGCGTTAACTATTTCTTAAGGCAATAGACTTCCAGAAATAAAGTATAGAGTTTATCAACATTATATAAAATTATCCTGGAATTAAAAGTATACTGAATATGGGAAGAATATTCTTGAATCCGAGAAAAGAATTTTATCTCAACTAGTCATAATTTCTGAAAGTGTTTTTCTATATTATTTTAATGCTGCGTTTACTAAATAGTTCTTTTATTTTTTGTACATTTATTTCTCTGGAGAATTCTGTACAAAATTATATTTTGTATTTCTCTTATATTTTAGTCTTTCTATGTTGTATTTTATATATATATATATATATATATATATATATATATATATATATATATATATATATATATATATATATATATATATATATATATATATATATATATATATATATATAGTACAGTTTTTGACGTTATAGGATTCAAAATGCTTCACTTGCACTAAAATTTATTTTATATAAAGATATTTAGAATACTTTTCGAAGAAATCTAATTCGAGTAGAAATAAATTTGCTTTAAATGTAGCAAATCCATACTTAATTTCAGTATTAACCATATGTATCTAATCAAGCGATATATATATATATATATATATATATATATTATATATATATATATATATATATATACATGTATATATATATATATGTTTATATATATGTATATATATATATATATATATATATATGTATATATATATAAATATATATATATATATATATATATATATATATTTATATACATATATATGTACAAAAGACTTAACAGAAATAAAGTACAAAGCTTATCAACATTATATAAAATTATCCTGGAATTAAAAGTATACTGAATATGGGAAGAATATTATTGAATCTGAGAAAAGAATTTTATCTCAACCAATCATAATTTCTGAAAGTGTTTTTCTATGTTATTTTAATGCTGCATTTATTAATTACTTCTTTTGTTTTTATATATATTTAATTCTCTTATTTTTTTTATCTTTATATGTTGTATTTTATATGCATATGAAAAAAATTCTCCTTTGCTTCAATTGCTTATCTTAATAATAATAAAAAATTACCAGCATTTCATTTATCTCTGTTTTTATAAAAATGAAATTTAATGGAGAAATCAATTTTAAAAATATACTTTATTATAAACCATCAAAGGCAAACAAGTTATAAATTTTACTAAATACATACAGGGTGTTTTAAAAAATGACCTGTATATTTGAAAAATCAATGAAAATTAAACAGACAGAGATAGAAATTCACAGTTTATTGCAATATGCTTGGGACAATAGTAAATTATGAGGTAGACAAACTTTAAAATTAGTTACAATATTCCATAACAGATGGCGCTGCGTATGGACAAATCTTAACCATATGTACCAGGAAGACCAAGTTTCCGAACTATCTAGAAACAATTGAATAACTGGAATAGTACATCTGTTCTGCATGTAAAGCCATCCCGCCTGAGACGTTTACACAGGTTTCTGATAATTTCGTTCAGAGAATACGCCATATTATTGCTGCCCTTGTTGGATGTCTGGAACATATCGTAGTTTAGATTTTTCCAGACTACAGCGTCATCTGTTTTGGAACATTGTAACTAATTTTGAAAGTTTGTCTGCCTAAAAATTTAATATTGTCACAAGGATACTGGAATAAACTGTGTATTTCTATCACTGTCCATTTATTTTTGTTATTTAAGTCTACCGGCCATTTTTTAAACACCCTGTACTCATAGTTATAACACTTATAGTTAATCCCAGAATGAAAGTGGATTCTAAGGTTAAAATTACATGAAACCAATATCCATTTATTAATGAAAATTTATCCAGTGTTGTACTAATATGTACAAGCATATATGTCATACGATTTAAACATGATGGTTTGTTCTTTGAAATAAATTGAAGCCTGTAAAGGAAAATATAATAATTATGTAATCATCATGACACCAGTGTATAAGCGACATAAGTGAGAATGATAATTTATTTTGATAAATGCATTTAATTAGTTGATATCAGATTTAACTTTCACATTCTAAACTTCTTTTGAATATTACTTGTCTAACTAAAATATTAAGATCCTTCAAGCACCAATTATTTTCTCACTCTGAGCAAACACGTCATTACTCAGAGATTTCCGTACCGTGTTAGAACTAGTTTTTCTTATAAATGTACTAATCGGAACTCCTGTAGTTCAATATAATTGTAGAAGTGCCAGTTAAATTAGTGAAAGATCTATTGATGATGATCGAAAAATATTATGTGAGAAGAAACTAGTTCCGAAAGTCACCAACAGGGAAAATGTGGCACTGTAAATTAAAAAATACCTAATAAAGAAAATGGTTCATTTTAGTATTTCATAATGAAAACATGGTGTTAGATAATAAATAGGAAGACTCAATTGCATTCTGTGAAAAAAACATCGCTAATAATCACGCTGGCAGTACTTGATGTTTAACTACAAAGCTTCAAGAGATATGCAACGATTTATTAAAGCGTACAACGCAAATAAGTACATCAAGTATAAATTTGGAAGCGGTAATGCCACAAAAGTGATAAGACATTGGCAGAAGTGATGTTTACAAGAATCAAAGTTTCAAAACAATTCACTAACATTTCCTAAACATTTCTTGGAGACAGATTGGTTCCTAGACAGTTGTCAACACAGAGATTAAGCAAAGAAATAAAAGAGTTAAATAGAATTGAAATATTAATTAAGGCAGTGAAATACAAGCCTTACAAACCAGACAGTTTGGAGGTTAGTTTCAAGGTGTTGACAATGGGGTTGGTATGGTATGTTTTAGGAGAAGAATGGTTAAAACTTTAACGTCTCCATAGGGTGCAATCCTTAACAAAAAGAGATATTCTCATAATTTAAACAACCAGGACTTTCCTGACAATGTAACGTATAACCAGTCTTCGTGTTAGAGGAAGACTGTCACTCAAAACCAGGCAAATCCTTCATTTTCCTCATAAACCTCGAGATGACAAACATGTACCTCGAGATGACAAACATGTCTTACACAGCAAAGTGTCACAGAAATTCGTTGATCTACGAAAGTACCATTCTCGAGAGAGTCGTGTAGCTCTCATTAAAAATTAGGTAATTACCTAGGATCAAATTTATAGTGGTTATTATTTTGTTAGTCATAAAAACTAAATTTTATTTCGGTTGCGCTTTGTGTAGATTATTTAAGTTAAAATTCAACCACAGGCTCTGAGAAACTACAGACTTAAATTTTAAAAAATAATAATATATATTAAGAGTTATTAAAATCAAACATTACACTCTTAAAATAAACACATACAAGTTTGATAGTTTAAAATAAAATTAAGCAATTTTTTTAGAATATACACATGTCTAATATACAAAAAATTGATTAAACTTCATGAGATTTGCTTTTCCAAAACTTTCTACTAGGTGCCACCATATTCAAGATTTAACATTAATAAATTCCTAACATTTAGGTAAAAAAACAAAGAAGGGAGAGGACCTAATTTCAAATTCAAATATATATAATAAGTGCCTCAGTGGATTGAGTGTGCCAGGGCGTTAATCTTGGGAGCTTTTAGTGATATGATGTAGACACCTTGCGTGTTATCTCAATTGTTGGGATGACAATGTTGACTTTAGTCTCACAGCTGGTCTGGAGCCTTCTAAATAAATTGGGGTGATTCTGAAAGGCGGATGCGCTGGAACACTTCTGGTCGGTGTGCGATGTCGAAGTCTTTCTTGGACAAAAACCTTTCTTTGGTCCCCGAACTCTACTTTCGACTCCAGAACTTTGACTATCGAAAACTGCTTCTCG
>CM063500.1:47387003-47394503 GCA_032207245.1 Pardosa pseudoannulata
CCAATTGAAGAGTAAATGATATCTGTTACACATTTTCTGAGTTCTTGATGAGAGTAAAAACTGTATGCTAGCGTATATATTATTATACTTATATTATTATTACAACTTATTAAATCCTATATGTTTATTAAATAAAAAAATATTTGGTAAAAATATTAAATTTTTATATTCAGTTCGAGAATATTGTTTATATTAATTAGAAAATTACTGCTATATGAAGTTTTATTAATTCATTTTTAATCACCTATCGTTTATTTAAATATATGTAGTTATTGCATGTAGAATCCTCTAGAGATTATTGATTTACTCAATTAATCCAATACAGTTATATGCATTTAATAAGATTTTTACAGAACATTAATTTTCTCTAACCACATTTTCCAGTTGAACAAGTTTAAACCTGTTGAAGAATTAAACTTAGATTACTTTCTCTGAGGAAAGATAACTTTACTAATTAAGAGAGCAATTTCTCTCAGGCAGATATATTTGCATAACTGTATATTCAAATGTAGGAAATTAATTATAAAACTATACATCTCATGTAATGCTAGTGTAATTTTTAAGAAAATATTATTCCATATATTTGATAATATTTTTATTATTTTAAAAGTTCTTCAACCTTTTAAGCCATACTGAGCTTATAGTTGGGCAGAATTTAGCGATAAATTCGATATTTATATCTAAGATTAATAATCAAAAAATGTGTTTTAATATCCATAACCTGATATTTAAAATGTGTATTAAAATACGATATTTATATATGAGACTAAGAGTCAATAAGAGTTTTTTGCTATCAGAATTAAAATTATTAATTAAATTCGATATTTATATCTAAGATTAATAATCAAAAAATGTGTTTTAATATCCATAACCTTATATTTAAAATGTGTATTAAAATACGATATTTATATATGAGACTAAGAGTCAATAAGAGTTTTTTGCTATCATCACCATATAATTAAAATTATTAATTAAAATTTGATATTTATATCTAAGATTAATAATCAAAAAAGGTGTTTTAATATACTAAACCTTATATTAAGAAATATGTATTAAAATACGATATTTATATATAAGACTAAGAGTCAATAAAGTTTTTTTGCTATCATCACACATTAATTAAAATTATTAATTAAAATTTGATATTTATATCTAAGATTAATAATCAAAAAAGGTGTTTTAATATACTTAACCTTATATTAAAAAATATGTATTAAAATACGATATTTATATATAAGGCTAAGAGTCAATAAAGTTTTTTTGCTATCATCACACTTTAATTAAAATTATTAATTAAAATTTGATATTTATATCTAAGATTAATAATCAAAAAAGATGTTTTAATATACTTAACCTTATATTAAAAAATATGTATTAAAATACGATATTTAAATATAAGACTAAGAGTCAATAAAGTTTTTTTTTTTTTGCTATCATCACACTTTAATTAAAATTATTTATTAAAATTAGATATTTATATTTAAGATTAATAATCGAAAAAGGTGTTTTAGTATACTTAACCTTATATTAAAAATATGTATTAAAATACGATATTTATAAGACTAAGAGTCAATAAAGTTTTTTTGCTATCATCACCATATAATTAAAATTATTAATTAAAATTTGATATTTATACATAAGATTAATAATTATAAAAAGTTATTTTAATATTCTTAACCTTATATTAAAAAATACGTATTAAAATATGATATTTATATATAAGATTAACATTTAATAAGGTTGTTTTACTACCGTCAACTTATAATTAAATTATTAATCAAAATTCGATATTTATATCTAAATTTAATAATCAAAGAGGTTGTTTTAATATCCATCACATCATAATTGAAATTATTAATTAAAGTTCTATATTTATATCAAAGTTTAAGAATCACAAAAAGTTGTTTCAATATCCAGAACCTTATACAAAAATTCTTAATTAAAATTCAATACTTATACATAAGAGTAAGTATCAGAAAGGTTGTTTATTAGTACGTGGATTAAGAATAATAAATGTTATCTTATTATCATTACCTCATCATTAAAATTATTAATTAAAATTTGATAGTTATATCAAATATTTAGAATCATAAAGATGATTTTAATATCCATTACATTTTAATTAAATATACAAATTAAAATTAAATATGAAAGATGAAGAAAATTAAATAAGAAAAAGATTAAATATTAAGAAATAAAATTTTAAAGATTAAATATCAAATATGAAGAATAAAAATGTTGACATATTATCACTACATCATAATTAAAATTATTAATTAAAATTCGATATTTATATCTGAGATTAAAACTCACAAATGCTGTTTTAATATCCACCACCTTTTAATTAAAATTATTAATCAAAATTCGATATTTATATCAAAGATTAAGAACTAAGATTTTTTTTATAATATCCATATTCTTATAGCTAAAATGATTAATAATTGTACAATATTTCTATCTAAGATTAGGAGTCAAAAATGTAGTTTTAATATTCACCTCCTTATAATTAAAATTATTATTATGATATCAGAAATTTCATTTATTACTAATATCTCATAATCATAATCATAATCATATTTTTTTAAAATTTGAATAATCGATAATTCGAATAATTCAATTCAAGTATTGAAGTACTTTTTACTTAAGAAATATTTTAAGTGCATATCGTTCATTTACATATCTTCGTAGTAACAATTTATCATTAGGAGCATAAAATGAATGTTTTTGAATATATATGTTTCTAACACTTATGTATAATAAAATCTTCTTATTGTAAGCAAAAATCAATACAACATTCTGCTCTTTAAATGAAAAATATATTAAAAAATGTTAAATCAAGATTGAGGTGATATTTATTGCATTAAGAATATTATAAAGCTGTTCTGAGAATGCTGAAGCTTTACGAAAATATTTTATATTTTAATAAAAAATTCTTCACAAAACAGCATAATTTATGCTTTCATTATACATGCACTTACAATAAAAATTATTAATTTCAATTATATGAATATCTTTGTAAATCCTATATTTAAAAATAGAATATTTAGCATTTACTGACTTTTCATTCTTTTCAGAGGAGGACTTGGTTCTGTTTTCCTTCAAAAAACTACAACAAGGGACCGCATAAAGCTAGTTCAAGTAGATGATTTTATAGAAAGTTAAAAGAATCACCGGATACTTTAGCTCGTTGATATTACTGACCTTAGTGTTTTAGAGCAAGGGTTTTTAAAATTTCCCCAATGGGGCAGATTTTTAATTAGAAATTCCACTTGGAGTACTAAATATTTTCACAGTTATATACTATATTCAGTAAATATCTTACCACTAAAGTGCTGAAATCATTTAATCTGTAGATTAGTTAGCTAATCTGCACATTAAGAAGGGTGATCCTTTAAAATGTGGAAAATTGCTTCATTTCTCAAATTACCTAAACAATCTACATATTACCCACTAGACACTCGTTAATCCTTACATTACCTACTAAACAATTATTAAAATGAAAAGAAGATCATATCTAGAACAAGAATAAGGATTCTGCTCGTAAAATAGTAAATATATATATTTAAAAATGTTAAATAAAGAAGTGAAGGGATATTTATTACATTAAAAATATTATAAAACTGGTCCGAGAATACTGAAATTTTAAGAAAGTATTTTGTATTTTAATAAAAAATTCTTCAGAAAGCAACATAATTTATAATCTCATTATACATGCACTTACAATTATTAATTTCCATTACGAATATATTTGTAAATTCTATATTTAGAATATATTTAGAATTCATTGACAGCTAGTTCTGGTAGATGATTTTATGGAATGTTAAGATAATTTCAAAATTTTTCCCTAAGGCTGCAGATTTTTAATTGAAAATTCAACTTTTAGTACTATTTTTTTCTCACAGTTATATACTATATTTAGTAAATATCTCACCATTAAAGTGCAGAAATCATTTAATCTGTAGAAAGGTTAGATAATCAGCACATTAACTAGGCTGATCCTCTATAGTGTGGAAAATTGCGTTATTTCTCAAATTACCTAAATAATCTGCATATTACCTACTAGACAACTGTTAAAATGAAAAGAAGATCTTTTCTGGAACAACAATAAGGTTTCTACGTAATTAACATTAGTGTTGTTTATTTATTTTTCGATATCTAAATAATCAAGTTAATACAATAAAGGGAACAATAAAATCGGTGACTTATTCCATCAGTTACCCCGAGAAATCATAAGCGGTCTTTTTTCCAGTATTAAATCACTCTAAGAGTCTTGTTTATATGTAAGATGTGACCTTAAGTACAATTTACCTCTTGTTAGATACGACAATAAATGTTCACTATTTTGTCCATTCATTAACTTATTTATATTTAAATAATATCTGTAAAAATGAAACACAACCAAAAAAGATCTTTCTACTCATCTACTTTATTTCAAATTCTTAAAACAAAAACAGTACTATCGTTTTTATTTCATGTTGCCAACAAATTTAAAATTAACTCGGAAATAAGGACAATACAATAATCGAAATGAACAGTGTTATACTTAACACCTCTTTATCTGATCAATTCTGTAACCACTATTTTATACCTTTTTATTCTGATGAGTGTTACTCTTAAATATACCTGTGCATTATAAATGCTGAACATTTATTTACTTTCCTGTATGTTAAAATATGTTTAAAAATTCAAACCTAAATACAATCTGTTCAGTTGATCTGTAACTATTCAACCAAATATGATAATTCTTTTAATTCGGTCAACTAGTATACTATAAATCTAAAAAGTTCAATTAAAAAGGACCCGTGTTATATTTCCGATGTTACTGAATTTTATTTCTACATTATGAACAAGATATTTCTACTTAAGGAACGTCATTTCATTCCTATATAATTAATAATGTAATGAAATAGGTATAATTTTATATACCTAATTTTTTATAATTATTTTCTCACAGGAAAACAATTATAACAAAAAGAATTAGATTTTAGACAAAATGAATTGATTTGATAAAAATGCTGTATTAAAAACATAGTAAGATTAAAATGTTAATGTGGATCTATGAATGGAAATTATTGGTAAATCCCATATGAAATATATTATGACAAATTGAAGAGAGCAAAAAAAAGGGAAATATCTACTATATAGAGAAATGCAGAATACAAATATGTTAAAAAATAGGAACACACAAACGCAATATATATATATATAAGTAAATTGAAAGACGGTGTACTAGAGTTAATCGCTTCCCTTACAAATTAAAACAAAAAAATGCAAAAAATAATCATATGTGGACAGGGGTGGACTACGACCGTTTTAAAGACAACGCTTTGAATTTTGCTAACCCTAATTCATCAGTAATCCAATATGGATGCCTCTAGTTATTCCAGGTCCAGGCTCTTCATAAATTCGAGGACAGACGGACAGATAACTTAGACTATTATTATATAGGTGATTAAAATTTGATATGTGTAAAATGAATTTGAAAAATTTACAATGACGAAATTAAAATTGGCATTTTTATTTAAATATAAAATTGGCATTTATTAAAATATAAAACTGGCATATAAAATTGGCATTTTTATAATATTAGGCTATTATTATACAGATGATTAAAATTTGATCTGTGTAAAATGAATCTGAAAAACTTACAATGATGAAATTCTAATTGGCAAATTGTTTATGAGCGACTAAAAATAAAATTAAAAAAATTTTTCAGTGCATTCTAGTAATTCAAATGCAGATTCAGCATTAAAAACAAGTTAGTTAATACATCAAAATTAAATAACTGAATTTCAACAAATTATAAAAAAAAGTTTATCCTTTTATTTATTAAAGAGTTACTTTTAAATAAATCTGGAAAATTTCAGAAATTAATTCGTTACGATAAATGCATTTCGAATGAGAAGAGTAAAAATAAAAAACCCAACGTTTTCCATCAAATGAGGATATTAACTTAACAAAATTGGCAACGGTGAAAGAAATATGGTGAAACATTTAAAATGGGATAGAAATAATTAATAATAAATTAAACTAAATTACTTTCCATTTATCATTGATTTAATTTATAATGACACATATCAAGAAACAGAATTACGGTCTGGAAATTAACGTAAAGTAATGTAATATGAATGATCGTTATTAATTTCTATTCGCGGTCTAAAATTTTATTTCTTTTAATAATGTGCCGTAAATTATTTGATTTTGCAAATAAGGGAGTGAAAATGAAATTAACTAAATCCATAATCATCGAAGCGAAGAATGAAATTTTAATATTAATTAGTTAAACCGTATTTCATTAATTGCAAGTTTTCAATTATTTGTTTTTAGAAAAATTAATTTGAAGACGTGTCTTAAGTCTTTTACAAAGTATTTTTACATATATTCTGTAACTAAAAATTTTTTAAATAGAAAGCAAATTAAATTTTTTTAAACTTTCATTTGCTACATTGTGGACATTTTTGTATAATGCAAATTATCAATTACGAACGGCTGCAGATATGTGGAAGAAAAACGAGCTAATATAAAAAAGTCTATGGTAAATGAAAGATAAATGTTTTATTTACAAATAAATGTTTAATAAATGATACAAATGAATGTTTAAAAAATCCCAATTTCAATTAGTGAAAGTGTTTTATCAGTTTTCTTAAAATTCACTGTAATTACTAAAAAGAAGATAAATTCCAGACAGTTTCATGAAATTTAAAGATTATTAAGTGATAGTTTTAATATAAGTTGCTAAAACTAGTTGATTATGAAATTGTAGTAGAACAAAAATTGATGTTTCGCTCCTGCGCAGAAGTTTATTATTTTGCTTAATAGATCATATCTTAGTTTGTATTACATTTGCTTCAAATTTTGGTAAAATAATTACTGCTATTGTTTGTCAAAATATTATGTAAAATGTGATTCAAAATTGCGAATGTATTGAATTTACCTCATGATAGAAAACCAGTGATTTTTAAATAAAAGTCTAATTCATCGTGGTTAAATGTTTCTTCTATTATGTAATATCATAAACAATTTCAAAATCTGAAGTATACATATCAATCTTATACATTTTTGGTACTGAATAAACCAGTTTCTATTTTTTAATTATTTATTTTTTTGATTCTCAAATTTGGTTCTAAAGAGTAAGTAATTGTTTAATTAGTTCTCACATAGCAAAAACAATAAACTGTTGTGCTCTAAACTAAACCAAACAATCTTTTTGTTTCTCTCAATGTACTGGTTTCATAGTTTATATAAGATTGTGGTACGACATGCATTCGCTTATATTATAAAGTTGATTAAAATTTGATCTGTGTAAAATGAATCTGAAAAACTTACAATGATGAAATTGAAATTGGCAAATTGTTTATTAGTGACTTAAAATAAAATTAAACACTTTTTCAGTCTATACTAGTAATTCAAATGCAGATAAAGCATTAAAAACAAGTTAGTTAATACATCAAAATTAAATAACTGCCTTTCAACAAATCAGAAAACTTGTTTATCCTTTTA
>CM063500.1:47399503-47404503 GCA_032207245.1 Pardosa pseudoannulata
GTCAATAGACCACTGACGTACTACTATTGATATTTGATTTATTTACGACAAACTTTATGAACTATTTTCCAATTTACCCATTATATCTGCATTCATATAATGGATAAGAAATCGGACAGTAGACCACCGACATACCGTTACTGATATTTGATTTATTTTCGACAAACTATATAAAATATATTTCATTTTACCCATTATACCCGTATTTGTGTAATGGGTAAGACAGTGGACTATAGATTACTGGCGTACCACTACTGATATTGGATTACATTATGACAAATTTTATAAAACATATCTCATTTTACCCATTATATCTGTACTGGTATAATGGGTAAGACAATAGTCAATAGACCACTGAAGTACTACTATTGATATTTGATTTATTTACGACAAACTTTATGGAATATATTTCATTTTACCCATTATATTTGTATTTTTATATTGGGTAAGACAGTGGTCAAAAGAACTCTGACGTACTACTTTTGATATTTGATTTATTTACGACAAAATGTATGAAATATTTTTCAGTTTACCCATTATATCTGCATTTGTATAATGGGCAAGAAATCGGACAGTAGACCACTGACGTACCGTTACTGATATTTGATTTATTTACGACAAACTATATGAAATATATTTCATTTTACCCATTATACATGTATTTGTGTAATGGGTAAGACAATGGACTATAGATCACTGGCGTACCACTACTGATATAAGATTACATTAAGACAAACTTTATGAAACATATCTCATTTTACCCATTATATCTGTACTTGTATGATGGGTAAGACAATGGACAGTGTACCACTGACATACTATTACTGATATTTGATTTATTTACGACAAACTTTATGGAATATATTTCATTTTACCCATTATATCTGTATTTTTATATTGGGTAAGACAGTGATCAAAAGATCTCGGACGTACTACTATTGATATTTGATTTATTTACTACACAAAGTTTATGAAATATATTTCATTTTACCCATTATACCTGCATTTGTATAATGGTGAAGACAGTGGACAGTAGACCATTGACGTACCACTACTGATATTTGATTTATTTACTACACAAACTTTATGAAATATATTTCATTTTACCCATTATACCTGCATTTGTATAATGGTGAAGACAGTGGACAGTAGACCATTGACGTACCACTACTGATATTTGATTTATTTACTACACAAACTTTATGAAATATATTTCATTTTACCCATTATACCTGCATTTGTATAATGGTGAAGACAGTGGACAGTAGACCATTGACGTACCACTACTGATATTTGATTTATTTACTACACAAACTTTATGAAATATATTTCATTTTACCCATTATACCTGCATTTGTATAATGGTGAAGACAGTGGACAGTAGACCATTGACGTACCACTACTGATATTTGATTTATTTACTACACAAACTTTATGAAATATATTTCATTTTACCCATTATACCTGCATTTGTATAATGGTGAAGACAGTGGACAGTAGACCATTGACGTACCACTACTGATATTTGATTTATTTACTACACAAACTTTATGAAATATATTTCATTTTACCCATTATACCTGCATTTGTATAATGGTGAAGACAGTGGACAGTAGACCATTGACGTACCACTACTGATATTTGATTTATTTACTACACAAACTTTATGAAATATATTTCATTTTACCCATTATACCTGCATTTGTATAATGGTGAAGACAGTGGACAGTAGACCATTGACGTACCACTACTGATATTTGATTTATTTACTACACAAACTTTATGAAATATATTTCATTTTACCCATTATACCTGCATTTGTATAATGGTTAAGACAGTGGACAGTAGACCACTGACGTACCACTACTGATATTTGATTTATTTACTACACAAACTTTATGAAATATATTTCAGTTTACCCATTATATCTGCATTTGTATAATGGATAAAAAATCAGACAGTAGACCGCTGACGTACCACTACTAGTATGTGATTTATTTACTACAAAATTTATGAAATATATTTCATTTTACCCATTATATCTGCACTTGTATAATCAGTAAGACAGTGGACAGTAGACCAATTGACGTACCACTACTGATATTTGATTTATTTACTACAAACTTTATGAAATATATTTCATTTTACCCATTATACCTGCATTTGTATAATGGTAAGACAGTGGACAGTAGACCATTGACGTACCACTACTGATATTTGATTTATTTACTACACAAACTTTATGAAATATATTTCATTTTACCCATTATACCTGCATTTGTATAATGGTGAAGACAGTGGACAGTAGACCACTGACGTACCACTACTGATATTTGATTGATTTACTACACAAACTCTATGAAATATATTTCCTTTTTCCATTTATATCTGCATTTGTATAATGGTAAGACAGTGGACAGTAGACCACTGATGAACCACTACTAGTATTTGATTTATTTACTACAAACTTTATGAAATATATTTCATTTTACCCATTATATATGTACTTGTATAATCTGTAAGACAGTGGTCAATAGACAATTGACGTACTACTATTGATATTGATTTACTTACACAAACTTTATGAAATATATTTCATTTTACCCATTATACCTGCATTTGTATAATGGTGAAGACAGTGGACAGTAGACCATTGACGTACCACTACTGATATTTGATTTATTTACTACACAAACTTTATGAAATATATTTCATTTTACCCATTATACCTGCATTTGTATAATGGTTAAGACAGTGGACAGTAGACCACTGACGTACCACTACTGATATTTGATTGATTTACTACACAAACTCTATGAAATATATTTCCTTTTTCCATTTATATCTGCATTTGTATAATGGTAAGACAGTGGACAGTAGACCACTGATGAACCACTACTAGTATTTGATTTATTTACTACAAACTTTATGAAATATATTTCATTTTACCCATTATATATGTACTTGTATAATCTGTAAGACAGTGGTCAATAGACAATTGACGTACTACTATTGATATTGGATTTATTTACGACAAACTTTATGAAATATATTTCAGTTTACCCATTATATCTGCATTTGTATAATGGATAAAAAATCAGACAGTAGACCGCTGACGTACCACTACTAGTATGTGATTTATTTACTACAAAATTTATGAAATATATTTCATTTTACCCATTATACCTGCATTTGTATAATGGTTAAGACAGTGGACAGTAGACCGCTGACGTACCACTACTAGTATGTGATTTATTTACTACAAAATTTATGAAATATATTTCATTTTACCCATTATATCTGCACTTGTATAATCAGTAAGACAGTGGTGACAGTAGACCACTGATGAACCACTACTAGTATTTGATTTATTTACTACAAACTTTATGAAATATATTTCATTTTACCCATTATATGCACTTGTATAATCTGTAAGACAGTGGTCAATAGACAATTGACGTACTACTATTGATATTGGATTTATTTACGACAAACTTTATGAAATATATTTCAGTTTACCCATTATATCTGCATTTGTATAATGGATAAAAAATCAGACAGTAGACCGCTGACGTACCACTACTAGTATGTGATTTATTTACTACAAAATTTATGAAATATATTTCATTTTACCCATTATATCTGCACTTGTATAATGGTTAAGACAGTGGACAGTAGACCACTGACGTACCACTACTGATATTTTTGATTATTTACTACACAAACTTATGAAATATATTTCAGTTTACCCATTATATCTGCATTTGTATAATGGATAAAAAATCAGACAGTAGACCGCTGACGTACCACTACTAGTATGTGATTTATTTACTACAAAATTTATGAAATATATTTCATTTTACCCATTATATCTGCACTTGTATAATCAGTAAGACAGTGGTCAATAGACAATTGACGTACTACTATTGATATTGGATTTATTTACTACAAAATTTATGAAATATATTTCATTTTACCCATTATATCTGCACTTGTATAATCAGTAAGACAGTGGTGAATAGACCATTGACATACTGCTATTTATGTTTGATTTATTTGGCAAACTTTATGAAATATATTTTAGTTTACCCATTATACCAGTATATACCTGTATACCTGTAAATATTGTTTTATAAACAAAGTAAAATATTTATTTTATATTGAATCAAAGATTAGCTTTTATAGAGAAGAATTTCCAGTTGATAAATTATTATTTACTTTTACATAATTAAAACTGCAAATTATAATAAGGAAAAAAAACCTTACATTTACCATGAAAATTATGGGAAACTTTCAATAAAGTTCAATTACAACTATTTAAACAAACTTTTATGCGTAGGAAATATATCGAAATTTCAATCACGTATTCCAGAAAACCATAATAAACGGTTGCATAAGAAAGAAAAATAACATAAAATATATTTATTTGTACGCAAAAAAATAAAAAATCCCTCTTAGTTTACTCAATTAACGGGCTAATTTATCACTTCCATGTCAGTACCAACGCATTAATTAGGAAATAGGTGATTAGTTCCAAAATATTTCGGTATCAATGCTGGACGCCCTTTAACTGCTTGACAGGTAAGATAGGGGGCCTATCTTACTTAATTATAGACCTGCATCGAGAAGGGGGAAACTATAATACGTTTTCAGAGTAATTAATTGATTAGTTTATTTAAATACTGTCAGATGGAGATGGATTTCCAGCTAATTACGATTTAAAAAGTGATAAGGGATACGAGAAAATAAACCGCAGATTTCAGAGAAATTTTATTTTAGTGCCATTTATATCTGTCAAATATTATATGGTGCTGATAGAATGCGTTTTTGGTATCTCTTTGAAAATGGGAAATGTAATAAATTTCCATTTAATTATTAAAGAAAAAATCACTTTATATTTCGGAAAGTGAGCTAGCAATTTTTGATATTTATGACGAAAGGCATATGAATTCAATAAATTAATTTTGCTTTAAATAAGGAGATTTATATTCTAATAAACA
>CM063500.1:47414503-47417003 GCA_032207245.1 Pardosa pseudoannulata
AAAAATGACATATAGTTATAAATAGGTATTGCGGGTCACAACTGAAACATTATACAGTTTATTTTTGTACATACACAAAATATCCTCCATGCATGTTCTTGAATATTTCTTTTGCATCCATCTAAAAGTAATGAACACGGAAATCGTTAAATCGTTATGACAGGTAGATTATGATTACGAATAATTTATCTATGCGTTCTTAGAAAAAAAAATTAGACAGTCCACAATTGATCTATGTTTTAATTATGCATATAATTCTGATTTAAAGGATAATATACATAAATGCATTATAATATAAGGTGTGTATTATCATTTTTTCGGGGGGAGGAGGTAAATTTATCTAATTTTGCATATCTTTTATTGTTATTAATTGGTTATTTTTATCAAAATCTTGGTGTACACAAGCTAATAAAATTACGCGTAATTGTGTATATAGATTAATATATATTAATTTTTATATATATTATATATATATATATAATATATATTATATAATATATATATTATATATTAGATAGATAGTATATAGATAGATAGAGAGAGAGATATATAGATATATATTTATATATATATATATATATATATATATATATATTTATATATTACTATATATATATATATATATATATATATATATATATATATATATAATTATATTATACATATATACAAAATATATTATACACAAACACACACACACATAAATAAATATATATTTATTTATCATTTTATACATACAAACATATATATATATATATATATTTATATATTTTATACAATATATATCAGAACACTCACACACACACAATATATAATATATATATATATATAATATATATATAAAATATATTTATATATATATAATATGTATATATATATATACAATAATATTTTTAATACAACATACATATTATATATATATAGATAAATATATTTATACATATATATTACAGGACACACACACAACACATAATATATAAATATTTTATATATATATATATTTATAATTTTTATATATTTATATATAATATATTTATATATATATTATATTTATAACATACATACATTCATATATTTTTATATATTATTTACATATATACATATATAAATATATATATTAATAATATATATACATATATATATACATATATATATATATATAGATATTTATATATACTTATATATATTGTATATATTTATATATACATATATATATATAGATATATATATATATAAATATATTTATATATTTATATATATATATATCCAAAACGGATGCATCCATTCACTACAGTTCTAACTGCTTCATAAATTCGAGGACAGACGGACAGATAACTTAGATTATTATTTTATAGGGGATTATTATATGTGGAATTTTGTCACCATAGTTTATATTCCTTGAATGTTCATACATGAAATTTTTAACTACGATAACATTTACTTCCTATTCACTGATTTAGAAGAAAACAATGGTGAATAATAAAATAACAGAAACCATTTAATATTTTTTCATGAGAAAGTTAGAACATAATACGTAGATTCTTTTTTGTATTAAAACAAAATATCTGCGAGACATGTAATAAGAAAGCAATTAAGCTCCTAAACTCTTGAATATTTTCTAAGTTCGAAGCCATCTAAAAGTAATGAACGTGGAATTCTTCCGGTTTCCGAATACTCTCGATACCAATTATTGAAGAATAAATACTTCAGATGACAAAATAAACTCATAAATTTGAACGGCGTTGTAAAACTTAAACGTGATCTTAGCACTTATGAGCCTTCCAGTAATCTTGGGGACAATTTAGTTCATCGTCCGAGATTCGGTTGCACGATAGCCATCGAGACAACGATTAAAATGGATGAAAATCGTTTTATATCGTCTCTTAAGTTGACGAGTGACTCAATTTAATGAAAGCTGCGGTAATTCCGGGAACTTTTCTAAAGCATGGGTTCTTACTAGAAGAGCTTCAACTGTGGTTTATCTTTTAAAGAGAGAAAAAAAGTATGTAATCATATATAATAACATTCATTTAAAATTCTTGTTTAGGCAATTTCTTTACGTTTTTGATATGGTATTGAAAGTTAAATATTTCATTGTAAGAGAATTTTAAAAGAAATTGCTTTTAGTGTTCGTACATTATCTTTTATGTTGCGAGTGTGAGAGAGACTTAATAAATATCTTAAATGTTTGAATGTTTCATACTTTAGCAAAAAAACCCCTTTAACGCCATTTTGTTTATAAAATAAAATATATTTTGGGATGAACTTGGTAGCTGTGATTACACAAGACACCAATATATATGATACGTGTGATAAGATAAAACTACTGTAATATTTAACTATTGATTTCTTACGAGTCCATTGTAATATTTAACCCTTTATATGGTGAATTAAATTACCATCATCTTTCTTACTGCATTTTTGCATCATTAGGTAAGTTTTAATGGGGAAAATCATAGAAAAAATAAAAATAATTTTTACTGTATTTTGTGGTTAATTT
>CM063500.1:47422003-47424503 GCA_032207245.1 Pardosa pseudoannulata
TTACCCAATTGACCAATATATGTGATATGTGAGATAAGAAAAAATATTTTTAATATTTAAATATTTGTTTTAAGACAAAAATTATTTCTTATAGAAATATAAGAAAATAGTTATATAGATATCTAAAATAAAGTTAATGCATTTATAAGTAGTATCAGGCATAAGTACTCTCTGAAAAGAAAGAATCAAGAATTTCGATAAACTTGAAGTCATTTTGGTCACCCAAAATGACTGTTAAATACTTGTATAGATGTCTAAAGTAAAGTTAATGCATTTATAAGTAAGCATTATTTAAAATATTTGGTAAGTAAAATATTTGGCTGGGGAGTTTGAAGAATCATTCTTTCACTTACTTCTGTGTGTCATGTTAAAGGCTGCAGGATCTAAGCGATTTTGATAGAGGGCAGATTATAATGGCCAGAAGGGTCGGAACAAGTATTTCCGAAACTGCACGACTCGTGGGTTGTTCGCAATCTACAGTTGTTAGTACTTATACAAAGTGAATGAATGACGGTGAAACCAGCGGTAGACGACATGGTGTTGGACGTTCACACGCTATCAATGAAAAAGATCTACTGTCTCTCATGGTGAAGCAAAACTGGCTGGAAATAGAATGTTTCAACAGGATAACGCACAGTGTCACAAGGCTAGAACAGTGTTGGAGTGGTTCCAGGAACATGATTGTGAATTCTTTGTTAATGTCCTGTCCCCACCTAACTCATAGGATCTCAATCCGATAGAACACATTTTGGATGTCATGTGTAGTTCAAAGACTCCAATTCGCAATATCTAAGATTTGCGTAACCGTTGCTTAACTCAATGGGGACGACTCCGGCCCATACCGGCCGAAGCACTTAAAGACGGGCTTGGCCGGAATGGGCCGGAAGGATGAAAAATAAAGGTGAAATGTTTATATAGTAGGGTGTCTTCTTTTCACCTACTCCGTCTTTACGACCAGTTGACAGTTTGATCGATTACTGTCTATAGCAAAGCTTGACCACATTTTGAGGTGTTTTCCTTAGCAATGAATTTTTACTTTCTTTTTATTCTCTAAGATAATTCTAAACTTATAGTATGCTGATATATATATTTTCAAGTTTAGTTTATATACATAAACTAGTTAAAATTATAGATTTATACTTAAACAATTTTGTTTTTATTATTGATTCAATGCATAATTTCTCCAATTAAATGAATTTTATTGATAACGTGGTGAAAATATAAGAATTGAGTTATGATAGCAGACTGTATTTCAGAGTAAGGTTTTTCGGGAGGGGGGAGAAGGATAATAACTGGTTTTCTATCAAATTTGACATTGTTATGTAAACACACACACTCACATACACAAATGTACAATAGTCGCTCAACTTTTCTAAATACAACTAAGCGCTTCCTTGAATATTAAAAGTTTTCTTTTCTTCGTTTATTCAGTATTTCTTTACAAATGGTTTTAAAACTTTAATTCCGACAAACACCTGCCCATCAATTTATTTTCGACTTCGTACTTCCAGAAATATATTAAAAACATGAGTATATTCTAGAAGTACAGGTTGACTAGTTCTCCTCTTGTAGCTTGTAGACCGCAGTTTCCACGTGGAGATGTAAAGAAACACAATCTATTTAAGATGACATATGTGACCCACCTACTTCATTCATGGTTCCGGAGTCCATTTTCCGGAAAGAAGGGAGATGGGTCATTTTCCAGGAAGAAGGGAAAGGGGTGGGCATAATGGGACAGTCCATTTTACATTTTGACCTGCTGAAAACTTTAGGACTTAAGGATAGTAAAATCATCTACTCTTGTCGTCCTTAAAGAGTTAAACATCTGGTACAATCTGTCTCCGGCCATCTACCAAGGACTTGTGGCATCCATGCCAAGGCGGGTTGAAGCTGTGTTTTGCGCCAAAGGTTGGCCAACTCGTTATTGACAGGTGGTCATAATGTTTTAGCTCTTGAGTGTACTTTATAAAAGCATCCCTATTTACATTTAACTAACAATTAAAATTTTCATGTGTTGAAAATTGATATTTAAAAGCTGTAAACCGCTTATATAAAAGTTTAAACTTAAAAATAGGCTATAAAAACATATCCCACTAAAACTTATTTTTTAGTATCCAGTAATTTGCAAGTAACCCTCATTAATAAAAATTAAAACAATTTATTATAACTGAATAATAAAAACAAATTAATTATCTGCATTAAAATCCCTCATTTAATTAATGTTTTTCGTAAGCATATTTTAAATCACATTACACGATCCTAAACGTGTACAGTGTAAGAAACGTGTCTACAAAAATATAAAGTTTACGAAAAAAATACTAAGAAAGAACTTTTAATCAAAGTTTTAATTAAATTCTCACAGCTATTTTTTTATTCTATTCTCTTAAAAATTTTAAGTTACTTAAAAAACAATGAAAGCTCAGGTTAATAAATATTAAAAACACATATATATATATGTAATTACACGATTAATTTGAGAATGAATATTAAATATGAAACG
>CM063500.1:47429503-47449503 GCA_032207245.1 Pardosa pseudoannulata
ATATATATATATATATATATATATATATAATAATATATATATATATATATATATATATATATATATATATATATATATATATATATATATATATATATATATATATAATATATATATATATATATAAAATATATATATATATATATATATATATATATATATATACATATATATATATATACACATATATACATACATATATATATATACAACTATACACACATATATTTATACATACACACATATATATATACAACTATACACACATATATTTATACATATATATATATGTATATATACATATATATATATATATAATATATATATATATATATATATATATATATATATATATATATATATATATATATATATATATATATATATATATATATATATATATATATATATATATATATATATATATATATATATATATATACATATATATACATATATATATATATATATATACATATTTATGTTTTGATTGTCAGACTTTCTTGTTTATTAAAATTGATAAACCTAAAAAAATAAAAGTATACACACATAAATATATAAGTTGCTCAGTGCACACATTGACTAACTCCATTTTTAAAAAATTACAAATATATTATAAAAGATCTTAAAAGGTGCCAAGAGTAGCCTATTCACCGACCCACTGTCACAAAACATTTATCATTAATCCATGCTGATAATGATATTGAGGAATATTGGTTTGAATGAAAACTGTCTGGCATATTTTGTGCATTGACGTTGAAGTTTATCAATATCCAAAAAAGTCAATGGGTGCTGAACTGCTCATATGTGTGTAATGATATTTTTTATCGTAAATATTAATCAATGTAATTATTATCTTTAAATATATTTCAGGCAATTCTATTTGGCATCTTTTTTTACAACCTAGTTGAATGTCTTTGTTTTCCCAATTGATTTGGCGACTTTACTCCGCCAAACTTATATATCACCAAACTGGTCAAATTTTTCCTCATTGACCACATGGAATCTATAGCCCATATATTTTCGAAGACAAAGCTTGCTTGCAAACAATCAAGTAGTGGAAGACTAAGCACTACATCGGTAATTGCACATTTTTTCCTTCATAGTTGTGGTGATTTCGAAAACCTAAATGGTGCAATTCATTTTAAAGAAAATAATTTACTTCATTTTATATGCAAGAACTGGGCTAAAATTGTTAAATAAATGTTCATGTAATTCTAATATTTTAGTAATGAAATAAATAATTTCATATAAATACCAAGAACTACATTTGAAAATATAGATAATATTTATTACTATATATTCTTAAGACTCATATTGTTATTTGTCAATCTTTCATAATTACTGCTGCAAAATTTTAATTAATTACTTTTTAAAGAATAGTTTTCTGACACTTTTTAGACGTCTCTAAAATATTTTTTTTCTAATTGTTGCACAAAAAAATAATGAAAACTCTAAATCTCACAGGTATAAAAATAAAGGGCTGAAATTGTTAACTAAATGCTCATGTAATTCAAATATTTTAGTAATATAATAAATAACTTCATATAAATGCCAATAGCTGCATTTGAATGTTTAGATAATAATTTTTACTCTATATACTATGACTAATTTTGTTACTATTTGTCCCTATTTCATAATTACTGCTGCAAAACGTTATTTAATTACTTTTTAAAGAATAGTTTTCTGATACTTTTTATACATCTCTAAAATATTTTTTCTTATTGTTTCCCCCCAAAATAATGAAAATTCTAAAACACACAGGTATAAAATTAAAGGCCTAAAATTGTTATATAAATGTTCATGCAATTTCAATACTTAAGTAATATAATAAATAATTTCATATAAATGCCAAAAACTATATTAAAATGTTTAGATAATATTTATTACTATATATACTTAAGACTAATTTTGTTATCATTTGTAACTCTTTCCTAATTACTGCTGCAAAACTTTAATTAATTACTTTTTAAAGAACAGTTTTCTGACACTTTTATACACCTAAAATATTCTTTCTTAATGTTGCACAAAAAATATTGAAAATTCTAAAGCACACAGGTATAAAAATAACGGGATAAAATTGTTAAATAAATGTTCATGTAATTCTAATATTTTAGTAATATAATAAATAATTTCATATAAATGCCAAGAACTATATTAAAATGTTTAGATAATATTTATTACTATATATACTTAACACTAATTTTGTTATCATTTGTAAATCTTTCCTAAATACTGCTGCAAAACTGTAATTAATTAAGCTTTAAAGAATAGTTTTCTGATACTTTTTATAGATCTCTAAAATACTTTTTCTATTTGTGCCCCCCCCCCAAAAAAAAAATAATGAAAATACTAAAACGCACAGATATAAAATAAAAGGGCTGAAATTGTTAAATAAATGTTTATGAAATTCTAATATTTTAGTAATATATTAAATAATTTCATATAAATGCCAAGAACTACATTTGAATGTTTAAATAATAATTATAACTATACATACTTAAGACTAATTTTGGTACCATTTGTTCTTATTTCATAATGACTGCTGCAAAATTTCAATTAATTACATTTTAAAGAATAGTTGTCTGACACTTTTTATACACCTGTAAAATATTTTTCCTTAGTATTGCATGCAAAAATAATGAAAATTCTAAAACGTACAGGAATAAAAATAAAGGTTTTAAAAACTTTATACTAGTTATCATTCGTAATGTCCTAAATAAATAATTAGTTTCGAAATGAAATTCTTCTTTAATAATCCCTAATTACTTTGAATTTTTTTAACCCCAACAACTAAAAGAACCATTAAAAGTAATATATATTAAGAAGTAATTTAACGTTTAATAAATAATTAAATTTAAAGCCATTCTAGCCTTGAAGAAACACAAATTGTTTTAGATTTACTCTGCATTCTCAAATTAATCGTATAATTACATTGATATATATTTACTGTATTTCTTACATATTTAAAAAGTTTATGGAGACACAAATTGTATATGAGAATTAAATTAAAAGTTAGATCAAAATCTTTACATTTTTAAAATGTTATTATTGCATTTTGATTTTTTTTATTCATAAAGTATGAAATTTTATAGCGACATTTTATAAATTGTCCCATTTGAATGATTATATACCCATTTCAAATACAAGCACGAGAAATAATAATTAAATTGAACGTTTTCAAGCAGAAAATACATTTTCTGTTTAAAGTTCTTTGTAATAAGATATTGTTTTAAAAATATTTTGTAAATGACGGATTATTTGTAAACTACCAGGAAATTTAAAAGAATATTTAATGTCAAATATATTACATCCTTATAGTTGTAAAGTTTTATAATCTTAATAAGTGGTTCCTAACAGGGGCAACACAGTTTCTGGAAGGCGGGGGCCTATCTTAATGGGCAGTGAATTAGTTTACAAGCACGAGAAATAATAATTAAATTGAATGTTTTCAAGCAGAAAATACATTTTCTGTTTAAAGTTCTTTGTAATAAGATATTGTTTTAAAAATATTTTGTAAATGACGGATTGTTTGTAAACTACCAGGAAATTTAAAAGAATATTTAATGTCAAATATATTACATCCTTATAGTTGTAAAGATTTATAATCTTAATAAGTGGTTCCTAACATGGGCAACACAGTTTCTGGAAGGCGGGGGCCTATCTTTATGGGCAGTGAATTTGTTTACAAGCACGAGAAATAATAATTAAATTGAATGTTTTCAAGAAGAAAATACATTTTCTGTTTAAAGTTCTTTGTAATAAGATATTGTTTTAAAATATATTTTGTAAATGACGGATTATTTGTAAACTACCAGGAAATTTAAAAGAATATTTAATGTCAAATATATTACAACCTTATAGTTGTAAAGTTTTATAATCTTAATAAGTGGTTCCTAACATGGGCAACACAGTTTCTGGAAGGCGGGGGCCTATCTTTATGGGCAGTGAATTTGTTTACAAGCACGAGAAATAATAATTAAATTGAATGTTTTCAAGCAGAAAATACATTTTCTGTTTAAAGTTCTTTGTAATAAGATATTGTTTTAAAAATATTTTGTGAATGACGGATTATTTGTAAACTACCAGGAAATTTAAAAGAATATTTAATGTCAAATATATTACATCCTTATAGTTGTAAAGTTTTATAATCTTAATAAGTGGTTCCTAACAGGGGCAACACAGTTTCTGGAAGGCGGGGACCTATCTTAATGGGCAGTGAATTTGTTTACAAGCACGAGAAATAATAATTAAATTGAATGTTTTCAAGCAGAAAATACATTTTCTGTTTAAAGTTCTTTGTAATAAGATATTGTTTTAAAAATATTTTGTGAATGACGGATTATTTGTAAACTACCAGGAAATTTAAAAGAATATTTAATGTCAAATATATTACATCCTTATAGTTGTAAAGTTTTATAATCTTAATAAGTGGTTCCTAACAGGGGCAACACAGTTTCTGGAAGGCGGGGACCTATCTTAATGGGCAGTGAATTTGTTTACAAGCACGAGAAATAATAATTAAATTGAATGTTTTCAAGAAGAAAATACATTTTCTGTTTAAAGTTCTTTGTAATAAGATATTGTTTTAAAATATATTTTGTGAATGACGGATTATTTGTAAACTACCAGGAAATTTAAAAGAATATTTAATGTCAAATATATTACATCCTTATAGTTGTAAAGTTTTATAATCTTAATAAGTGGTTCCTAACAGGGGCAACACAGTTTCTGGAAGGCGGGGACCTATCTTAATGGGCAGTGAATTTGTTTACAAGCACGAGAAATAATAATTAAATTGAATGTTTTCAAGCAGAAAATACATTTTCTGTTTAAAGTTCTTTGTAATAAGATATTGTTTTAAAAATATTTTGTAAATGACGGATTATTTGTAAACTACCAGGAAATTTAAAAGAATATTTAATGTCAAATATATTACATCCTTATAGTTGTAAAGTTTTATAATCTTAATAAGTGGTTCCTAACAGGGCAACACAGTTTCTGGAAGGCGGGGGCCTATCTTTAATGGGCAGTGAATTTGTTTACAAGCACGAGAAATAATAATTAAATTGAATGTTTTCAAGCAGAAAATACATTTTCTGTTTAAAGTTCTTTGTAATAAGATATTGTTTTAAAAATATTTTGTGAATGACGGATTATTTGTAAACTACCAGGAAATTTAAAAGAATATTTAATGTCAAATATATTACATCCTTATAGTTGTAAAGTTTTATAATCTTAATAAGTGGTTCCTAACAGGGGCAACACAGTTTCTGGAAGGCGGGGGCCTATCTTAATGGGCAGTGAATTAGTTTACAAGCACGAGAAATAATAATTAAATTGAATGTTTTCAAGCAGAAAATACATTTTCTGTTTAAAGTTCTTTGTAATAAGATATTGTTTTAAAAATATTTTGTAAATGACGGATTGTTTGTAAACTACCAGGAAATTTAAAAGAATATTTAATGTCAAATATATTACATCCTTATAGTTGTAAAGTTTTTATAATCTTAATAAGTGGTTCCTAACAGGGGCAACACAGTTTCTGGAAGGCGGGGGCCTATCTTATGGGCAGTGAATTTGTTTACAAGCACGAGAAATAATAATTAAATTGAATGTTTTCAAGCAGAAAATACATTTTCTGTTTAAAGTTCTTTGTAATAAGATATTGTTTTAAAAATATTTTGTAAATGACGGATTATTTGTAAACTACCAGGAAATTTAAAAGAATATTTAATGTCAAATATATTACATCCTTATAGTTGTAAAGTTTTATAATCTTAATAAGTGGTTCCTAACAGGGGCAACACAGTTTCTGGAAGGCGGGGACCTATCTTAATGGGCAGTGAATTTGTTTCGGGCAGTAGGGGGCGATAGAAGGAGGTTTTGGCTTTCAGATTTAATTTTAAAAATATTAAATAAATTTATTACTTTAATTATATAATTTATAAGATTTTTATCAGTAATAAACAAATCTACGCTAGGGTATCAGAAGCAGTTATTTTTATTTCTAATGTTCTAAGTAAAATTGGGCAGATGTTCAGAAAAATATATTTAATCAGTTGTTTGGTTTTATTTCGAGCGTTACGGTCTATTCTTTTGCAACACGCATGATACTGAGGCCGGGACTTACTACTTAAGCCCGATTCCGAACGGCTACGAACCCAGTGGAATTCGAAGCAACGAATACCGAAACCTAACGTCAGCACCCTAGCTATTCAGCTATATCATTTGTGTGAGCCTTGATTCAGCAACAAAAATTTGATTTGTAACTATTTTGAAGGAAACTACTTAAACATTTTGCCTATTATAACTGAATGATTCTCATACCCTACACTTTTAATTAAGGTATTTTTAAGAATTGGTGCGGTGAACACATTTCAGACCCATAGGGGGTGGTAGCTTAAATAAGGTTGAGAATCATTAAACTAAATGAAATAGCTATTTGATATTACTTATTTTTAAACTATTTAATCTTAACTATAATTATAACAAAAGAGTAAATGATAGTAGTATACAGGATGTAGTATACGGGACATGGAAATATGCAAAAAATATTTCGATTAAAATAGATACTTTGATGATAATGAAAAATAAATGGGAAGTGAAATCTCAGTTACAATAATTCATACACGCGATAATGAAATATAAATTTTTGTTATAATATTTTCTACAGGGTGTATGAATTAGAGACTCAGGAGGAGACTGCAATGATAAGGAGACCAAATCTCCTGCAATCCATTTTCAATTTGCAGGTGTCTTCTCCAGATTAAGGGCTAGTCTCCCCAAAGTCGTTTAACGGCTAACCACGATTAACCCATGACGCCTACAAATGATGGGACACAATTATCCGTTAAACGACTTTGGTGAGATCGGCCCTTAGGACTGTCCTCACCAAAGTCATTTAACGGCTAACCACGATTAACCCATGACGCCTACAAATGATGGGGCACAATTATCCGTTAAACGACTTTGGTGAGATCGGCCCTTAGGACTGTCCTCACCAAAGTCATTTAACGGCTAACCACGATTAACCCATGACGCCTACAAATGATGGGACACAATTATCCGTTAAACGACTTTGGTGAGATCGGCCCTTAGGACTGTCCTCACCAAAGTCATTTAACGGCTAACCACGATTAACCCATGACGCCTACAAATGATGGGACACAATTATCCGTTAAACGACTTTGGTGAGATCGGCCCTTAGGACTGTCCTCACCAAAGTCATTTAACGGCTAACCACGATTAACCCATGGACGCCTACAAATGATGGGACACAATTATCCGTTAAACGACTTTGGTGAGATCGGCCCTTAGGACTGTCCTCACCAAAGTCATTTAACGGCTAACCACGATTAACCCATGACGCCTACAAATGATGGGACACAATTATCCGTTAAACGACTTTGGTGAGATCGGCCCTTAGGACTGTCCTCACCAAAGTCATTTAACGGCTAACCACGATTAACCCAAGACGCCTACAAATGATGGGGCACAATTATCCGTTAAACGACTTTGGTTAGAACGGTCCTAAGGGCCGGTCTCACCAAAGTCGTTTAAAGGCTAACCTTGATTACTCTCTATTAAAAGGGAGAATGGAGTTCCACTATTATTTGGCTCCATGAGTTATTCGCTGTTGGCCGTATACAGACTTTGGTGACACCTGCTTTAAGAACATCATCTGCTGTCTCAGTACGTCTGTTCATTATCTCTGTACATTCAAAACCGAGGTCTGACATGAATCGATTATTCAATAATGATTGATTCTCTTGATTATAGGGCACCCGTCACTAGTCCATCCGAAATTCTCTTCTTTGTTCAGCTTCTTGAGCAGCTTTTCCATTTCTTCCTTGGCGGCTTTCTCCAACAACAAAATGAACTTGAAGACGATATGAAGACGCTTTTATACCAAATCTTCTATGTATTTTATATGACTTTCACAGACTAGAAAGCGCCTCCTTAGAGTATTCGGGCCAAACATCTTATTTGTGCAACGGGATGAGTATTTCATCTTAATATATGTAACCATACTACTTATATAAGCTTTGGGTTTCTATTAAGAAATCTAACCTTTGACAGTAATTTCTAATAAAACTCAAAATTTTCAGTGGTTTTATAATCTTAGATTAGATGAATATCTCAAAAGAATGTTCAATTCACGTACAGTTCGTGACTTATACTGTCATTTTAGTGAAAACTAGAAAAAAAATTCTAAAATTCCAAATAGTTTGTTCTTTACATACAGTTGCATTTCATAATGTATCAGAAATATATGATGGTCAAAGGTGAATCATGAAGAAAAGGACATATTAAGACATATTAAAAAGACTAAAAGACATATTAAGATAGATATAACATATTTTTAATGAATATTTATTCATAAACATAAACTACCTTTAATAGAATTCATGTTAAGCTATAAGATGTCTAATTCCATCATTTAAATTAATTGACTGGGTGAAATAAAAAGAAATGAATATGGCATTAAATTATTTATGGAAGAACAGTACAAAAACAATTAAAACACCATATCATTAAAATTAATTATGCATTTTATACTAACATTATTAGTGAAGTTTGCTACCGAAAAACTATCTAGCACAATATTTTACTAAACTTTATCTACAAGCAGTAACTCACTACCCAATTTCCTCAAAAGTTTAACCTTAATTTCTATTACAGGAAGTAAATTATGTGTTAGCATATCTATATTATTGAAAGCGTATAGGGAATATACTCCCTCCAAAGATAAAAGCCGTAAATTTGTTCCCAAATTTAATCATAATTCCGAGCTTTGTTCGTTAAACGTCACTGGGATAATGAAGCAGTTATACGTCAGTCTGTAATTATAATCGACAGAATAGCTTTGACAAGGGCTTAACAAAGTTAACAATACGGGAAAAATTACATTACATGCATCCTCCATGCATATGCCACTGGAAATAGGTGGCATTTCTGAAGTTTAAACGAACACTACTAATTGCAATTCGTATTTAATTTAGATCATTGCAAAAAAACTTCATTTTTCAAGATAATATTGCTGCTTAAAGTAGCTTGCCTGACGAGCTCAGTGGTCGAATGGTCAAAGCACGAGATCCATACACGAAAATTGTGGGATCGATGCTTGCCATTGCAGTTGATCCAAAGTACGGATTTTAACTTTAAAAATGTTGTTTATTGTTGCTTTATATTCTGAAACATTCTAGATATTTCTTTAAAATGTAAATAAGTTAATTCTCGAATATTCTGTTTGGGTATAAAAGCTGATACCCACTAGTTGTGGGCAACTTCTCGATCTTGTAAAGTTGCGAGATGCTACTTAGCTTTAATAAATTCTTCATTTAAGTTAAACGGTGTGTTCCTTCGAATCTTCGTGACAATATTTATAAATAAATATAAGATTGATGTTGCAGAATGACAATCTTTAAATATGCCAGACTGGATTTCTGTAATTTCCACCCACTGCAATAAATATTTTATGAAAAGAAAATGGAATCGTGCCTGCTGTATCAATTATTTAGACCATATTATTAAAATGAATTATGCATTTTATACTAACATTATTAGTGAAATTTGTTACAGATAAAACCATCTGGAACAATATTTTACTAAACTTTCTCTACAAGCAGTAACTCACTACCCAAGTTACGTAATAGTTTTACCTTAATTTCTATTACAGGAAGTAAATTATGTGTTAGTATATCCATATTATTGAAAGCGTATAGGGAATATACTCCCTCCAAAGCTAAAAGCCGTAAATTTGTTCCCAAATTTAATCATAATTCCGAGCTTTGTTCGTTAAACGTCACTGAGATAATGAAGCAGTTATAAGTCAGTCTGTAATTATAATCGACAGAATAGCTTTGACAAGGCCTTAACAAAGTTAACAATAAGTGCAAAATTACATTACATGCATCCTCCATGTATATGCCACTGGAAATAGGCGGCATTTCTTAAGTTGAAAAGAACACCACTAGTTGGCATTCGTATTTAATTTAGATGATTGAAAAAAAGGATAATAACTTCACTTTTCAAGATAATATTGCCTCATAAAGTAGCTTGGACTACGAGCTGAGTGGTGGAATGTTCAAAGCATGAAATCCAGATCCCAAGATTGTGGGTTCTTGCCATGGCAGTTGATCCAAAGTATGGATTTTTAATTTTAAAAATGTTGTTTATTGTAGCTTTATGTTTATCGAACATTCTTTCTTTAATACGTAAATAATTTAATTCTCGAATATTCAGTTTGGGTATAAATTCTGATACCCACTAGTTGTGGGCAACTTCTCGATCTTGTAAAGTTGCGAGTTGCTACTTAGCTTCAATAAATTCTTCTGTTAAGTTAAACTGTGTGTTCATTCGAATCTTCGTGACAATATTTATAAATAAATATAATATTGGTGTTGCAGAATGATAATCTTTAAATATGCCAGACTGGATTTCTGTAATTTCCACCCACTGCTATAAATATTTCCTGAAAAGAAAATGGAATTGTATCTGACGTATCAATTATTTAGACCATATTATTAAAATGAATTATGCATTTTATACTAACATTATTAGTAAAGTTTGTTACTGAAAAACTATCTTGCACAACATTTTACTAAACTTTCTCTACAAGCAGTAACTCACTACATAAGTTCCTCTATAGTTTAAACTTAATTCCCATTACAGGAAGTAAATTATGTGTTAGCATATCTATATTATTAAAAGCGTATAGGGAATATACTCCCTCCAAAGCTAAAAGCCGTAAATTTGTTCCCAAATTTAATCATAATTCCGAGCTTTGTTCGTTAAACGTCACTGGGATAATGAAGCAGTTATACGTCAGTCTGTAATTATAATCGACAGAATAGCTTTGACAAGGGCTTAACAAAGTTAACAATACGGGAAAAATTACATTACATGCATCCTTACATGTATATGCCACTTGAAATAGGCGACATTTCTGAAAATTAAAAGAACATTACTAGTTGCAATTCATATTTAATTTAGATGATTGCACAAAAAGGATAATAACTTCATTTTTCAAGATAATATTGCCGCATAAAGAAGTTGGCCGACGTACTCAGTGGTCGAATGGTCAAAGCACGAGATCCATACTCGAAGATTGTGGGTTCGATGCTTGCCATGGCAGTTGATCCCAAGTGTGGATTTTTAATTTAAAAATGTTGTTTATTGTTTCTTTATGCTCTGGAACATTCTAGATCTTTCTTTAATACGTCAATAAGTTAATTCTCGAATATTCTGTTTGGGTATAAAAGCTTATACCCACTAATTGTGGGCAAATTCTCGATCTTGTAAAGTTGCGAGTTGCTACTTAGTTTCAATAAATTCTTCTGTTAAGTTTAGCGGTGTGTTCATTCGAATATTCGTGACAATATTTATAAATAAATATAATATTGATGCAGCAGAATGACAATCCTTAAATATGCCAAACTGGATTTCTGTAGTTTCACAAAATGCAATGAATATTTTATGAAAATAAAATGGAATCGAGTCTGCCGTATCAATTATTTAGACCATATCATTAAAATGAATTATGCATTTTATACTAACATTATTAGTGAAGTTTGTTACTGAAAAACTATCTAGCATAATATTTTACTACACTTTCTCTACAAGCAGTAAGTCACTACCCAAGTTCGTCAATAGTTTAAACTTAATTTCTATTACAGGAAGTAAATTATGTGTTAGCATATCCGTATTATTGAAAGCGTATAGGGAATATACTCCCTCCAAAGCTAAAAGCCTTAAATTTGTTCCCAAATTTAAACATAATTCCGAGCTTTGTTCGTTAAACGTCACTGAGATAATGAAGCAGTTACACGTCAGTCTGTAATTATAATCGATAGAATAGCTTTACAAGGGCTTAACAAAGTTAACAATACGGCAAAAATTACATTACATGCATCCTCCATGTATATGCGACTGGAAATGGGCGGCATTTCTGAAGTTTAAACGAACACTACTAGTTGTTACTAGTATTTAAATTAGATCATTGGAAAAAAGGATGATAATTTCTTTCCTTTCTTCAAGATAATATTTATAAATACATATTATATTGATGCAGCAGAATGACAATCTTTAATTATGCCAGACTGGATTTCTGTAATTCCCACCCACTTCAATGAATATTTTAGGAAAAGAAAATGGAATCGTGTCTGCCGTATCAATTATTTAGGGGGCAGAAGACTGAGATTAAGGGGATGAGCGTGTGGTGTCCCTAAAGTTATTTGCTGAAACGTCATTTCCCCTGTGATCCTCAAACAGCTGTGTTTTATGTCGTAAGTCTGTCATCGTATTGCAGGCATATGGATTTTGATATTCTCATACTTACGTTTTAATACCAGAAAGAAGAATTTGGTCATCTTGAAACAAACAAATTTTAGACACTCGAATCTACCTTGTATGTAATTTGATTTTTTGTTTCTTCGCTGAATTTTCCAAATTGTTCAGAAAGATCGTGTAGATAAGGAATATAAATTTTTATCCATTATCATCTCAGATACAAGTGTGTATAACTCGAAAGACTGATGGAACATTGATATTCTTTTTCTTGTGTTCTAACACTAGACATAAGGAGTCTGTAAATTTGACCACAGACAAGTTTCAGACAATCGAATGTCCCTAGTTTATAATTAGGTTTACTGTTTGTTCGTTGATTTATCCAAATTATTCTTAAAAGTTATGGAGATAAACAATATAAATTTTTATCCATTATTATACAGATACAAATGTGTATAACTAGAAACACTGAGTCAACAAGGAATTTCTTATACTCAGGCTTTCACGCTACAAATAAAGAACCGGTAATTTTGACCCTAAACAAATTTCAGACACTCTAATGTCTCTTATTTATAATTTTATTTACTGTTTGTTCATAGATTTTTCCAAAATATTGATAAAAATCTTTACTGTTTGTTCGTTGATTTATCCAAATTATTCTTAAAAGTTATGGAGATAAACAATATAAATTTTTATCCATTATTATACAGATACAAATGTGTATAACTAGAAACACTGAGTCAACAAGGAATTTCTTATACTCAGGCTTTCACGCTACAAATAAAGAACCGGTAATTTTGACCCTAAACAAATTTCAGACACTCTAATGTCTCTTATTTATAATTTTATTTACTGCTTGTTCATAGATTTTTCCAAAATATGGATAAAAATCTTTACTGTTTGTTCGTTGATTTATCTAAATTATTCTTAAAAGTTATGGAGATAAACAATATAAATTTTTATCCATTATTATACAGATACAAATGTGTATAACTAGAAACACTGAGTCAACAAGGAATTTCTTATACTCAGGCTTTCACGCTACAAATAAAAAACCGGTAATTTTGACCCTAAACAAATTTCAGACACTCTAATGTCTCTTATTTATAATTTTATTTACTGTTTGTTCATAGATTTTTCCAAAATATTGATAAAAATCTTTACTGTTTGTTCGTTGATTTATCCAAATTATTCTTAAAAGTTATGGAGATAAACAATATAAATTTTTATCCATTATTATACAGATACAAATGTGTATAACTAGAAACACTGAGTCAACAAGGAATTTCTTATACTCAGGCTTTTACGCTACAAATAAAGAACCGGTAATTTTGACCCTAAACAAATTTCAGACACTCTAATGTCTCTTATTTATAATTTTATTTACTGCTTGTTCATAGATTTTTCCAAAATATTGATAAAAATCTTTACTGTTTGTTCGTTGATTTATCCAAATTATTCTTAAAAGTTATGGAGATAAACAATATAAATTTTTATCCATTATTATACAGATACAAATGTGTATAACTAGAAACACTGAGTCAACAAGGAATTTCTTATACTCAGGCTTTTACGCTACAAATAAAGAACCGGTAATTTTGACCCTAAACAAATTTCAGACACTCTAATGTCTCTTATTTATAATTTTTATTTACTGCTTGTTCATAGATTTTTCCAAAATATTGATAAAAATCTTTACTGTTTGTTCGTTGATTTATCCAAATTATTCTTAAAAGTTATGGAGATAAACAATATAAATTTTTATCCATTATTATACAGATACAAATGTGTATAACTAGAAACACTGAGTCAACAAGGAATTTCTTATACTCAAGCTTTCACGCTGGAAATAAGGAACTGGGAATTTTGACCACAAACAAATTTCAGACACTCTAATGTCTCTTATTTATAATTTTCTTTAGTGTTTGTTCATAGATTTTTCAAAATATTGATAAAAATCTTAGAGATAAACAATATAGATTTTTATCCATTATTGTACAGATGCAAATGTGTATAACTAGAAAGACTGTGTCAACATTGATTTTCTTATACTCAAGCTTTAACACTAGACTTAAGGAGCAGATAATTTTCCCCACAAACAAATTACAAACACTCGAATGTACCTTGCTTATAATTTGATTTACTCTTAGTCGATTTTTCAAAAATATTCATGAAAATCGTGGAGATAAACAATATAAATTTTTATTCATTATTATACAGATACAAATGTGTATAACTAGAAACACTGAGTCAACAAGGAATTTCTTATACTCAAGCTTTTACGCTAGAAATAAGGAACTGGTAATTTTGACCACAAACAAATTTCAAACAGTCTAATGTCTCTTATTTATAATTTTATTTACTGTTTGTTCATAGATTTTTCCAAAATATTGATAAAAATCTTAGAGATAAACAATATAGATTTTTATCCATTATTGTACAGATACAAATGTGTATAACTAGAAAGACTGTGTCAACATTGATTTTCTTATACTCAAGCTTTAACACTAGACTTAAGGAGCAGATAATTTTCCCCACAAACAAATTACAAACACTCGAATGTACCTTAATTATAATTTGATTTACTGTTTGTTAGTCGATTTTTCCAAAATATTCATGAAAATCGTGGAGAGAAACAATATAAATTTTTATCCATTATTATACAGATACAAATGTGTATAACTAGAAACACTGAGTCAACAAGGAATTTCTTATACTCAAGCTTTCACGCTAGAAATAAGGAACTGGCAACTTTGACCACAAACAAATTTCAGACACTCTAATGTCTCTTATTTAAAATTTTATTTATTGTTTGTTCTTAGATTTTTCCAAAATATTGATAAAAAACTTGGAGATAAACAATATAGATTTTTATCCATTTTTGTACAGATGCAAATATGTATAATTAGAAAGACTGTGTCAACATTGGATTTTTTATACTCAAGCTTTAACACTAGACTTAAGGAGCCGATAATTTTCCCCACAAACAAATTACAAACACTCGAATGTACCTTGCTTATAATTTGATTTACTGTTTGTTAGTCGATTTTTAAAAAAATATTCAGAAAAATCGTGGAGATAAGCAATATAAATTTTTATCCATTACTATACAGATACAAATGTGTATAACTAGAAAGACTGAGTCAACAGTGATTTTTTTATACTCACACTTTAATGCTAGAAATAGAGAACTGTTAATTTCAAGCACAAACATATTTTAAATAATCGAATATCTCAATTGTTTTTAATTTGATTTACTGTTTGTTCATTCATTTTTAGAAATTAGTCATAAAGATCATACATATAAAAAATATAAATTTTAGCCATTATTATAGCAGATACAAATCTCTATAACTAGAAAGATTGACTAGATTTGGATTTTTTAAGACTTAAGTTTTAACACTAGGAAAAAGAAACCACAAGAAAATTTCCGACACCCGAATATCCCTTGTTTATAGTTTGATGCCTTTTTTGTTCATTGCTTTATTCAAATTACTCATAAAGAATATGAAGATAAAAAATATAAATGTTTATCCATTATTATCGCACATATAAATTTGTATAACTAGAAAGAGTGACTTGACTTTTTATACTTACGTTTTAACACCAGATTGAAGGAATCCGTAATTTTGGCCACAAAAGTATTTTACACACTCGACTATCTCTCTTGTTTATAATTTAATTTAATATACATCCGTTGATTTTTCCAAGTTATTCATAACAGTCATGCATATAAAAAATATAAATTTTTATCCATTATTATCGCAGATACACTAGAAAAACTGACTGGACTTTGATTTTTTCATACTTAAGTTTTAACACTTAAGATGAGAAACCGGTAATTTGGACCACAAACAAATTTCAGAAGCTCGAATATCCCTTCTCTTTAATTTGATGCATTCTTTGTCCGTTGATTTTTAAAAATTATTCATAAAATCATGCAGATGAAAAAATTTATTTTTATCCATTGTTATTTAAAATATAAGCGTGTGTGATTAAAAAGACTGACTGGATTTTGATTTTCTACTATTTGTGTTTTCACATTAGAAAAACGAAACCCGTAATTTGGAACACAAACAAATTTCAGAAGCTCGAATATCCCTTCTCTTTAATTTGATGCATTCTTTGTCCGTTGATTTTTAAAAATTATTCATAAAATCATGCAGATGAAAAAATTTATTTTTATCCATTGTTATTTAAAATATAAGCGTGTGTGATTAAAAAGACTGACTGGATTTTGATTTTCTACTATTTGTGTTTTCACATTAGAAAAACGAAACCCGTAATTTGGAACACAAACAAATTTCAGAAGCTCGAATATCCCTTCTCTTTAATTTGATGCATTCTTTGTCCGTTGATTTTTAAAAATTATTCATAAAATCATGCAGATGAAAAAATTTATTTTTATCCATTGTTATTTAAAATATAAGCGTGTGTGATTAAAAAGACTGACTGGATTTTGATTTTCTACTATTTGTGTTTTCACATTAGAAAAACGAAACCCGTAATTTGGAACACAAACAAATTTCAGAAGATCGAATATCCCTTTTGTTTAATTTGATGCATTCTTTGTCCGTTTGATTTTTAAAAATTATTCATAAAATCATGCAGATGAAAAAATTATTTTTATCCATTGTTATTTCAAATATAAGCGTGTGTGATTAAAAAGACTGACTTTATTTTGATTTTCTTCTATTTGTGTTTTCACATTAGAAAAACGAAACCCGTAATTTTAAACACAAACAAATTTCAGAAGCTCGAATATCCCTTCTCTTTAATTTGATGCATTCTTTGTCCGTTGATTTTTAAAAATTATTCATAAAATCATGCAGATGAAAAAATTTATTTTTATCCATTGTTATTTAAAATATAAGCGTGTGTGATTAAAAAGACTGACTGGATTTTGATTTTCTACTATTTGTGTTTTCACATTAGAAAAACGAAACCCGTAATTTGGAACACAAACAAATTTCAGAAGATCGAATATCCCTTCTCTTTAATTTGATGCATTCTTTGTCCGTTGATTTTTAAAAATTATTCATAAAATCATGCAGATGAAAAAATTTATTTTTATCCATTGTTATTTAAAATATAAGCGTGTGTGATTAAAAAGACTGACTGGATTTTGATTTTCTACTATTTGTGTTTTCACATTAGAAAAACGAAACCCGTAATTTGGAACACAAACAAATTTTCAGAAGATCGAATATCCCTTCTGTTTAATTTGATGCATTCTTTGTCCGTTGATTTTTAAAAATTATTCATAAAATCATGCAGATGAAAAAAATTTATTTTTATCCATTGTTATTTCAAATATAAGCGTGTGTGATTAAAAAAGACTGACTGGATTTTGATTTTCTTCTATTTGTGTTTTCACATTAGAAAAAACGAAACTCGTAATTTTGAACACAAATAAATTTCAGAAGCTCGAATATCCCTTCTGTTTAATTTGATGCATTCTTTGTCCGTTGATTTTTAAAAATTATTCATAAAATCATGCAGATGAAAAAAATTATTTTTATCCATTGTTATTTCATATATAAGCGTGTGTGATTAAAAAGACTGACTTTATTTTGATTTTCTTCTATTTGTGTTTTCACATTAGAAAAACGAAACTCGTAATTTTGAACACAAATAAAATTTCAGAAGATCGAATATCCCTTCTGTTTAATTTGATGCATTCTTTCTACGTTGATTTTTAAAAATTATTCATAAAATCATGCAGATGAAAAAAATTATTTTTATCCATTGTTATTTCAAATATAAGCGTGTGTGATTAAAAAGACTGACTTTATTTTGATTTTCTTCTATTTGTGTTTTCACATTAGAAAAAAGAAACTCGTAATTTTGAACACAAATAAATTTCAGAAGATCGAATATCCCTTCTGTTTAATTTGATGCATTCTTTGTCCGTTGATTTTTAAAAATTATTCATAAAATCATGCAGATGAAAAAAATTATTTTTATCCATTGTTATTTCATATATAAGCGTGTGTGATTAAAAAGACTGACTTTATTTTGATTTTCTTCTATTTGTGTTTTCACATTAGAAAAACGAAACTCGTAATTTTGAACACAAATAAATTTCAGAAGATCGAATATCCCTTCTGTTTAATTTGATGCATTCTTTCTACGTTGATTTTTAAAAATTATTCATAAAATCATGCAGATGAAAAAAATTATTTTTATCCATTGTTATTTCAAATATAAGCGTGTGTGATTAAAAAGACTGACTTTATTTTGATTTTCTTCTATTTTGTGTTTTCACATTAGAAAAACGAAACTCGTAATTTTGAACACAAACAAATTTCAGAAGATCGAATATCCCTTCTGTTTAATTTGATGCATTCTTTGTCCGTTGATTTTTAAAAATTATTCATAAAATCATGCAGATGAAAAAAATTATTTTTATCCATTGTTATTTCAAATATAAGCGTGTGTGATTAAAAAGACTGACTGGATTTTGATTTTCTTCTATTTGTGTTTTTCACATTAGAAAAACGAAACTCGTAATTTTGAACACAAATAAATTTCAGAAGCTCGAATATCCCTTCTGTTTAATTTGATGCATTCTTTGTCCGTTGATTTTTAAAAATTATTCATAAAATCATGCAGATGAAAAAAAATTATTTTTATCCATTGTTATTTCATATATAAGCGTGTGTGATTAAAAAGACTGACTTTATTTTGATTTTCTTCTATTTGTGTTTTCACATTAGAAAAACGAAACCGGTAATTTGGACCACAAACAAATTTCAGAAGCTCGAATATCCCTTCTCTTTAATTTGATGCATTCTTTGTCCGTTGATTTTTAAAAATTATTCATAAAATCATGCAGATGAAAAAATTTATTTTTATCCATTGTTATTTAAAATATAAGCGTGTGTGATTAAAAAGACTGACTGGATTTTGATTTTCTACTATTTGTGTTTTCACATTAGAAAAACGAAACCCGTAATTTGGAACACAAACAAATTTCAGAAGATCGAATATCCCTTCTGTTTAAATTTGATGCATTCTTTGTCCGTTGATTTTTAAAAATTATTCATAAAATCATGCAGATGAAAAAAATTATTTTATCCATTGTTATTTCATATATAAGCGTGTGTGATTAAAAAGACTGACTTTTATTTTGATTTTCTTCTAATTTGTGTTTTCACATTAGAAAAACGAAACTCGTAATTTTGAACACAAATAAATTTCAGAAGATCGAATATCCCTTCTGTTTAATTTGATGCATTCTTTCTACGTTGATTTTTAAAAATTATTCATAAAATCATGCAGATGAAAAAAATTATTTTTATCCATTGTTATTTTCAAATATAAGCGTGTGTGATTAAAAAGACTGACTTTATTTTGATTTTCTTCTATTTGTGTTTTCACATTAGAAAAACGAAACTCGTAATTTTGAACACAAATAAATTTCAGAAGATCGAATATCCCTTCTGTTTAATTTGATGCATTCTTTGTCCGTTGATTTTTAAAAATTATTCATAAAATCATGCAGATGAAAAAAATTATTTTTATCCATTGTTATTTCAAATATAAGCGTGTGTGATTAAAAAGACTTACTGGATTTTGATTTTCTTCTATTTGTGTTTTCACATTAGAAAAACGAAACTCGTAATTTTGAACACAAATAAATTTCAGAAGCTCGAATATCCCTTCTGTTTAATTCGATGCATTCTTTGTCCGTTGATTTTTAAAAT
>CM063500.1:47454503-47462003 GCA_032207245.1 Pardosa pseudoannulata
AACATTTCTGTTTTTATTCAATCAAAAATAATCAAAACTTTCATTTCAAAATATACTTTGCTTGCTCTGTCTAATACACTTTCATTTGACAAATGTAATTATTTTTTATGAAGTAGACACTAATAATCAAGGAAAATATTTATGCTTAAAAGGCCTATACATGAATAATAAAAATAACCAAGACTTAAATATAATCAGTTTTTAAGCAAATATTATTACTTTTATAATGTAGAAATAATTAAGTTTTAATTCAGGAAAAACGGTTTTATGTAACATGCATTTACATACATACTAAAAAAATATGCACATTTTTTAAGCGTATAGTTGATATATTTTACAAAATTTTATAATGAATTAAAGTAAAATTAAGAGTTTTCAATGTCAAGGAATATACACTGTTCCATAGAAGAATCACTGAATTATTTTATACACTTTATATACCTTACTTAATGATCATAGAAAACGTTTATGCTTAACAACTTTTATTCTTAATTTAAAATATTTATGCTTAAAAGGACTTTATGTTTACTAAAACAATATATACACAATTTTTTAAGCATGTATAGCTCCATATAACTAAAATTATTACGTTTTATACAATAAACCTTTTATTAATGATCAATGAAAACTTTTATGCTTTACAGAGTTGATAATTTTCCTTTTTTAATGACTTAAAAATAATTAAGACTTTTCAACTCGAAATATACTTTGTTCAATAAAAGAAATCTAATTATTTTTTATAAAGTTGATCTTTACTAACAATCAAAGAATTTTTTTATGCTTAATAGAGCAGACCATTTCTTTTTTTATTCAATCAAAAATAATCAAATCTTTCATTTCAAAATATACTTTGCTCGCTCTATCTAATACACTTTCTTTCATTTAACAAATCTAATAATTTTTTATGAAGTAGACACTAGTAATTAAGGAAAATATTTATGCTTAAAAGGCCTTTACATGCATACTAAAATAACATATACACAGTTTTTTAAGCAAGTATTACATCATATAATTAAAATAATTAGGTTTTATACAATACACCATTTATTAATGATCAATGAAAATTTTTATGCTTTATAGAGTTGATAATTTTACTTTTTAATGTCTTAAAAATAATGAAGACTTTTCAACTCGTAATATACATTGTTAAATAAAAGAAATCTAATTACTTTTTACAAAGCTGACCTTTACTAATAAAATGCTTTAAGTTAAGCATAAAGAAAAATTTATGCTTAACAGAGCGGACCATTTATTATTTTTATTCAATTAAAAATAATCAAAATTTTCATTTCAAAATATACTTTGCTTGCTCTGTCTAATACACTGTTTCATTTGACAAATCTAATTATTTTTTTTGAAGTACACACTAATAATCAAAGAAAATATTTATGCTTAAAAGGCATTTACATGCATACTAAATAATATTTACACAGTTTTTAGGCCTGTATTACTTCATATAATTAAAATAATTACGTTTTATACAGTAGACTTTTTATTGATGATCAATGAAACTTCTTATGCTTTACAGAGTCGATAATTTTACTTTATAATGAATTAAAAATAATTAAGACTTTTCAACACGGAATATACATTTTCCATAAAAGAAATGTAATTATTTTTTATAAACTATACCTTACTTAACGGTCATAGAAAATTTTTATGTTTAACAGACCGGATCATTTCTTTTTTCATTGAATTAAAAATAATCAAAACTTTCATTTGAAAACATACTTTGTTCAGTCTAACTAAAATGTGTAAGAAAAATTATTTTGATAGATAATTCTTGAACTTTTTACTGAAAAACAAATTAGTTCTTTCGAAAAAAATATATTTTGTTATGAAAGAGAAAATATTATAATGCTTAAACATAGTTAAAAACCGTGTAAATAAATTGCATCCACTCTGAACTTTCAGAAATAAAGATTCCTTCTGCAAACAGAAAAATATTACTTATAAATCAAAAGTTCTTTTGTTTTAACTAATAATGTAGAAAAATCATCTTATTTTTTATAGCTGGTCGAAAAAGCTTTTCATTTCACGAAATCGAATCCCTAAAATTTATTACACTACTAAAGAAAGAATGATAATTCGCATTGGCAATTATTTAAATGGTTTTACATTATGTAATTGATGCCGGGGTAAGTTTTATAGAATCAGTTTTTATACTCTCGCTTGTAACTGAATAAAATTCCTTTAATTAAAGCTAATAACTAAACGCTTTTCTTTAAAGGCAATTTCACCAAGAAAAAAAATCACAAGTAAATTAAACATCTACACTTTTTTATATAAAAAAGAAGGTATGAAAATTTGATTCCACTAGTATGTTTATTTTAGATTATTACAGCTTGTTAAAAGAAGAATTTTTTCTCGGGCAAAATGCATATTTTAGCTCTTAATGAGACGTACTTAGCTGATAAAAAGAGTCAAAATATTGTTAATTGCATGGCTCGTGGAATTTATCCACCAAAAAGCTGAAAAAAAAATTAACAAAAGAACATTTTTTTAAAAGTGATTATTTTAGTTAATTGGCTCACTGCAAAAATAAAACTTATGCCCTAAAACTCTTTTTTAATGTTTGCTGAAGGTACATATTAAAGAAAAAAAACCATTATTGTTTGCTTAAAAGAAATTATGGATTTTTTTTTCCGAAGTAAAGTTTCTTTTCTGAAGTCATACATTTCAAATTTTTGTCTCGCGAGTTAGCTCATAAAGCATTTTATAAAAATAATAAAATAAGATAAATCCATCATTTGCATATTCATGAAAGCTTAAGATAGACATGAGGTATTATTGTCAGTAAGGGTCCTTGCAAAAGCTCGCTAAAATTATTCAGTTAGCTCCAAAATTTTGAGCGGTTTTTAATTTTTGATAGAAGGTGCTCCTTATTAGGAGTATGTTGATAAATTATTCATATATTTTGTAATAGAAATGATCTAGTTATAATAAGTAATATTATATACTCCAGGCAATTTTAAAAATTTATTCACTTGGTAATGATTATAGACGATTTAAAATGTTATAGAACGCATGGTAATATATACATATGTGTAATAAGCCTCTTTGAATAATTATATTACATCAATACTACATCAATACTTGTATAGTTAATTCATTTAAAATTTTCTTTTTTTATCCCAATATATAAAATAAATATTCCTTTAAGCTTTTAATGATAGAATAGAGGTATTATAGTCAATAAGTGTTCTTGAAAATTTCACTAAAACTAAACAGCTTCTATATTTTGAGCGATTTTTATTTATACATAGAAGATATAATATAACATATTCCTGAAATTTTTTATGATAGAATAGAGGTATTACATTCACTAATTGTCCTTGAAAATTTCACTAAAACCTAAAAAGCTTCTATATCAGCGATTTTTATTTATACATAGAAGATATAAAATAACATATTCCTGAAAGCTTTTTATGATAGAATACAGGTTTTACAGTCACAAAGTGTCTTTGAAAATCTCACTAAAACTAAACTTCTATATTCTGAGCGATTTTTATTTATATATAGAAGATATAATATAACATATTCCTGAAAGCTTTTTATAATAGATTAGAGGTATTACAGTCACTAAGTGTCCTTAAAAAATTCACTAAAACTAAACAGATTTTATTTTGAGCGATTTTTATTTATACATAGATGATTTAAAATAACATATTTCTGAAAGCTTTTTATGATAGAATAGATGTATTACACTCACTAAGTGTCTTTGAAAATTTCACTTAAACTAAACAGCTTCTATATTTTGAGCGATTTTTATTTATACATAGAAGATATAAAATAACATTCCTGAAAGCTTTTTATGATAGAATATAGGCATTATAGTCAATACGTGTTCTTGAAAATCTCACTAAAACTAAACAGTTTCTATATTTTGAGCGATTTTTATTTATACATAGAAGATATAAAATAACATATTCCTGAAAGCTTTTTATGATAAAATACAATTATTACAGTCCCTAAGTAGCTTTGAAAATCTCACTAAAACTAAACAGCTTCTATATTTCGAGCGATTTTTATTTATACATAAAAGATATAAAATAACATATTCCTGAAAGCTGTTTATTATAGAATAGACGTATTACAGTCACTAAGTGTTCTTGAAAATTTCACTAAAACTAAAAAGCTTCTATATGAGCGATTTTTATTTATACATAGAAGATATAAAATAACATATTCCTGAAAGCTTTTTATGATAGAATACAGGTTTTACAGTCACTAAGTGTCTTTGAAAATCTCACTAAAACTAAACAGCTTCTATATTTTGAGCGATTTTTATTTATACATAGATGATATAACATAACATATTCCTGAAAGCTTTTTATGATAGAATAGAGGCATTATAGTCAATACGTGTTCTTGAAAATCTCACTAAAACTAAACAGTTTCTATATTTTGAGCGATTTTTATTTATATATAGGAGATATAAAATAACATATTCCTGAAAGCTGTTTATGATAGAATACAGGTATTACAGTCACAAAGTGTCTTTCAAAATCTCACTAAAACTAAACAACTTCTATATTCTGAGCGATTTTTATTTATATATAGAAGATATAAAATAACATATTCCTGAAAGCTTTTTATGATAGAATAGATGTATTACAGTCACTAAGTGTCCTTGAAAATCTCACTAAAACAAAATAGCTTCTATATTCTGAGCGATTTTTATTTATACATAGAAGATATAAAATAACATATTCCTGAAAGCTTTTTATGATAGAATAGAGGTATTACATTCACTAATTGTCCTTGAAAATTTCACTAAAACCTAAAAAGCTTCTATATCAGCGATTTTTATTTATACATAGAAGATATAAAATAACATATTCCTGAAAGCTTTTTATGATAGAATAGAGGTATTACATTCACTAATTGTCCTTGAAAATTTCACTAAAACCTAAAAAGCTTCTATATCAGCGATTTTTATTTATACATAGAAGATATAAAATAACATATTCCTGAAAGCTTTTTATGATAGAATAGATGTATTACATTCACTAATTGTCCTTGAAAATTTCACTAAAACCTAAAAAGCTTCTATATCAGCGATTTTTATTTATACATAGAAGATATAAAATAACATTCCTGAAAGCTTTTTATGATAGAATAGAGGTATTACATTCACTAATTGTCCTTGAAAATTTCACTAAAACCTAAAAAGCTTCTATATCAGCGATTTTTATTTATACATAGAAGATATAAAATAACATTCCTGAAAGCTTTTTATGATAGAATAGAGGTATTACATTCACTAATTGTCCTTGAAAATTTCACTAAAACCTAAAAAGCTTCTATATCAGCGATTTTTATTTATACATAGAAGATATAAAATAACATATTCCTGAAAGCTTTTTATGATATAATAGAGGTATTGCAGTAACTAAGTGTTCTTAAAAATTTCACGAAAAACTAAACAGCTTTTATTTTGAGCGATTTTTATTTATACATAGAAGATATAAAATAACATATTCCTGAAAACTTTTTATGATAGAATAGATGTATTACAGTCACTAAGAGTCCTTGAAAATCTCACTAAAACTAAACAGTTTCTATATGAGAGCTTTTTATGATAGAATAGATGTATTACACTCCCTAAGTGTCTTTGAAAATTTCACTAAAACCTAAAAAGCTTCTATATCAGCGATTTTTATTTATACATAGAAGATATAAAATAACATATTCCTGAAAACTTTTTATGATAGAATAGATGTATTACAGTCACTAAGAGTCCTTGAAAATCTCACTAAAACTAAACAGTTTCTATATGAGAGCTTTTTATGATAGAATAGATGTATTACACTCCCTAAGTGTCTTTGAAAATCTCACTAAAACTAAACAGCTTCTATATTTTGAGCGAATTTTATTTATACATAGAAGATATAAAATAACATATTCCTGAAAGCTTTTTATGATAGAATAGATGTATTACAGTCACTAAGTGTCCTTGAAAATCTCACTAAAACTAAAAAGCTTCTATATGAGAGATTATTATTTATTCATAGTAGATATAAAATAACTTATTCCTGAAAGCTTTTTATTATAGAATAGATGTATTACACTAAGTGTATTTGAAAATCTCACTAAAACTAAACAGCATCTATATTTTGAGCAATTTTTATTTATACATAGAAGATAATTTTTTTGTATTTTATGATAATATATTCACATTTTTTTTAATAAAGAAGTAATAGGAAGTAATATTTGTAGTAATACATTGAAATATGAAATATATATATATATATATAAATATATATATATAAATATATATTATACATATACTATATCTTTTAATACATTATGTAAATTTAAATTTTTATAGAATATATTTACTTATTTCTCTATATTAAGATTTTAATGATTAAAGAATCAGACAGATAGTTTAAATGTCATAGAAAAGTTATCATTATACATATATATATCATACCTGTTTGATTAATTGTGCTAGATTTATTACCCTACTTGTTTCTTTTAAATTTTTCAATGTTAACACTTATATTTTATTTTTAGTGTAATATATTGATTTATGTATTAAAGATTTTTATAGTAGAACATATTTTATTGTCACTAAACTTCCTTGAAACGGCAAAATTATAGAGTTTCCAAATTTTGAGTAGATTTTGATTTATGACAGAAGTTTATTTTGTTAAAAATTTTTATAAGAGATAAGATATAATAAGATATAAAAGTTAATGTGTTATTTTATAATATGTGATATATACAGCATAAATTTTAAACTTATTAAGAATTTTATGATCAAAGTATGACAAAGAAGTTTCGAAATGTAACAGAATATTTCAATATAATATCTATATACAATAAGGCTGAATGAAAATTTGTATCAAATTTATATAATATTAATTTTCAGTTTTGCAAAAATTACTAATACTTATAATTACTATTTTTAAGGTAAAATATTGATTTGCATATTGGAGATTTTTAACGTAGAATATGTTTTACTTTTCACTAAGCTTCCCTGAAACGACTTACTAAGATTAATTAATTTGCAAATTTTAAGCAAATTATTGATGGAAGAAATTAATTAATTTTAATCCCCTGATATATTATGTCCATTATATTTTATTATTGATAGTTATATTATATAAAGAGATATCATTTTTAAATTAATTTAGTTGTTACGTTTAAAAAAACAGACACAGGAACTATAAGATTTCTTAGAATTCTTATGCATTCCCATATATTTTACTCATTACACTCTACGTTTACTCTCATAGCATAGAGAGTTTATAGATATATTGCTCATGTACAAATATTTAAACAAGCTGTTACCCATCTCAATTTTTTTTTATAATTTGATGAACATCATAATATTCAAATACCCCTTTCACTCATCTACAAGTAGCATTCACAAATATTTAATCAAGCTGTCAAGCAATTAAGAATTGTTTACTATTTTTCAACGTGATGAAACCATTGAATTGTGCTTTTGAATTATTAGACACATAGAATTATTAGTTATAACTTCCA
>CM063500.1:47469503-47472003 GCA_032207245.1 Pardosa pseudoannulata
TTAAGAATACGAGAAAATGTCTAAGAATAAATGCTTTTTTATCAAATGAATAATTTAAAAATGTTTATAAAATGAACTACACTAGTATTATACTAGTTTGTGGTATAAAATAATATTGTACTTCATGTTGTAAAAATGTTGTCAACTTTAATATATAAAAGTAGGTAAAATAATAGTATTTATTAATACTGCTATAAAATGATATTTTATCGTGTAATTCCACAAGAATTACTAAATTCAATCGAAAATATTCTGCGATATTTAAATTGCAATTTATTATTAAGTCTAAAATTAACGGAAAAATTCGATTTGAAGACTGACATTTTTTTCTGATTAATTTTCTAGTGCATTTAATAATAAATTTAAAATTAAACCTTCAGTAAAGCTTGTCTGATAGCAATTAAAAATACAGAGATGTTAAATCAGGCACATAATAATTAACCATCCGTGAAAATGTCTAAGAATAAATGTTTTTTTTTTTTTTACGAAAGGAGTCTTAAAAAAATTCTTTATAAAATTAATTACACTGGTATTATACTAGTTTGTAGTAAACAATAATATGGTTCTTTATGTTGTCAAAATGTTGTCAACTTTATAGTAGTAGGTAAGATAATCATATTTAATAATAGTGTTATAAAATGATAAATCCTTTAAGTACACAAGATTTACTAAATTCAATCGAAAATTTTCTGATATATTTATATTTCAATTTACCTCTTACTCAGAAATAATATGAAGAAAAATGCAAAATAATATTTATGATTTAATATTTTTAAATTTTCGAAAATTTCAAATTAAAAATTCGTAAATTCGTTTTATAAACTAATATTTTAAAGAAAATAATTATTGGTATTTTTAAAGATTTGTCATTATTTTTATTTTCAGAGTAATAGTAATGTATACACCAAATTTCAAAATTATTCATAATATATACTTTAACATAACATGAGCGTAAACCATTAAAACTATATTTTGAACTATATCAATTTTAAACCGTTTTCAACTGCAGAATGGTATTAGTTTCGCTATAGGTGTTTTGAATTAATTTTGACGATACTTTTATTCCATTTGGGTATAAAATGTATAACATAAAAATACCTTTAAGATAGTAAAATTGAAACATAGGTTTTTAAATTATTATTTATAATTTTATATCCTAAAACTATTGCTAAATTTTTCTTTTATAAAGCTGGTTTATAAAAGCCAATTGCTAAGCTGATATTGAGATATTAAGTTCAGAAAATTTGAAGATTGAATTTATTTTTATTGTATTAGCACATTTTCTTTTAAAAGGTAAACTAAAACTTCCTCTCTGTAAACCTATATAATTTTTTTCATATTTTTTGTCTATGTGAGCCTTTTATTACCTACAACATTAATATATAGTATATAAAATAACCATTTCAATAATAATAATGATACAGTTATAAAATTATATTATATCGTTAAAGTCCACAAAATTACTAATTGAATAGAAAATTTTCTATCATATTTAAATATCAATTTATCTCTGAATCAGAAATAATAGTGCAGAAAAATGTAAGAATTATTTTTATTGATTTACTGTTTGAAAATTTTAAATTAAAAATTCGTAAATTCTATTAACAACCTATAGTTTGAGGGCTAAATTTATTGATTATTTCAAAGATTTGCCTTCATTCTTTTTAGAGTAGAATAATATATACAACAAATTTCTAGTTTATACATAGAATAAAAATACTTGTAGGTCTCCTGCATGTAAACTATTAAAACTATATTTTGAGCTGCATCAATTTTAATCCGTTTTCAACTGCAGAATGTTGTTAGATTGGATATAGGTGTTTTCATTGAATGTTTACGATACTTTTATGTCATTTAGGCATAAAATTTATAAAATGAAAATATCTTTAAGATGTAGTGAAGTTTGAAATATCGAATTTTGAAATATTATATATAATTTTAAATCCTAAAACTATTGCTAAAATTTTCTTTTACTAGCTGGTTTAAAAAAGACAATGACTGAGCTGATGATTGAAGATATTGAATTCTGAGTTCTGGATTTATTTTTATTGTATTAACTCATTTTCTTCTAATAGATAAAATAAAAACGTTCCTCTCTGTAAACCTATCTAAATATTTTTACTATTTTTTGGCTATTAAAGCCTTTTATTGGAGTGAAATCCCATTTAAATTCAATAGAATATAATATCTTAAAATGAACTAATTGTGAAATCCTTAATTATTAAACATTTAGCCATTGATTGAAAATTTTGCATCTATAAGTATTTATAAATTTATTTTTATATATTCTTGAAAAAGCTAATTTTATTTGCTGTAGTTTTTTTATGTCTGAAACACTATAATTCTAGTGTTAATAAAGTTTTTTATTTGCATAAAGAAAATTTGGCTTAAATATATGTGTCAATAAGTAACTAAATTAATTTTCTCACATTAATTCGACATCGAGATGAAAAAGAGCTTCAATACAAATACATACAATTCACAACAGTTTACTTTTGTT
>CM063500.1:47477003-47482003 GCA_032207245.1 Pardosa pseudoannulata
AATCCTTAAATATTCTTTCTGACTAAGTCTCAGCCCATTATGACTAGTTTTCTTTTCTGTATGTATGTAGATAAATTTGAGGTCTCACATAATTTAGAAATAATTTAGCCATAGAAAGTTGAGATTATGTATTTAAGATGTCATAACATCTACTCATGCACTTCCACTTTTGATTGCAATCTACACATTATATAAGGAAAAATTGTCCTACAACGACAGGGTTACTGATACTGCTGCTCATTATTTACAACAGCATAATAATATAAGATATCGATGATTAAATAAGCTGTTAAGACAATGTTTTTTAAACACTTCAAACAATAATCTTAAAGTCCATTCCAGGTATGGGCAACGTTAATATGATAGTCTTATATGTTTTCTCTATAATAAAAAATATAAATGAAAATATCTTAGTATTGTTAAGAATGCTGCAAACATGTAATTTGTATGGTATCTCGCCGAATAGGTGAAATATTGGCTCCTTGGCGAGCTTTTTCAGAGCAATGCGGAGAGCATTAACACAGGTCCTACTTTCACCAGATCTGAGCGAGGACTGACTTTTTTATGAGAACTCAATGGACCCTTTGTATATATTTCAGGTTTCTGGACTCTTCACTAAGCTTCTAGTATAATCAGAGAAAGGGGAGGGACGGCAACAAATGTCGCTAAGTCACAAAATTTTGCGTTATATCGCCACACTTGGCTACAAAAGTGTCTCCCAAAACTTCGTCAACGAGCCAATATCTCGCTAATTTGAAGAGATATTGGCTCCTTGGCAAACCTTTTCAGTGCAATACAGAGAGCATTAACACAGGTCCTACCTTCACCTGATCTGAGCGAGGACTGTTTATGAGAACTCACAGCCCCTTTATATAGCTTTCAGGTTTCTGGTCATTCCCACAAGCATCTAGTGAAATCCAGAGAAAGGGAGGTTGGCAACAAATGTCACCCAGTCGCCAAATTTGTCGATATATTTTCAAACTTAGCGCCAAACTTCGCCAAGGAACCAATATCTCGCCAATTTAGCCAGATACCATACACATTAGATGTTTACAGCATTCTTAACAGTAAAATTAATATTAAATCTGAAATCACAGCTAGGTATCTCTACTTGAGCATTATTAAAGCAACTCCGTTACCTTAAAAAACAAAACGAACTCTGAAACTCATATTGCGATATACAGTCAGAATAAATGTTTGCATAGTTTTACAGACGCATAAGCTAGCCATCAGTGTGAACTTTTCTACATTTTATCTCATTTTAAATATTGTAACTTTTTTCGCTAATCGATAATGGTAAGTAATGTAACAATACGTAACAATGCAACAATATGTAACTTTAATGTAACAATACAATTAAAATAAATTTTGTCTTTTTACAGGACAAAAGTGTAGAGGAATTAACTTTTGCCGATGCAATGATGGACTTGAATGTAAGGTAAGTTTTTGTTTTGCTCAGTTAGTCTCTAGAACAATGAAGACAAAATAATATATAAGATCAATGAAGTCTGTTTTTAGTTTTTTTATATAAGTGGGATTTTATGCTATATGAAATGTATAATTTATACTATATAATGTAAATATGCAACATATTATATTTTTGGCACGTATTAACTGGATTTATAGCATTATGAACATGCATGAGGTCAATGAAACCTACTTTTCATTTTCTTCATATATTATAAGGGCAACTTCATTATTCTTCTTCATTAGTGTACAAGTGCAATTTCATAATATAAGAAAAATATGTATTTATATTACCCAGTACAAATCTATAATACTTTCTATTATTTGGAAGTTAGTCATCGGATTTATAGTATAATGAAGAAGTAACATGCTTGAGGTCATTGAAACCTGCTTTTAATTTTTTCATCTAATTTAAGGGAAACTATATTATTTTTTTTTATTGGCTTATAAGTGACTTTTTATAAAAAAAAATATAAATTTCTCTTACCTAGTACAAATTTATAATACATTCTATTATTTAGAAGTTAGTCAACGAAATTATAGTATAATGAAGAAGTGAACATGAAGTCCATGAAAATTGCTTTTCATTTGCTTCATATATTATAAGGGCAACTTTATTATTCTTCATCATTAGTGTAAAAGTGCAAATTTATATTATAAGTAAAATATAAGTTTATATTACGTAGTACGAATTTATAATACACCCTATTATTTGGAGGTTAGTCACCGGTTTTATGGTGTAATGAAGAACTGAAAATGCTTGAGGTCCATGAAATATGCTTTTCATTTTCTTCATATATTATAAGGACAACTTTATTCTTCTTCTTCAGTGACGTATATGTGTCATTTCATAATATAAGAAAAACATGAATATATATTACCTAGTACCAATTTATAATACATTTTATTATTTGGAAATGTTTCACCGGATTTATATTATAATGAAGAAGTCAACATGCATGAGGCCAATTAAATCTGCTTTTTATTTTCTTCATGCATTATAAGGGCAATTTCATTGTCCTTCTCCAGTGGAGTAAAAGTAAAATTTTATAATATAAGAATAATATAAATTTATATTACCTAGTACAAAATTTATAATACAATCTATTATTTGGAAGTTAGTCACCGGTTGTATAGTATAATGAAGAAGTGAACATGCATGAGGACAAAGAAATCTCCTTTTCCTTTACTTCATATATTACAAGGACAAATTTATTATTTTTCTTGAGTGGCGTATAAGTGTAATTTCATAATATAAGAAAAATATAAATTTATATTACCTAGTACAAATTTATAATATATTCTATTATTTGGAAGTTACCGGAATTATAGTATAATGGAGAAGTGAACATGATTGAAGCCAATGAAACCTGCTTTCCATTTACTTCATATATTATAAGGGCAACTTTGTTTTTCTTCTTCAGTGACTTATAAATGCAATTTTGTAATATAAGAAAAATATAAATTTATATTACCTAGTACAAAATTATAATACATTCCATTATTTGGAAGTTTTTCACCGAAATTATAGTATAATATAGAAGTGAACATGCAGGAGGTCAATGAAATCTGCTTTAATTTTCATCATGTATTATAAGGGCAATTTCATTCTTCTTCTTCAGTGGCGTATAACTACAATTTTTAAATATAAGAAAAATATAAATATATATTGCCTAGTACAAATTTATAATACAATCTGTTATTTAAAAGTTAGTCACCGGTTTTATACTATAATGGAGAAATGAACATGCTTGAGGACAATGAAATCTGCTTTTCATTTCCTTTATGAGTTATGGGGCAATTTCATTTTTCTTATTCAGTGGCTTATAAGTGCAATTTTATATTCTAAGAAAAATATATAAATTTATATTAACTAGGAGAGATTATAACACAATCTATTATTTGGAAGTTAATTACCGGATTTATAGTATAGTGAAGAGATGATCTGCTTGAGTTCATTGAAACTGGATTAACCTTTTCTTCATATAAGTGCAATTTTATTTTTTTTCTTCAGTGGCGTATAAGTGCAATTTCATAACATTAGAAAAATATGAATTTATATTACCTAGTACAAATTTATAATATAATCTATTATTTAGAAGTTAATTACCGGGTGTATAGTATAATGAAAATGTGAACATGTATTAGGTCAAAGAAATCTGCTTTTCCTTTTCTTCATATATTATATGGGCAACTTTATTATTCTTCTTCAGTGGCATAGAAATGCAATTTTATAATATAAGAGAAATATAAACTTATATTACCTAGTACAAATTTATAATACAATCTGTTATTTGGAAATTAGTCACTGGATTTATAGTATAATAAAGAAGTAAATATGCTTTAGGTCAATGGAACTACTATTCATTTTCTTCATATATTATAAGGTCCACTTTATTATTATTGTTCAAGAGAGTATAAGTGCAATTTTATAATATAAAAAAATATAATCTTATATTACTAAATACAAATTTATAATACATTCTATTATTTGGAAGTAAGTCACCGGATTTATAATATAATGAAGAAGTGAATATGCTTTAGGTCAATGAAACTGCTTTGCATTTTCTTCATATATTATAATGGGAACTTTCTTCTTCTTCTTCAGAGGCTTATAAGTGCGAATTTATATTATAAAAAATATATAAATTTATATCACCTAATACAAATTTATAATACATTCTATTATTTGGAAATTAGCCACCGGATTTATAGTATAATGAAGAAGTGAACATGCTTGAGGTCAAAGAAATCTGTTCTTTCTTTTCTTCATATATTATAAGGACAAATTTATTATTATTCTTCAGTGGCGTATAAATGCAATTTTATAATATAAGCATACAATATAAATTTTTATTACCTTGTACAAAAATTATAATTCATTCTATTTTTTGGAAGTTAGTCACCGGATGTATAGTATAATGAAGAAGTGAACATGTTCGAGTTCAATAAAACCTGTTTTTGATTTTCTTCATATATTATAAGCGCAAATTTATTATTCTTCTTCAGTGGTATATAAATGCAATTTTATAATATAAGAAAAATACAAACTTATATTATCTAGTACAAATTTATAATATAATCTATTATTTGGAAGTTAGTCACCGGATATATAGTATAATAAAGAAGTGAACATGTTCAGGTCAAAGAAATTTGTGTTTTATTTTCCTCATATATTATAAGGGCAACTTTATTATTATTCTTCAGTGGCGTATAAATGAAATTTTATAATATAAGCATAAAATATAAATTTATATTAACTCGTACAAATTTATAATTTATTCTATTTTTTGGAAGTTAGTCAACGGATGTATAGTAAAATAAAGAAGTGAAGAAGCTCGAGTTCAATAAAACCTGCTTTTGATTTTCTTCATATATAAGGACAACATTATTATTATTTAACAAAGGCTTACAAGTACAATTTTATACTATAAGGAAAATACTTTTATACTAAAAATATCAAAGTACTTCAATATGCATCCATCCGAAAGGTTTTAGATATAAATCTATTCAAAATTTTGCATTAAATCTTC
>CM063500.1:47484503-47489503 GCA_032207245.1 Pardosa pseudoannulata
TTACATAATATAGATATAAACACCTGTTTACGTAAACAAGTTAGAAAGTCCACTGAATAAATATCAGATATGATTGACGTATATAACACATGATATTAACTTCCGTGTATAATAAATAGAAATATTTGTTAACTTGCAAAACTGAAAATACATTGGTTATCATCATTTGACCTATCTTATCAAAACAAAGTTCGTATGAGGGGAATTTATGTCCACCTAGTTTTTTTTTAATCTATGTTTACTGATATCAGCAGATTTCGTGCTAAAAAAATGATGACATAAAGAAATATATGTATATAATAATTAAGACCTTTCGAAGGACTCCATTTTATTCATACGGTTTAATAGAAAGAATTTAACTTTATACTACGTGATTTAAGTTATATAACTTTTCTTAATTTAAAATGAATAAGATAATAATTTCCACTTTCGTTGTGGCTGTTTGCTTGGTAAGTTTAGTAATTCTTTTATTATTTACTATTACTATTTATTATTAACTGTAAAATTAGTCGAAATTTTCAATTTATAATATGATATATATTTTTCTGATTAATTTTTTTATTGCATTTAATCATGAATGTAAGGTTAAACCTTTTGTAAAGATTGTCAGATAGCAATTAAAAATACAGAGAGGTTAAATCAGGCACATAATAATTAAGAATCCGAGAAAATGTCTAAGAATAAATGTTTTTTTATCAAATGAATCATTTAAAAATCTTTATAAAATGAATTACACTAGTATTATACTAGTTTGTGGTATAAAATAATATTTTACTTTATGCTGTAAAAATGTTGTCAACTTTAATATATAAATGAAGGAAAATAATTATATTTATTAATAGTGCTATAAAATGATTTATATCGTGAAATTCCACAAGAATTAATAAATTCAATCGAAAATATTCTCCGATATTTAAATTGTAATTTATTATTAACTCTAAAATTAACGGAAAGTTTCGATTTGATGTACGACATTCTTTCTGATTAATTTACTAGTATATTTAATAACAAATTTAAAATTAAATCTTTAGTAAAGTTTGTCTGATAGCAATTAAAAATACAGAGATGTTAAATCATGCCCATAATAGTTAAGCATCCGAGAATAGGTCTAAAAATAAATGTTTTTTTAACAAATGAATCTTTAAAAAATTCTTTATAAAATTAATTATACTGGTATTATACTAGTTTGTAATAAAAAATAATATAGTTGTTTATGTTGTCAAAATGTTGTCAACTTTATAATAGTAGGTAAGATAATCATATTTAATAATGGTGTTATAAAATGATATATCCTTTAAGCACACAAGATTTACTAAATTCAATCGAAAATTTTCTGCGATATTTAAATTTCAATTTATCTCTTACTCAGAAATAATACTGAAGAAAAATGCAAAAATAATATTTATGTTTTAATATTTTAAAATTTTTGAAAATTTCAAATTATAAATTCTTAAATTCGTTTTCCAAACTAATTTTTAAAAAAAAAATTATTATTGGTATTTTTAAAGATTTGTCATCATTTTTATTTTCAGAGTAAGAGTAATGTATACACCAAATTTCAAAATTATTTATAATATATACTTTAAGATAACATGCGCGTAAACTATTAAAATTATATTTTGAGATATATCAATTTTAAACCGTTTTCAATTGCAGAATGATATTAGATTCGCTATAGGTGTTTTCAATTAATTTTGACGATACTTTTATGCCATTTGGGCATAAAATGTATAACATAAAAATACCTTTAAGATAGTAAAATTTGAAACATCGGTTTTTAAATTATTATTTACTAGCATATAGCCCATCATTTGACGAGATCAATAAAAATTTTAATTTAATTTTCCAGAATTGTAAAGGTACCCTATAAGGCAGGTAACAAAATGACTTGTTTTTTGGCTGAGAATTATCTTTCTACAAAAATAAACGATTAAAATTATCACATATGTACCTAATCTATTATTTAAGCCAAATATAAAAGAAAATTATTTAGGTAATATCTAAGGTTAAGGGTAAAACGTATGAAAATAATTCAGACGATATTTAAATAATTTAAAATAAGAAATGATTAAATGAGATAGTTAAAGGAATGATGTCATAATGCTAAAAAAAATTGTTATTTTTACCTAATTATTATGTGATAAATTGATAAATTTAATCGCCTGCTCTTAAAATAGGGCTTGATATAATGGCATTAAAAGCTCGAAAAGGGGGACGAGGTGGATTTCGAACGTTTTAAATATGACAGTATTTTTCGCTGTGATAAAACGCTTATTCATACCGATTTATTTTAGAATCGGATCTATAGTTTAGGAAAAGATAAACTTTACTCCTTTTGAATATTGCTAACCCTAACTCATCAAAAATCCAATATGGACAATTTGAAAAGTTTGCCTGGCACGGGGACAGAACCGTCAACCTGAGAAGTACGATGATGAAATGGGCAGACCTTCTACCGAACGTGCTAGGCCTACACATGGTGAAGGATCTAATTAGAATATATGAGCATCGAGTAAACACAGTCTAGTTTAAATATTACGCTCCGCCCTCGCTGCTCCCTCTTATTCTATACTAAATTCATATCAAGAATGAATTTAGTATAGAATAAGAGGGAGAATAAGACTTGAAATAATAGCGTTAGACGCTCGAAAAGGAGGGATGGGGTGGATTTCGAACTCGCTTCGAATTTTGCTAACCCTAACTCATAAAAAATTCAATATGGATGCCTGTATCAATTCCAGCTACAACCGCTTCATAAATTAGCGGACAGACAACTTAGGCTATTATTATATAGGAGATAATTTTAAATCCGAAAACTAGTGCTAAATTTTTCTTTTATAAAGCTTGTTTATAAAAGCCAATGGCTAAGCTGATATTGAGATATTAAGTTCAGAAAATTTGAAGATTGAATTTATTTTTATTGTATTAGCACATTTTCTTTTAAAAGGTAAACTAAAACTTCCTCTCTGTAAACTTATATAATTTTTTTTTCATATTTTTTGTCTATGTGAGCCCTTTATTAACAACAATATTAATATATAGTATGCAAAATAATCAGTTCAATAATAATAATTATACTGTTATAAAATGATATTATATCGTTAAAGTCCATCAAAATTACTAATTGAATCGAAAATTTTCTATCATATTTAAATTTCAATTTATCAATGACTCAGAAATAATAGTGAAGTCAAATGTAAGAATTATTTTTATTGATTTACTGTTTGAAAATTTTAAATTAAAAATTCGTAAATTCTATTAATAGCCTATATTTTGAGGGCTAAATTTATTGATTGTTTCAAAGATTTGCCTTCATTCTTTTTAGAGTAGATACATACAACAAATTTCTAGTTTATACATAGAATAAATATACTTGTAGGTCTCCTGCCTGTAAACTATTAAAACTATATTTTGAGCTACATCAATTTTAAACCGTTTTCAACTGCAGAATGTTGTTAGATTGGATATAGGTGTTTTCATTGAATGCTTACGATGCTTTTATGTCATTTAGGCAGAAATTTTATAAAATGAAATTATCTTTTAGATGTAATTAAGTTTGAAACATCGAATTTTGTAATATTATATATAATTTTAAATCCTAAAACTAGTGCTAAATTTTCTTTTAGAAGCTAGTTTATAAAACACAATGGCTAAGCTGATGATTGAAGATATTGCATTCAGAAAATTTAAAGATTAGATTTATATTTATTGTATTAATTCATTTTCTTTTAATAGATAAAATAAAAACGTTCCTCTCTGTAAACCTATCTAAATATTTTTACTATTTTTTAGCTATAAAAGCCTTTTATTGGAGTGAAATCCCATTTAAATTCAATAGAATATAATATCTTAAAATGAACTTATTGTGAAATCCTTAATTATTAAACATTTAATCATTGATTGAAAATTTTGCATCTAAAAGTATATATAAATTTATGTTTATGTATTCTTGAAAAAGCAAATTTTATATGCTGTAGTTTTTTTATGTCTGAAACACTATAATTCTAGTGCTAATAAAGTTTTTTATTTGCATAAAGAAAATTTGGCTTAAAAATATGTGTCAATAAGTAACTAAATTAATTTTCTCACATTAATTCAACATCGAGATGAAAAAGAGCTTCAATACAAATAGATACAATTCACAACAGTTTATTTTTGTTTCCCAAACCTAAAATGTCCAGATGAAAAACAGCTTCAATACAAATAGATACAATTCACAACAGTTTATTTTTTTCCCAAACCTAAAATCTCGAGATAAAAAAGAGCTTCAATACAAATAGATACAATTCACAACAGTTTATTTTTGTTTCCCAAACCTAAAATCTCGAGATGAAAAAGAACTTCAATACAAATAGATACAATTCACATCAGTTTACTTTTTTTCCCCAAAAAAAGAATCTTTAACTCCTAGTGGAGAATATTACCGTAACTTTAATTAATTTCCCTATTTAAATGTGGTTTTATGAGATCGTACTGACTCACTCGAATTTGAACACATTTTCGAACCTTTAAAAAAACATGTTATTTCAGAAGATATAATGGTGTTGTGATCAACGATAATTCTCAATAAACAAACAATGGTGCACTCTCGAACTCGGATAACAGAGATTGCGTAACTTTGGGGGCATATTTGGTTCTACGTAGCGAATGACATCTTAGAATTTTTTTAAATTTGGAATAAAATGTTATTTTATTGTAATTTAAATAAGGTTGACTGATTTTGAGATGGTACAAAATTAATAAAGGTCTGAGACCACATTAAATTCTCCAATCTAATAAGTAGTAAACAATAAATTGATAAATTCTAGATTTTCAATAGAAATTCTAAAAAAAGACATTCTAATTTTTTTAAATTAATAAAACTAATACTAACTTATTTAATAAAAAATCAACATTACAGTTTTTCCGTTAAAAGATGTAATTTTTCTTAATTTCTTTTGTGAATTTCGAGATTTTAGTTGGTTCTGAAACACTGTAGTGATAATTAAAGTTCAATATAA
>CM063500.1:47509503-47514503 GCA_032207245.1 Pardosa pseudoannulata
GCCTTTGATCACAAAGTTCAACCGCGGTGCTCGGTTAATGTGGTACAAAGCACATCAAAATTGGACAGTAGATCAGTGGAAATGGGTTGTTTGGAGCAACGAATCAAGGTTCACCCTTTACCGTTCAGATGGCAGGGTATGGGTCTGGCGTCTGCCTGGAGAACGTCTAGTGACAGAAGACATTGTGCCAACAATCATGTTTGGCCGAGGGGAAATTATGGTCTGTGAGTGTTTCTCCTAATAGGGACTAGGTCCCTTGGTCCGCATTTATGATAAACTCAACTCCGATGACTACTGCACTATTTTGGATGACAATGTGCTTCTTATGTTGTGGTAGTTTTCCGGGTTGGAGCCCTGTTACTTTCAGGACAACAATGCCAGTTGTCATGTTTCGAGGTTAACCAAGGCTTGGTATGGTGCCAATGGAGTTCATCGAATGGACTGGTCTGCCCAGACCTGAACCCTATCGAGAACTTCTAGGACGAGTTGGATCGCCGAATTAAGGGGTGCACTACGGTGAAAATCGGTGAAGGAACATGTAAGTCTACTCCAAGCCGAATGGAAGACCACTAGCTGTAATACAAAGACTTGTGGAAAGTATACCCCTGAATGTTCAAGCTGTAATTGCCTCTGGTAGAGGCTACCAACTATTGATTTTGAATAAAGTCAGTTTTCTTTTCTATCAAGGGTGTCCAAATACTTATTGGTAGGCAGTGTATAACAAGATATTAGTAAATATTAATAAAACAAACTTTAGCACATTTGAAAAAATAGTTTATGCATAATTATTTGTATTTTTTTTCTAATAAAGTGGAAACATTTTATTTGTACATCTTACGCAAGCATGTTGTTCTGGCAAATACTTACTTGACAAATTTCTCGTTTGTTATAATGGGTTGCGTCTGATGATATTGCAGTTTAAATTTGTGGTTCTTCTCTTGCAAATCTGTTTTCAAAGGAAAACTGTTCTGCTAAATGAAACTTGAATTCTTTTCGTTTTATTTGTATTCATTTTTCTTAAAAAGAAATTCCCGTTTCTTAAAAAGAAATAAAATGGAATATGTCTAATACGCTTCATCTTCACATAATAGTTCAGGATTTTTTGCATCTGATTCTATATTGGAGCAGTCTCCACTTATGTTCGTTAGCTTTTCCAAAGAATCACTTCTATTCCACATTTCTACAATGAACGTAAGGCACAAAAAATAAAAAAATAAAATGAACAACTAGTTAGGGCAAGTATCACTGCAAAAGATTCGAAAAACAAGTATTACTTTAGCTTATTGCAAAATTGTAACTTATCAAGTTCACGCTCAAAGCGACAATTTATTATGTACTTGTATGTTATCATGTGACGGTTATATAAGAAACTGCTCATATAAGAAATTTACTCAATTCAATAATATGAGTCATTTGATCACTTAAAATTTCCCAAGCAGTCACTGCTGTTGGGCAATATAAAACATGTAAATATATATATATATATATATATATATATATATATATATATATATATATATATATATATATATATATATATATATATATATATATATATATGTATATATATATTGTATATATATATATATATATATATATTATATATATATATATATATATATATATATATATATATGTATATATATATATATATATATATATATATATATATATATATATATATATATATATATATTATATATATATATATATATATATATATATATATATATATATATATATATATATATTTATATATATATATATATATATATATATATATATATATATATATATATATATATATATATATATATATATATATATATATATATATGTATATATATATATGTATATATATATATATATATATATATATATATATATATATATATATATATATATATATATATATATATATATATATATTATATATATATATATATATATATATATATTATATATATATATATATATATATATATATATATATATATATATATATATATATATATATATATATATATATATATATATATATATATATATATATATATATATATATATATATATATATATATATATATATATATATATATATATATATATATATATATATATATATATATATATATATGTATATATATATATATATATATATATATATATATATATATATATATATATATATATATATATATATATATATATATATTATATATATATATATATATATATATATATATATATATATATATATATATATATATAGATAGTTTCACCAAGGATCAGTGGTAAATTTATTTTGACAGTATTTACAAATTAAGAGTTCAGCATCGAATACTCAATAGTACACATGATAATGTTTCCAAGAGACGTAATATTGTTCAGCACTTTTACGGAGACAAGAGTGAAACTTCATCATTTAATTTAGCTCAAATGCCCCTGAGGCTGTAATTCATTTATTAAATAAAATAAACCATTTTCTCGTGACTCTGAAAAATGTGGTTAGAGGGATGAAAATTAATATTTATTCTTTATTTATCTTTGGGAGACGAGTAAAAAATTCGGCCTTCACCCCGTCAGTAAAAATTACCCCGTTTAATCTGCCATTTTTCAATTAAGAAATTATGTTTTTTATAGATGAGAATCTTAGATAAGTTACATATATTCTCAAGAGCCAAAATGTTATGAACGCGCAACACAGCTGCAACCCGCCTATGCATGGATGCCACAAGTCCTTGGTAGATGGCCGGAGACAGATTGTACCAGATGTTTAAGCAACGGTTATGCAAATCCGAAATAGTGAGAATGGGTGGTCTTTAAACTCTGAGCTGCAGACACATGTCATCCCAAATGTGTTCTATCGTTTTGAGATTCGGTGAGTTAGATGGCCAGGACATTCATTGGAATTCAGCATCATGTTCCTCGAACCACTCCAACACAACTTTAGCCTTGTGACACGGGCGTTGTCCTGTTGGAACATTCTATTTCCTGCTGAAAAAACAGATGCCATGTATGGGTGCAACTGGTCCCCAATGATGTTCAGATAACTTGTAGCATTCATAGTCTGCTGTACCACAAACATGGGTCCATGATACGCAAAAAAATGTCCCCTGTACCATAATATAGCCACCGGCTTGTGTATGACCTACAGTACATTGTGGGAGCAACTGTTTGACAGAAGATGGCGTATCCTGACACGGCCATGACCAATGACAAACCGTGATTCATCTGACCAAGCAACTCACCCACACTTATCCATGGACCAGTCGCTATATTCCCTTGCCCAGCGTAGGCGCAGAGTTCGATGACGCTAGGTCAGCAAAGGCACACGAGTGAAACGTTTGCTGGGTAGACACATATCCAACAGTGGCCGCTGAACAGTGTGCTTCGATAGTATTCTACTTGGTCCGACATTGTATTGGGTTGTCAGCTGAACCACTGTCTGGCTCCGGTTTTGCTTCACCATGCGAGACAGTCTCCGACGACCTTTTTCTTTGATAGCGTGTGGACGTCCAACACCATGTCGTCTACTGCTGGTTTCACCGTCATTCATCCACTTTGCATAAGTACTAACAATTGCAGATCGCGAACAACCCACGAGTCGTGCAGTTTAGGAAATATTTGTTCCGAGAACTCGAGCCATTACAATCTGCTCTCTATCAAAATCGCTTAGGTCCGCAGTCTTTCTCATCGCACACAGAAGTTAGGGAAAGAATGATTCTTCATACTGTCCAGCATCAGTTAAATACCTCTTCCACCTGATCACGTGCTTTCTTCCTCATCGAGTGGAGTTCATTGCAATATGTAGGGGTGGAAATGTTTTGGCATATATTTGGTTTATATATTTACACTAATATAAGCACACTTATATAGATATATTTGTGTTTGTAAACGGAGAGAGATTCAGATAGAAATATTTCTTTACGATATTAAATTACAATTATATTATAGCTTCCGTTGTATTCGTCACCCATGAGAAGAAAGGATATAGAATATTTTTGAAGTATTTGTTGTAAAGTGTTACTATGTTTAATATAAAATACCTTAGTCTCACTGAAACTTGAAAAAAATAACAATTATTTAATATCTGACAAGTGTATGGCGAATAAGTACATAATATCATGTAGAATTTTAGACTAACTTGCAAATCTGTGGACGAAAAATAATGTTGCCTAATTGTTAATGTATATTTTATTCAATAAATACTTGCCGCGGTGAAAGACAAGAAATAAGTTACTACACAATACACCCACAATCAAAGTATTTAGAAAACAAATCTTGGGAATAAGGATTCTTTACATTTCTCACTTATCCTTTGTCTTTGTGTATTGATATACGATTGCAGCGCCCTCTTTTTATCCCCGTGTCTTTCTTTGCTTTGTCGGCAAATGCTTACTAGCCTGTAATATTTACTCGAGCTATTATGTTCCTCTCTTTCTATTTTTTATTTCCTCTTCGAGGCAAAAATTACAAAGACACAGTTTATTCTTTATTTAGAAGAAATTTGTTATCGTTGTTGCTTTATTTAAAGGTAATATAAATGATTCCCGTAATATTAAAATTACACGTTATTAATGCATAATTTGACTATACATACATAGACATACACCCAAGAACCAAAACATTAGACCACCCCTACATTTTGAATGAACTCGCCTGGATGTCGTGGAAGGCACGTGATCAGGTGTTAGTAGTATTTAACTCTAAGAGAAGTAGTATTTAACTCTCTTTCATTCTAAGAGAATTTTTATTTTTATTGTTTTTGGTGCTGCAAATATCTTGCTTACTGCTTCAGTGATGAGACAGTTTTAATATTTCATATGTTTTAATGATTCATCTTCTAAACAGAACAGTGTGCTTTAAAGAGATTTTATTTGTAAAGTAATAAAAAAAAATTGCGATAAACTTGGAGACATTTTTGTTTACCCAATTGACCGATATATGTGATATGTGAGATAAGATAAAAATATTGTAATATTTCAATATTTGTTTTA
>CM063500.1:47517003-47522003 GCA_032207245.1 Pardosa pseudoannulata
TAGCCTTTTGGAATCTGCTTGAAACAGAAGGTCCCGGTCGCATTTGCCTTCCTGTTGCAAAAAAGACGCCGTAGCGCCCAAACTATTATTTTAAAAATATTTGAAGCCACAAAGTGTACAATCATCCCAAACGTAATTAGATTAAATTAAAATACTCCCACTGCCTGTACGGGGATTCGATCCAGGGGCTTATCGTGCTGATGCCTCTTGTGATGACCACTGGGCCACAGATAGTTTTGCAATAAAAGGTTTAAAACGCCGTTATTAATAATCTCAATAAGCGCGCAAATCTGGATTTAAAAAACCATTTTCTATCGTATCAAATTCTGAATCTAAACCATTCTCGAATTGTGCTGACCACTGCGCCACAGACTGTTTTGCAGTAAAACGTTTCAAGCGGCATTACTAATAATCTTGATAAGCGAGCAATTCTGGATAAGAAAACATTTTCTATCGTATCAAATTGTGAATCTAAACCATTCTCGAATTGTGCTGACCACTGCGCCACAGACTGTTTTGCAGTAAAAAGTTTCAAGCGGCATTACTAATAATCTCGATAACCGCCGAATTCTAGATTTTTGAATAGTAATATGTTTTTCTATCGTATCAAATTGTGAATCTAAACCATTCTCGAATTGTGCTGACCACTGCGCCACAGACTGTTTTGCAGTAAAACGTTTCAAGCGGCATTACTAATAATCTTGATAAGCGAGCAATTCTGGATAAGAAAACATTTTCTATCGTATCAAATTGTGAATCTAAACTATTCTCGAATTGTGCTGACCACTGCTTCACAGATAGTTTTGCAGTAAACAGTTTCAAGCGGCATTACTAATAATCTCAATAACCGCCGAATTCTAGATTTTGAATAATAATATGTTTTCTATCTTATCGAATTGTGAATCTAAACCATTCTCGAATTGTGCTGACCACTGCGCCACAGACTGTTTTGCAGTAAAACGTTTCAAGCGGCATTACTAATAATCTTGATAAGCGAGCAATTCTGGATAAGAAAACATTTTCTATCGTATCAAATTGTGAATCTAAACTATTCTCGAATTGTGCTGACCACTGCTTCACAGATAGTTTTGCAGTAAACAGTTTCAAGCGGCATTACTAATAATCTCAATAACCGCCGAATTCTAGATTTTGAATAATAATATGTTTTCTATCTTATCGAATTGTGAATCTAAACCATTTTCTTATTGTGCCGACCACTGCGGCACAGACTGTTTTGCAGTAAAACGTTTCAAGCGGCATTACTAATAATCTCGATAAGCGAGCAATTCTGGATAAGAAAACATTTTCTATCGTATCAAATTGTGAATCTAAACTATTCTCGAATTGGGCTGACCACTGCTTCACAGATAGTTTTGCAGTAAACGGTTTCAAGCGGCATTACTAATAATCTCAATAACCGCCGAATTCTGGATTTTGAATAATAATATGTTTTCTATCGTATCGAATTGTGAATCTAAACCATTCTCTTATGGTGCCAACCACTGCGCCACAGACTGTTTTGCAGTAAAACGTTTCAAGCGGCATTACTAATAATCTTAATAAGCGTGCAATTCTGGATTTTTAATAATGAATCATTTTCTATCATATGAAATTGTGAATCTAAATCATTCTCGAATTGGGCTGACCACTGCTTCACAGATAGTTTTGCAGTAAAACGTTTCAAGCGGCATTACTAATAATCTCAATAAGCGTGCAATTCTGGATTTTTAATAATAATCATTTTCTATCGTATGAAATTGTGAATCTAAACCATTCTCTTATTGTGCTGACCACTGAGTCACAGATCGTTTTGCAGTAAAACGTTTCAAGCGGCATTACTAATAATCTTAATAAGCGTGCAATTCTGGATTTTTAATAATGAATCATTTTCTATCATATGAAATTGTGAATCTAAACCAATCACGAATCAACTTAATTAAATACACAAAATTTCATTAAAATCAGTCCAGACGTTTAGGATGATTTCTATTACAAACATAATGACAGAAAAATTTGATTTATAACAATAAATTTTCTGTACCACTTTGGTAAATATTTTAACCACTTTCACATGATAAATGAAGATGTCGTGTGAATTTCATTCATATATTAAATTTAATATAATCATAATATTTTAATATAAAGGATGTTTTAATAAAATATGTAAGGATTAAGTATTAAAATTGTTTATCATATGCCACATATTATAAAGCCTTTATGATTTTCAGTTATCCTTTTTACAAATATGCAAATATCACAATATTCTTTACGAATAATTACATTTTAATTGGCATAAATATCTTCCGCATTTATTAGTAAAAATTTTTTTATTAACTAAATAATTTTCTTAATTATTTATATTATGAAATAATTAAATTAAATGCAAATTCTATATGCGTGGGAAAAGAGAAATATTTAATTTTTTTTTATTTTCTGTTACTTCTGAAAAATAACAAAAGAAATTCTACATAAATAAAAATAGCATCTTTGAAAAAAAGGTGCATAAACAAGTTATATTTTCTATACGTTTATTTTTTTTCTGCTTTTCAAAGACAGAGACAAAATAGGATTGTCAACACAAACAATTAACTTGATTTATTTCATTAACAATTAACGAAGTAATATAGTTTTTTCTCCTTGAAACATGAATAATTTCATTTGCTACCAAAAACAGTTTATCGCACAGCTATTCTGCACCACAAATATTTGGTTTTTCCCGAAATATTCTCGAGGATTCTCCTTTACTAGCTATTTCTGTTTTTATTTGTGTCATTCTACGGAGATAACAATTCATCTAAGTTGTTTGCTTAATTCATTATGTATCGTCTTGTATCTCTAATGACGAAAAAAATATGTCCTAACCAAACGCTTGAGTTGTATTTATTTTTGTTGTAGAATTGCAACAATGAAACGTATATTTTCTGTTGATATGTAAGAGAAATTTATCATATTATTCTTATGAGTTTTATCTACTGAACAGAAAAGAAATATATATTTTGTTCTATTTTGTGTCATGATTAGAATACAGGATAAATATACTATATAATGCATATATAAGGTAAACGAATACATATGACACCGATAAAGTTTTCTTCTGAATCCTAAATGAAATTCTTTAAATAAATCTACCATATGGTATTATGTTCGTACGACAACGTATTGAAATGTACAACATATGTAAGAGAAATTTATCGTATTATTTTTATGAGTTTTATCTACTAAACAGAAAAAAATCATTTTTGTTCTATTTTGTGTCATGATTACAATAGAGGATACAAAAATCTATATAATGAATATATAAGTTAAAGGAATATATATAATAACGATAAAGTTTTTTATATCAATCCTAATGAGATTCTTTAAATAAATCAACCATATTGTATTATGTTTGTACGACAACGTATTGAATAGTTCGACGTATGTAAGAAAAATTTATCGTATTATTCTTATGAGTTTTATCTACTGAACAGAAAAGAAATATATATTTTGTTCTATTTTGTGTCATGATTAGAATACATGATAAAAAATCTGTATAATGCATATATAAGTTAAACGAATGTATACGACACCGATAAAGTTTTCTGCTGAATCCTAAATAAAATTCTTTAAATAAATCAACCATATTGTATTATGTTCGTACAACAACGTATTGAAATGTACGACATATGTAAGAGTACGTCATATTTATCGTATTATTTTTATGAGTTTTATCTACTAAACAGAAAAAAATATTAATATTGTTCTATTTTGTGTCATGATTACAATACAGAATATAAAAAATCTATATAATGCATATTCAGGTAAACGAATGCATATGATAACGATAAAAATTTCTTCTCAATCCTAAATGAGATTCTTTAAATAAATCAACCATATTGTATTATGTTGGTACGACAACTTATTGTGTTGTATGAATTATGTAAGAGAAATTTATCGTATTATTCTTATAAGTTTTATCAGCTGAACAGAAAGAAGTATCTATTTTGTTCTATATTGTGTCATGATTAAAATACAGCATACAAAAATCTATATAACACATATGTAAGTTAAAGGAATATATATGATAACGATGAAGTTTTTTATATCAATCCTAATGAGATTCTTTAAATAAATCAAACACATTGTATTATGTTTATACGACAACGTATTGTATTTTACTAATTATTTAAGAGAAATTTATTGTTTTATTCTTATGAGTTTTATCCACTAAACAGAAAAAAATATCTATTTTGTTCTATTTTGTGTCATGATTACAATACAGGATACAAAAATCTATATAATGCATATATAAGTTAAATCAATATATATGATAAAGATAAAGTTTTTTATATCAATCCTAATGAGATTCTTTAAATAAATCAACCATATTGTATTATGGTTCTACAACAACATATTGTATTGTACGAATTATTTAAAAGAAATTTATCGTATAATTTTTATGAGCTTTATCTACTTAAAAGAAAAAAAATATCTATTTTGTACTACTTTGTGTCATGATTACAATACAGAATATAAAAATCTATGTAATGCATATTCAGATAAACGAATGCATATGATAACGATAAAGTTTTTATATCAATCCTAATGAGATTCTTTAAATAAATCAACTATATTGTATTATGATATATAAAAAGAAATATATAAAAATAAATTATGATTGAAAGACAACGTATTGTATTGTACGACATATGTAAGAAAAATTTATCGTATTATTATTATGAGTTTTATCTACTAAACAGAACAAAATATCTATTTTGTTCTTATTTGTGTCATGATTACAATACAGGATAAAAAATCTATGTAATGCATATATAAGGTAAACGAATGCATATGAAAACGATAAAGCTTTCTCCTGAATCCTAAATGAGATTCTTTTAATAAATCAACTATATAGTATTATGTTTGTACGACAACGTATTGTATTGTACGAATTATGTAAGAAAAATTTATCGTATTATTCTTATGAGTTTTATCCACTGAACCGAAAAAGATATCTATTT
>CM063500.1:47527003-47529503 GCA_032207245.1 Pardosa pseudoannulata
ATATATATTATATATATATATATATATATATATAACTTTAATATCACTTTTGAAAAACATATGTTGGGTTTTAGTTAAGTAATAAAATATATGTAAACTTTCATTACTCTTACCCGCAGATCTCTTCATTTCGCATTATCAAATGTGGCATACCTATTTTCACGATTGTGAGCCAATTTGTCTCATAGAATGGCTTAACAGTTAATCGCATAACATGAAATTTATTAGCCGACTCAAGTAAATTATTCACGAAAAGATTTTATTTTCCAATTAGCTGAACAGTTAACCCTTTCCCTGTTTTGCCCGTACGCCATACGGGCACAGATTTTGGCCTTTACTTATTTGCCCGTACGGGCAATCTGATTTCTATTTCTCTTGCACTGTTTCGGCGTTATTTTTTCCAGTTTTAGTAACACATTATTCGTATAGATGGCCAGTAAATGATAGTTTGCAGCTTATTGTATTTTCTACTCTGATTGGTTCAAAAGCGCGGGTTTTTTCGCATGTTTTGTATCAGAAGACGAATTGTTAGCTTTCAGTGTATGGCTTTCTGGTTATATTTTACTAACTGCTGTAACTATCTGTAAATAATAGTAGCGAAAGTTTACTAGATGACCTGGATAGTAGTGACTCTGATAGTAGTACAGATGTAATCAGTCAAGCAAGACAATTTTTTAAAATTAATTGTGATAATCCTTCGGATGCGCCTCCTAGATTTGGTTTCACTGGAATTCCAAAAATTAACTTGAATATCGAAGAGACTAAAGGTAAACTTCAGTTCTATGATGGTTTAATAGAAAGAAAAAAAAGTTGTAAGAAATGCTTAAAAATATTAGAAATGTTAATTTTAATAACATATCTTTACTTAAAAATGTAAAATGAACAAAAAAATGCAATAAAAATGTGACATTCTTTTGAGCGAATTCTGGAAAATTGAAACTGTCAAAGGGTTAAGAAATAAATATAGGGAAAAAGTCGAGAACACTTCCATTCCAATGACAGAAATTCATGCTACTGACGCACGGAAGAAAGGTCAAGTTTAACAATCATGCAAAAGGAACAGATGTAGAAACCATTGTGCTAAATGTAATAGAAACATTTGTGGAAAATGGGTTTCAAAACAGATTTTACATGTAAAAAATATTTTAAATGAATTTTTTCGTAATAAACATTTTATTTAAATCAATGGAACTATTTTCTTTGCAAAAAACTTCCATTTTCTTGTATGAGTCAAATTGGCTCACTTCAGTAAAAATAGGTATATGATTAATATCCGTAAATCTGGTGTTAAGGATGAGGAAAATTACTGATACCTCAGTTTAAATAGATAGTTAATCTTGAATTAAAAAAAGAATTTTTCAAATGTATATGTTAGGGATGTCCAACCTGAGGCACTTTTGAAGGATTAATTGTGGCTATCGATAAATACGATAAATGTGCCTGTCATTTTAAACATCCTAATTGCATTTATAAAGAAATAAAATTTATAACAAATCAGGGGGAAATTTAACCTTTTTTCAATAAATATATGTTTTAGAAATACCTGAAATTTACTGTTATTATGGATTGCAAAGAGTAAACAAATATGAAATTTAATTTTTTTTAAAGAGTAGAAATGCTGAAGCACAGTATATACCAAATGTGGCCAATCTGCGGCCCTTTGAAGGAATATTTGTGGCTCTTGATAAATGTACCCGATTGCCCTTTATATTTTTGCGTTATTATAATTAAAAAAATATTAAAACGAATGGCGCCCCGGTAATGCTGAGTATAAAAATCGGTCTTATTGCCCTTTTAAGATATGATTCTCAAATTCCTCAATTCATACCGATTCACTGTATAATTCACCGAGAACATATCATTAAAAATATTTAAAATATCCTGGTGTTATGAAAATAGTGCAAATTACATTAGAAGAAATGCAATATATTACCGACAATTAAAATAATTCCTTGAAAATTAGAGGATTAAGAACTTCCAAATGATATTCATTAAATATAATATCTCTAAAAATAAAATTTTAAAACCTTGTTTGCATGCCTTTTAAATACGTATTGAAATTGCGGCTTTCAATTTAAAATTCTTCAATTTCAACTTTTCAATTTAAAAAATTGAAAAATGTCTCGGACTATCAAGGAGCTTGGCCATCCCTGGTATATGTTATAATTTTTATCGCTGATAAATTCTATAATATTTTGTATTTATTTTTACATTATGCTTAAATTACATCATCCATATCTTTTAAAGCCTTTTTTTCGTCGGATAAACTAATACGATAACCAAGTCACCAAGTGAAAAATAATTCGGTATAATGTTCGTGAGACAAATGCATCTATAAAACTTATTGCACCTGCTGTCTTTTATTCGTGAACATCGATAACATGTTATTTGACTAACAATTTCTTTCCTGTTATATTGAAAGTGAACCCTGTCTACTAATATGACCACAGAGTGTATTCTCTAATCCTGATAAAAAAATAAACTGGAAAATTGACACTAT
>CM063500.1:47557003-47569503 GCA_032207245.1 Pardosa pseudoannulata
ATTTCGGTCAACATAGAGAGGTGGTCAACGTAGAGAGGTATATATATATATATATATATATATATATATATATATATTATATATATATATATATATATATTATATATATATATATATATATATATATTATATATATATATATATATATATATATTATATATATATATATATATATATATTATATATATATATATATAATTTATATATATATATATATTTATATATATATTATATATATATATATATATATATATATTATATATATATATATATATATATATATATATTATATATATATATATATATATATATACACACGCAGTGAAACCTCTCTGAGCTGCCACCCCTCCGTTCCGAAAATATCTGGCCGCTTAGAGGGGTTGGCCGTTCTGAAGGGTTTTATTTACTATTATAAGATAATCACTATAATTCGTAATGTAAACAAGTTTGACATATATTCCTTATTTAAATGAAATTTAAAACTTATCTAAAGAGAAAATAGTACTTTATTTCATGCTTCTTTACATTTTTAAGTAAAATTCTACAATTTGTTTCTGTTTGTTCTGTAGTCTTCGCACTCCTTCAAAATCAAATTCCTTATTTTAATGACTCCGTTCTTCAGCAGTTAAATAATTCAGCAAACTTTCTTCCTGATTTGCCATTCTCATATTCACGCAGATTATCAATGCACTGCTCGAGATTTAGAAAAGCGCATTTTGACATCTGTGCAACTCAGATCACTGACCAACTAATATATATATATATATATATATATATATATGAAACAGTCTAGTTGATATGTATTTGGTGCAATATTGTGACAAAATTATAGGTCAATCTATAATATGCATATGTATATATATATATATATATATATATGTTATATATATATATATATATATATATATATATATATATATATATATATATATATATATTTATATATATATATATATGTATGGGGGGTTATTTAGTTAACAGTCTGGAGTTGAAATTGGAAGAAGTGTATGTTGGAAATGGACAATATTGTGACAAAAGTAAGTAAGGTCTAATCTATAATATGCATCATGTCATATAAATTTGGATATGTCACTGGCTTCAATCGCATTAATGTCTGTAGTAGATGTTATAAACACGTGAACTGAGCTATCGATTTAATTGCATGAGTGACAAAGAAATTTATAGTTTAAATCATCATTGGAGTGTGCATGTATTCATGAGGTAGTCACTGAATGCTGATAACAATATGCAATAAAATCATTTAGACAATTTCACAAAACCGTTAAGAAAGTATATATAAATTTATGTTATTTAAATAACATTCTGCAGTTAAAAATGCTAAAAGGAAATGTTGAAAAATGACAATAATGTAACAATATTAGGTAAAGTTTAATCTATAATATGCATCATGTCATATAAATTTGGATGTATCAATAGTTTCAATAAAATCAATATCTGTAGTAGATGTTGTAAAGTCGTAAGCTAATCTATCAATTTAATTGCATGAGTGACAAGTAATTTATAGTTTAAATAAACATTGGAGTTAATATACATTCATGAGTTGGTCACTGAATGCAGATAACAATATACAATAAAAACATCTTACAAATAGCTACAGAAGACTATTTAGAACGTGCATATAAGTATATGTTTTGTAGATAACAGTCTGCAGCTGAAAATGCAACGAGGGAATGGTGGTAAGCTACAATAATGTGACACAAATACGTTAGGTTTAATCTACATTGCACGTCGTCATATAACTTTGGATTTATTAATAGCTTCATGGGCATAAATATCTGTAGTAGATGTTATAAACTCGTAAACTAAGCTATCGATTTAATTGTGCGAATGACAGGAAATTTATAGCTTAAATCAACATTGGAGTATGCATATACTGATGAGGTAGTCACCGGATGCAAATAACAGTATGCAATAAAATCATGTTACACATTTCTGCAAAAGATCATTTAGAAGGTATGTATATATATATATATATATATATATATATATATATATATATATATATATATATATATATATACATACATATATATATATATACATACATATATATATATATACATATATACATATATATTTATATATATATATATATACATATACACATATATATATATATACATATATATATATATATATATATTATATATATATATATATATATATATATATATATATATATATATATATATATATATATATATATATATATATATATATATTTATATATATATATATATATATATATATATATATATATATATATATATATATATATATATATATATATATATATATATATATATATATATATATATATATATATATATATATATATATATATATATATATATATATATATATATATATATATATATATATATATATATATATATATAATATATATATATATATATATATATATATATATATATGTATATACTTTTATGTTCTTTACGTAACAGTCTGCAATTGAAAATGAAAGGAGCGAATGTTGGAAATGGACAATATTGTGACACAATTATATAAGATTTGATCTATAATATGCATCATGTCATATAACTTTAGATTTATCACTAGCTTCATGGGCATAAATATCTGTTCTAGATGTTATAAACTCGTGAACTGAGCTATCGATTTAATTGCATGAATGACGGGAAATTTATAGTTTAAATCACCATTGGAGTGTGCACATATATATTTATGAGGTAGTCACCAGATGCAGATAACAATATGTAATAAAATCATCTTACGAATTTCTACAAAAGACCGTTTAGAACGTATACATAAATTTACGTTATTTAGATAACATTCTGTAGTTGAAAATGCTAAAAGGAAATGTTGGAAAATGACAATTATGTGGCACAATTAGGTAAGGTTTAATCTATAATATGTATCATGTCATAAAACTTTGCCTATATCAATAGATGCATGGGAATCAATATCTATATTAGATGTTATAAAGTCGTAAGCTAATCTATGGATTTAATTGCAGGAGTGACAGGAAATTTATAGTTTAAATCATCATTGGAGTGTGGATATATACATGAGGTAGTCATTAAATGTAGATAACAATATGCAATATAAACATCTTACTAATTTCTACAAATGACGGTTTAGTACATATATACAAATTTATGTTATTTAGATAACATTCTGCAGTTGAAAATACTAAAAGGGAATGTTGGTAAATGGAAATAACGTGGTACAATTATGTAAGGTTTAATTTATAATATGCATTGTACTATAACTTTGGATTTATCATTAGTATCATTGACATCAATATATGTAGTAGGTGATATAAAGTCGTAAGCTTAGCTACTGATTTAATTGCACGAGTGACAGGAAATTTATGGTTGAAATCATCATTGGTGTGTGCATATATTCATTAGGTAATCACTGAAACCTGAAAACAATATGCAAAAAAAAAAAAAAACATCTTACCAATTTCTACAAAAGAGCATTTAGAACTTATATATAAATGTATGTTATTTAGATAATTTTCAGCAGTGGAAAATGCAAAGAAGCAATGTTGGAAAATGACAATAATGTGACACAATTAGGTAAGGTTTAATCTATAATATGTATCATATCATAAAACTTTGGATACATCAATAGCTTCAAGGAAATCAATATATGTGGTAGATGTTATAAAGCCTTAAGTTTAGCTATTGATTTAATTGCTCGAATGACAAGAAATTTGTAGTTAAAATCATCGTTGGAGTGATCATAAATTCCTTAGGTAGTCACGGGATGCAGATAGCAATATGCAATTAAACATCTTACACATTTCTTCAAAATAATATTTAGAACGTATGTATATATGTATATAAACTTTTATGTTATTTAGGTAACAATGTGTAGTTGAAAACAAAAGAAGGTTATGTAGGAAATAGACAATATTGTGACAGAATTACTTAATTTTTAATCTATAATATACATCCTACTATAACTTTAGATATGTCACTAGCTTTATTCGCATCAATATCTGTAGTAGATGTTATAAAGTCGTAATCTAAGCTATAGATTTAACTGCATTTCTGAGAAGAAATTTATAGGTTAAATCCTCATTGGAGTGTGCATATATTCATGAGGTAGTCACTGAATACAGATAACAATATGCAATAAAAACTTCTTACCAATTTATACAAAAGACCATTTAGAACATACATATAAATTTATGTTATTTAGAAAATATTCAGGAGTTGTAAATGCAAAAAGGAAATGTTGGAATATAACAATAATGTGACACAACTAGGTAAGGTTTAATCTATAATATACATCATTCATATAATTTTAGATATATCAATAAGTTCAAGGGTATCAATATCTGTAATAGATGTTATAAAGTCGTAAGCTAATCTATCGATTTAATTGCAGGAATGACAGGAAATTCATAGTTTAAATCATCATTGGAGTGTACATATATACATGAGGTAGTCATTAAATGTAGATAACAATATGCAATAAAAACATATTACTAATTTCTACGAATGACCATTTAGAACATATATAAAAAATTTATATTATTTAGATAACATTCTGCAGTTGAAAATACTAAATTGGTATGTTGGTAAATAGCAATAATGTGGTACAATTATGTAAGGTTTAATTTATAATATGCATTGTACTATAACTTTGGATTTATCATTAGTTTCATTGACATCAATATCTGTAGTAGGTGATATAAAGTCGTAAGCTTAGCTACTGATTTAATTGCACGAGGGACAGGAAATTATTGGTTGAAATCATCATTGGTGTGTGCATATATAAATGAGGTAGTCACTGAAGACAGATAACAATATGCAATAAAAACTTCTTACCAATTTATACAAAAGACCATTTAGAACATACTTATAAATTTATGTTATTTAGATAACATTCAGCAGTTGGAAATGCAAAAAGGAAATGTTGGAAAATGACAATAATGTGACACAACTAGGTACGGTTTAATCTATAATATACATCATATCATATAATTTTGGATATATCAATAAGTTCAAGGGTATAAATATCTGTAATAGATGTTATAAAGTCGTAAGCTAATTTATCGATCTAATTGCACGAGTGACATTAAATTTATAGTTTAAATCAATATTGGAGTGAGCATATATTCATGACGTAGTCACTGAATGCAAATAACAATATGCAATAAAAACATCTTACAAATATCTAAAAAGACTATTCGGAACGTATATATAAGTTTATGTTATGTAGTTAACAGTCTGTAGCTGAAAATTCTAGAAGGGAATGCTGGTAATGGACAATAATGTGACAAAATTACTTTAGGTTTAATCTACAATACACGTAATATAACTCTGGATATATCACTAGCTTCAATAGCATAAATATCTGTAGTAGATGTTATAAACTCGTAAACGGAGCTATCGATTTAAATTGCAAGAGTGACAGGAAATTAGTAGTTTAAATGATCATTGGGATGTGCATAGATTTTTGAGGTAGTCACCGGATGCAGATAATAATATGCAATAAAATCATCATTCAAATGTCTACAAAAAACCATGTAGAATGTATATATAAGTTTACGTTATGTAGTTAACAGTTTACAGTTGAAAATGCAAAAAAAAAGGAATATTGGAAATGGTCAAGAATATAACACAATTACATTACGTTTAATCTACAATACACGTCTTCATATAACTTTGGATATATCACTAGCTTCATGGGCATCAATACCTGTAGTAGATGTTATAAACTCGTAAACTGAGCTATCGATTTAATTGCACGAGTGACAGGAAATTTACAGTTTAAGTCATCATTGGGGTGTGCATATATATATTCATGAGGTAATCATGAGGTGGAATTGCAGAAAACAATAAGCAATAAAACACATAAATGTTAAACAATGCTGTTGAATTAAATGCAAACGTGAAACTGTTCCGATAATATGAATTTTGCATATGATTTTACAAAATATTTCTTTATATATTATGATATAATGACGAAAATATTGATAATATGAAACATAAATTTTTCTTCTTCTTTAAATTTTGCTGAAATTACTAAGCAGTTTCTATATAATTACTAAACTTATGTCAATTATATTAAATGAATGTTTAATATTTTCATCCCTTCCTGTACAATTTTATACTTTAATTAATAAAATGCAATCAGCGTCAATCAGTATTGGAAGTTGATATGACGTGAATTCATGTCAGTGCTCGTACATGAGTTCCTTCAAATATTCAATTGATATTCGCTTATATAATTAAATGATTTGGGTTTAAGTGGTTGGATAGTGCAATATAAAAAAATAAATGATTTTGAAGAAAAAACGATTTAAAAAAATGATTTTGAAACATATTATATTAACTATGATAAATAAATGTTTAGTATTTTCATCACTTCTTGTACTATTTCTTACTTTAATTGATAAAATGCAATCAGCGTCAACCAGTAATGGAATTGGTTATGACGTGAATTCATGTGAGTGCTCATAAATGAGTTCATTTAAATATTTGAATAATATTTGCTTATAATTTAATAATTTGGAATTCAGTGGTTGAATATTGCAATATAAAAATAAATGATTTTGAAGGGAAAACTAAACAACACTTTTAATATATTTTTGATGTAACATTTTATATTTAATATATCATACATTTACTTTATGTTACAAACCCTGTAATAAGAAAATAAGTGCTGTATTTTATTATAAATAAGGACAAATAATTTATATATATATAGTTGTCAAAACTTAATATAACTTCCATATAAACTAGATGTTATCGCATATTTCGTAAACATGATATTAAAAAGAAACATGAACTGTTTAAATTTTTTTATTAATATCTTCCCAAATGTATTAAATATGTATATAAAATTTTCACTAAAAATACCTACTAAGCCATAAATAATTTTAATCTAGATTTTAAATGTTGACAGTTATAACATAATACCTAATAACTAACAACCATACAATAATATCTAAAAAGCCATAACTTTTAATCTAGATTCTATATTTTGATAATTATAACATAATGAAGAAAAATGAGACAAATTAATTAGTATCATAAATTTCCACCTATAAAAGATAAAATAAGCACTCCAAGATTCTAAACCGCATCTTTCGTAAACACAATTTTAAATAACACACACTGCTTAATACATTTTCTTTAATATCTTCCAAAGTGTACTAAATAATTATCTAGAATTTGTACTAAAATTACCTAAAAATCCATAAAGAAATTTTAATCTAGATTTTAAATCTAGATAGTTCCAACTTAATGTATAAAAAATGAGACAATTTAATTACAATGCCATAAATTTCCACTGATAAAAGATAAAATTAGCAGTCTAAGATTCTAAAACGTATCTTTCGTAAACACAATTTTAAAACACACACACACACACTGTTTATCCTTTTCTTTAATATCTTCCTAAGAAGACTTAAATACATATCTTAAATTTAGACTAAACGATTCAATAAATATTCGGAATTAAATGTTAATCTAGATTTTAAATTTAAATAGTTTCAACATACTTACTATAAAATGATACAAATCAATTGTGATGATACAAATCAAGTGACATAAATTATCAATCATAACAGATAATATAAGAGCTCTGAGATTCAAAAAAGTATTCGTAAACATAATATTAAAAAAACACACACTGTTTCACATCTTATCTTTTATATCTTAACATAAGTATTAAATACGTATATAAAACTTGCACTAAAAATTTCCTAAAAAGCCACAATTAAATTTTTATCTAGATTTTAAGCCTGGATAGTTCCAACTTAATGGATAAAAAAGGAGAGAAATTAATTAGTACCATAAATATCTACTGATATCAGATAAAATAAGCAGTCCAAGATTCTAAAACGCATTTTTCCTAAACACGATATTAAAAAACAAGCACCGATTAACACTTTTCTTTAAGATCATTTCAAACAGTACTAAATACGCATCTAGAATTTACACTAAAATGTTCCCTAAATATACGAAAATAAATTTTCAGCCTAGGTAGTTTCAACATACTAAAAATGAGACAAAATAATTACTATGACATAAATTTCCACAGATAAAAGATAAAAAAGACAATCTAAGATTCTAAAACTCATGTTTCATAAACACGATATTAAAAAAGATCGCACTGTTTAGCACTTTTTCTTTAATATTTTCAAAAAAATATTAAATATGTATTTAAAATTTGCATTAAAAATTCCCTAAAAAGGCTTAAATAAATTTTAATCTAGATTTTCAATTTAGATAGTTCCAAATTAATCAATGAAAAATGAGAGAAATTTATCAGTAGCACAAATTTCCACTAATAACATATAAAATAAACAGTCCAATATTGTAAAATGCATTTTTTGTAAACACGATATTCAAAATCACACACTGTTTAACACCGTTTCTTTAATATTTCAACAAAAGTATTAAATACGTACCTAAAATTTGCACTTAAAATTCAGTAAGCAGCTGTAAATATTTTTTAATCTAGATAGTTCCAACATAATGAATAAAAAGTTAGACAGATCAATTTCAGTGCCATAGATTTCCACTGATAATAGATAAAATAAGCAGTCCAAGATTCTAAAACGCATCTTTCCCAAACACGATATTAAAAAAACACTCACTGATTAACTCTTTTGTTTTAGATCATTCCAAGCAGTATTAAATACGCATCTAGAATTTACACTAAAAGGTTCCCTAAATATACGAAAATAAATTTTCAGCCTAGGTAGTTTCAACATAGTTACTAAAAAATGAGACAAAATAATTACTATGACATAAATTTCCACGGATAAAAGATAAAAAAGACAATCTAAGATTCTAAAACGCATGTTTCATAAACACGATATTAAAACAGATCGCACTGTTTAGCACTTTTTCTTTAATATCTTCACAAAAGTATTAAATACTTATTTAAAATTAGAACTAAAAATTTCCTAAAAAGCCATAAATAAATTTTAATTTAGATTTTAAATCTAGATAGTTGATACTTAATAAATTAAAAATGAGAGAAATTAATTAGTACCATAAATTTCCTTTAGTAACAGATAAAATAAACAGTCCAAGATTCTAAAACGCATCTCTCGTAAACACGATATTAAAAATCACACACTGCTCAACACCGTTTCTTTAATATTTCCTCAAAAGTATTAAATACGTATCTAAAATGTGCACTAAAAATTATCTAAAAACCCTTAAATAATTTTTAATCTAGACAGTTCCGACATAATGAATAAAAAATTAGACATATCAATTTCAGTGCCATAGATTTCCACTGATAACAGATAAAATAAGCAGTACAAGATTCTAAAACACATCTTTCGCAAACACGATACTAAAAAACAGACACTGATTAACACCTGTTCTTTAATATTTTCACAAAAGTATTAAATACGTATCTAAGATTTTCACTAAATATCTCAAAAAGGTCATAAATACTTTTTAATCTAGATTTTAAATCTAGATAGTTCCAACGTAATAAATAAAAAAGGAGACGAGTTAATTACAGTGTCATAAATTTACATTCATAACATATAAAATAGGAAATCTAATATTCTAAAACGCGTCTCCTGTAAACAAAATACTAAAATACAAACACTTTTGTTTCGTATCTTTACAAAAGGATTAAATACGTTTCTAAAATTTTCACAAAATTTCCCTAAAAAACAGTAAATAATTTTTAATCTAGATAGCTTCAGCATAAAAAATAATAAAAAATTCTAACAGTGCCATTAATTTCACCTGATAACAGAATAAAAGCAGTCTCAGAATATAAAATAAGTCTTGCTTAAACACAATATAAAAAAATACGAAAATGTTTAACACCTTTTCTTTAATATATACACAAAAGTATTAAATACATATCTAAAATTTGCACTAAGTTTCTCTAAAAGGCCGTAAATATTTTTTTAATCTAGATAGTTCCAACATAATATATAAAAAATTAGAAAAATTAAATACAGTGTCATAAATTTCAACTCATAACATATAAAGTAAAATGTCCAAGATTCTAAAGCGGGTCTTTTGAAAACAAAATACTAATAAAAAAAAACACTTTTTAACACCTTTTGTTTGGTATCTTCACAAAAGTATTAATTAAGTATCTAAAATTTGCACTGAAATTCTCTAAATAACCATAAATAATTAATAATCTAGATTTTAAGTCTAGATATTTACAACTTAGTGAATGGAAAATGAGAGAAAATAATTAGTACCATACATTTCCACTAATAACACATACAATAAATAGTACAAGTTTCTCAAACGCATCTTTCGTAAACACGATATTAAAAAAGCACACTGTTTAAACCCTATATTTTATTATCTTCCAAAATCTTCCCAATTGGGGTACTTTCATATCTCCCCATTTTCAGAAATACGTAAGTAAAATTTACACTGAATGATGTCGTAAACAGTCGTAAATAAATTTTGATCTAGATGTTAAGACTAGACATTTTCAACATCTTTAATACAAAATTAGACAAATTAATTACAGTGGAACAAATTTCCACTGATAACAGATACAATAAGCAGTCCAAGATCCTAAAAAGCATCTTTTGTAAACACAATATTAAAAAACAAGCACTGTTTAACACGTGTTCTTTAATACCTTCCTAAACAGTATTAAATACATTTCTGAAATTTACACTAAAAGATTCCCTAAACATTCGTAAATGAATTTTAATCTAGATTTTAATTGTAGATAGTTTCAACATACTAAATAATGATATAAATTAATTATAGTGCCTTACATTTACACTGATTTCAGATAAAATAAACAGTCTCAGAATCTAAAAAGTATCTTTTGTAAACACAATAATAAAAAAGACACACAGTTTAACATCTTTTCTTTAATATGTTCCCAAAAGTATTAAATACGTATGTAAAATTTGAACTAAAAATTCAATAAAAAGACGTAAATAATTTTTAATCTAGATTTTAAATCTAGATAACTTCAGTACAAAAATGATACAAATTAGTCACAGTGCCATAAATATCTACTGATAACAGAATAATAAAGTCTCAAAATCAAAAACACATCTTTCGTAAACACAATTTTAAAAAATACGCACTGTTTAATATCTTTTCATTAATGTCGTCACAAAATTATTAAATACGTATCTAAATTTTGTACTAAATATCTCTAAAAGGCCTTAAATAATTCTTAATTTGGATTTTAAATCTAGATAGCTCCAAATTAATATATATATATATATATATATATATATATATATATATATATATATATATATATATATATATATATATATATATATATATATATATATATATATATATATATATATATATATATAATGAGACAAATTAATTACAGTGTCATAAATTTTCAGGCATAATATATTAAATACAAATTCTAAGATTCTAAATTGCGTCATTTATAAACAAAATACTAAAATACAAACTATGATTAATATCTTTTATTTACCATCTTCACAAAAGTATTAAATATGTATCTAAAATTTGCTCTAAATATTTCTTAAAAAACCGTAAATAATTTTTAATCTAGATGTAAAATTTAGATAGCTTCAGCATAAATAAATGATACAAATTAGTAACAGTGCTATAAATTTCCACTGATAACAAAAATTTTAACAGTCTCAGAATCTAAAATATATATTGCGTAAACACAATATTAAAAAAACATGCACTCTTTAATAGCTTTTCTTTAATATCTTTACAAAAGTATTAAAAACGTATCTAAAATTTGCGATAAATTTCCCTAAAAGACCGTAAATAATTTTTAATCTGGATTTTCAATCTAGATCGTTCTAACATAAAAAATAAAAAATGAGACAAATTAATTACAGAATCATAAATTTCCACTCATATCATGTAAAATAGAAAGTCTAAGATTCAAAAACTCGTCTCCTGTAAATAAAATACTAAAATACAAACACTTTTGTTTAGTATCTTTACAAAAGTATTAAGTACGTTTCTAAAATTTGTTTTAAAAATTCCCTAAAAAATCGTAAATAATTTTTAATTTAGATGTTAAATCTAGATATCTTCAGCAAAAAAATAATACAAATTAGTAACAATGCCATGAATTTCTACTGATAACAGAAAAATAAACTGTCCCTTTAAAAAAAACAACTTTTGTTTATTATATTCACAACAGTATTACACACTTATCTAAAATTTGCACTAAAAATTCCATTAAAAACCTGAAATAATTTTTAATCTAGTTAGCTTCAACATAAAAAAAAATGATACAAATTACTAACAGTTCCATAAATTTCCACTGATAACAGAAAAATAAACAGTCTCAGAATCTAAAACGCATCTTGCGTAAACACAATATTAAAAAACACGCCTGTTTAACACCTTTTCTTTAATATCTTCCCAAACACTAATAAAGACGTATCTTAAAATTTCCTACAAATCTGTAAAAAATTTTTAATATAGATTTTAAATCTAGATATCTTCAGCATAAAAAATAATACAAATTAGTAACAGTGCCATAAATTTAAACTAATA
>CM063500.1:47584503-47589503 GCA_032207245.1 Pardosa pseudoannulata
ATGTAAAATGTATATCTGCATCTTGAAATACAATAAAATTTATTACTTCTAACAAAAGTATAGCGAATATATAATATAACTGCAAAAACAATTAATTTCTTTTGTATATCCGTCAATATACAATATTTAAACGAAATAGTTTATATCCATGTTTCTAAAAGATAAACATGTATAGGTGTGCAAAAAAATGAAATACATTAGAGAAGGTACATACAATCATAGCACTTAAAAAGATATTCTCATATATGTATGTTCGTAACAATGTCACGGTCTTACTTAACTATTACGTATTTTTATATCTATAAACATTCGTAGTGTATTCTATTCCTATGTAAAACTTATGTTATAATATTATCTCTATATCTTGAAATACAATAAAGTATATAATTTATGAGAATTGTATGACGAATATATAATATAACTGTGAAAACATTTAATTACTTTTGTATATTGGTCAATGAACACATTTTAGACTAAATAGTTTATATTCATGTTTCTTAAAGAGAAACGTGCATACGTGTGCCAAAAATACAATATAGGTACGTATATACAATCGTAGGATTTTAAAAGCAAATCTCATATATGAATGTTCATAGCAAACTAACTTCTGCAATGCCCTCTTATATTTATATACATTCGTAGTACATTCTTTTTCTCCTAATCTGTCTTAGTATTGTTGATAAATGCTTAGCAGTCTGCAATATTTACTCAAGCTGTTATGGCCCTCTCTTTGTTTTCTCATTAAGTCTATAAAGACAGTGATATAGTTTTATTTTTTCTTTAGAATAAGTTTGATATCCTTGCTGCCATTTATTCCTTACACAAATAATAAAAACCATTGCAGAAGTTTGAGATATAATTTTGAATCTTCTAACTAATTACATACATACAATAGAATTAAATAGATAATATAAGTAACAAAGAGAAATTAATAAGTATATAAGGATATGTAATGAGATTTCATAAATATACATTCTTTTTCAAATATAGATAAAGTTTCTAAAATACCGTAGTACGATTTCAGCACAGATGCACTAAAATTATCATTTGATTGAATTCTTTAGTCATTCACTCCGTTATAAATTGTCCAGCCATCATGTGTGGCATGTTACACAAACACATGTTGTTTTTTTATTGTTGTCTTATTCCACTTGGTAAAATCAAGCACGATTGAGCCGGAGACTACTATTATTAACCCTTTCGTGGTCCATGGGAAGATTATTTCCCACCTACACGATCTTACACAATACACCTGTGGGAAGCGCAAAACCCATTCTAATATATTGGTCTTGTTATTGAAATGACGGGAAGACTGATTCCCGCTTCAGTTTTGAGCTGTCATCAATTGTTCGATCGATTGAATAAAATTAGCAGCTCTGTTTTCAAAAGTTTGGAAACGTGGATCAAGAAATAAATGGCCCCCAGAGGGTTAAGGCCAGGGGGTGCTCATTTCGTTTGTAACGAAACCCACAAGGATGAAATCACGACATGCTCAAGAAGGTCCTCTTAATTTTGAATCAGCGACCAAGCATAAGATCCATATGCTTGGCCTGCCGTCCCTAGAGGTATTGATTGAGAACTTGGAGGACATTGTGACCACCAACATATTTTACGTGCCCCAGTCATCTTTAACAAACAAGGCGGGTCCTAGTATGGTTTGGGCTTCGAACCAGCAACTCTCCAGTTACGAGAGTCTCGCCTTTACGCTACCGAGGCTACAAATCCATAAAGCTTTACCGACTTATAATATATTTTCTTTTAGACGGGATAAACCTTGGGTTGTCAATTGCGTTTTACCATTTTAACATTTGCTTGACAGATAATAGTCCAGGAAGATACAAGAAACTCCGAGATTTATATCATTTTCGGTCAAATTGTGACCACCAACATATTTTACTTGCCCCTGTCATCTTTAATAAAATACGGCGCGTCTTACGATGGCTCGGGCTCCAAACCAGCAACTCTCCAGTTACAAGAGTGTCGCTTTTACTCTACCGAGGCTACAAACCCTTATAGCTTTACCGACTTATATTTTCTTTTAAAGGGGAAAACCCTGGGTTGTCAATTGCGTTTCACCATTTTAACATATTGCATTTGCTTGACAGATAATAGTCCAGGAAGATACAACAAACTCCAAGATTTATATCCTTTTCAGTCAAATTGTGACCACCAACATATTTTACGTGCCCCAGTCAACTTTAACAAACAGAGGGTCTTAGGATGGCTCGGGCTCCGAACCAGCTACTCTCCAGTTACGATAGTGTCGCCTTTAAGCTGCCAAGGATACAAACCCATAAAGTTTTACGTACTTATAATATATTTTATTTTAAAGGGGAATACCCTAGGTTGTCAATTGCGTTTCACCATTTTAACATTTGCTTGATAGATAATAGTCCAGGAAGATACAACACACTCCGAGATTTATATCATTTTCAGTCAAATTGTGACCACCAACATATTTTACGTGCCCCAGTCATCTTTAACAAACACAGCGGGTCTTAGGATTACTCGGGCTCTGAATCAGCAACTCTCCAGTTACGAGAGTGTCGCATTTACTCTACCGAGACTACAAGTCCATATAGCTATACCGACTTATAATATATTTTCTTTTAAAGGGGAAAACCCTGGGTTGTCAATTGCGTTTCACCATTTTAACATATTGCATTCGCTTGACAGATAATAGCCCAGGAAGATACAATAAACTCCGACATTTCTATCATAAAGTTGTTAATGGACAATTTCAATGCTAATGTTTCAAATATTGCAGAGGAAAATATTTATTGAATAATTAATTTTATACTTGACACCAAACTATAAATTATGAAAGATAAATAACAAGCAGACCTTGTAATCCCAGAACTCTTTAGTTAGAGACAAACTGAATCTAGACCTTTCACCTCATTTATCGTATATATTTTTAAGATATAATTACAACATTATTTTTCTTTCAAATATTGATACAGTTTCTAACATGTCGTATTAAGATAATCATTTGACATAACTTTTTTCGTCATTTCTTTCGTTATAAATGGACCAGGCATCGTGTGTGGTATGGAAAACAAACGAATGTACTTCTACCAACTTGTAATATATTTTCTTTATAAGGAGAAAATTCTGGGTTGTCAGTTGCTTTTCGACATTTAAACACTTTTCATTTACTTGACAGGTAATAGTCCAGGAAGGTTCAACAAATTCCGAGACTTTATAGTAAAGCTTTCATTTGACAACTGCAATGATAATGTTTTATATCATATTGCCAAGGAAAATCTTTATTGAATAATTAATTTTATACATGACACCAAACTATATATTCTGAAAGATGAATTAAAAGCATGTAATATTTCAACTATTTATTTAAAGAACAAACTAAATCGTAATTTTCTTTTTTCATTTACCATATATACTTTGGAAATATAATTACTATGCAGTCTTTCTTTCAAAGATTAATAAAGTTTCTAATATACCGTACTGAGATTTTCGCATAATTGCATCAAAATTATCATTTGACACACTTTTTGGATCATTTTCTTCTTTACAAACGGTGCAATCATCGGATGTGATAAGTAAGACAAACACATGTACCTCTACCAACTTATATTATATTTTCATTTAAAGGGGAAAATACTGTATAGTCAATTGCTTCTCATCATTTTAGCACTTTTCATTTTCTTAACTTGCAATAATCCAGGAAGATTAAAAAAACTCGGAAATTTATATCATAAAGCCGTTAACATATAATTGCAATGCTAATATTTAAAATCATATTGCCAAAAAAATCCTTACTGAATTATTAATTTTATACATGACACCAAACTATATATTCTGAAGGATAAATTAAAAGCAGTGCTTGATATCCCACAACTGTTTATTTAGAGCACAAACAAAATCAAGACATTGCATTTCATTTATCTTATATACATTTTAGATATAATTATTATGCAATTTTACTTTCAAATATTGATAAAGTTTCTAATATACCGTACTAAGATTTCCGCATAATTGCATCCAAATTACCATTTGACACAATTTTGTGGTCATTTTCTTCGTTACAAACGGTGCACGCATCAGGGAGATAAGTAAGACAAACACATGTACCTCTACCAACTTATATTTTCATTTAAAGGGGAAATTACTGTGTTGTCATTTGCTTCTCATCATTTTAACACTTTTCATTTGCTTGACGTGCGATAGTAGAAGAAATATCAAGAAACTCCGAGATTTATATTATAAGCCATTAATATATCATAGCAATGCAAATGTTTCAAATCATATTGCCAAGGAAAATCTTTAATGAATTATTAATTTTATACATGACATCAAACTATATATTCTGAAAGATAAATTAAAAGCAGAGCTGCATTCCCACAACTGTTTATATAGAGCACAAACGAGATCAAGACTGTTGAATCATATATACTGTTGAGATATAATTACTACAAAATTTTTCTTTCAAATATTGATACAGTTTCTATCATACCGTATTAGGATTGCAGCATAGTTGCATTGAAATTATCATTTGACGTAATTGTTTCGTAATTTAGATTTTTATAAATGAACCAGGCATCGTTTGTGGTAAGTAAGACAAACACATGTACCTCTACCAACTTATATTTTCATTTAAATGGGAAAATACTGTGTTGTCAATTGCTTCTCATCCTTTTAGCACTTTTCATTGTTTGACGTGCAATAGTCCAGGATGATTCAGCAAAATCCGAGATTTATATCATAAAGCTGTTAATAGATAGTTGCAATGATAATGTTTCAAATCATATTACCAAGGAAAATCTCTAATGAATTAATTAATTTTATACATGACCCCAAACTATTCTGAAGAATAAATTAAAAGGAAATCTTGTAATCCCAGAACTGTTTATATAGAGCACAAACGAGATCAAGACTGTTGAATCATATATACTTTTGAGATATAATTACAACACAATTTTTCTTTCAATTATTGGTAGAGTTTTTAACATACCGTATTAAGACTGCAGCATAGTTGC
>CM063500.1:47599503-47614503 GCA_032207245.1 Pardosa pseudoannulata
CTTTTTACGATACTGTATTGTCTAACCAAGCAAAATATTACACTGAGATAACTAAACTCAGATATAACGTATTTATCAGAAAGTGCCATAAAATCAACTGTAACCATTATGCATCATGAAGTACGGCTGTAAACTGGATACGTACTGCTGTGATATTGCTTTGTCTGACCATGGAAAATATTACAGAGATAAAATAACTCAGATATAAAAGATTTATCAGAAAGTACCATGAAATCAACCGTAATCATTATGTATCCTAAATCAGGGCGTAAACTGGATACTTATTGCTGCGGCACTGCTTTGTCTCAGCAAGCAATATATTACACTGAGATAACATAACTCATATAAAGAATTTATCAAAAAGTGCCATAAATTCAACAGCCATCATTATGGATACTAAAGTACGGGCCTAAACTGGATACTTATTGCTTCGACACTGATTTGTCTGACCAAGCAAGATATTACACTGAGGTAACATAACTTAAATATAACGAATTTATCAGAAAGTGCCATAAATTCAATCGCAATCATTATGTGTCCTGAAGAACGGCCGTAAACTGGTTGCTTATTTCTGTGACACTGCTTTGAATGACCAAGCAAGATATTACACTGAGATAACATAACTCAGATATAAAGGATTCATCATAAAGGGCCATAAATTCAATCGCAGTCATTATGCATCCTAAAGTACAGGCGTAAACGATACTTTTTGCTGAGATACTGTTTTTCCGAACCAATCAGGATTCTGCAATAAGATAACAGATCTCAGATATCAAGGATTAATCAGAAAGTGCCATAAAAGTAATCACAATCATTACGTAACTTAAATAGCTGACATAAACTGTATACTTTTTGCTGTGACACCGTTTTGAGTAATCTAGCAAGATATTACACTGAGATCAAGCCCGGGAATTGCAGGTGTGCAGTGTGTGCATGCATGCAGGTGGCAAATCGAATATCTACTATAGGTGGATAGGATCGTCTCCAATACGTATACGCTTTGACAAGGGGTGGACAAATAATACCTTGCAATAAGGCTCGACTCTGACTGAAATAATAAAATTCTCTGTGTGCATGTACCCCCGGATGACTGTATCTACTCAATTAGACATACAAAACAACAGTTCAGCAAAAAGTATACAGTTCCCTTCTGGACTTAAGAATTAAGGCAATTTCTCTTATTTTCGTAGGTTTAAGAAAGATAAAGTTATTTTGTAGGAGTGTTAAGGAACTAAACCCCTTAATAGACCTATTCCAACAATTTTTATTCAAGGAATTTGCAAACTGCAAGCTAGCACCTATCAGCAAATTAGCTCACAGAACGTTTAGGAAATAATCGCAAGTAGAATGAACTAAGATTATTTTCTCCACACAAAGGCAAATCAGCTCAAGGAACAACAAAAGGCAGCCGTATCGATAACAAATCCAAAGCTGTGGATTCTGTAGTATAAAAGATGTCGCTACGCTGGGAGTAATTCGGCTGTTTTCGAGTAGATTAGAATCAGATTTGTTCATATATGTCTCTATTCTACTTCTTACAAAAGCTCTCAATGTAATAGGAGACTGAGAGGTCAGTTTTCGCAATCGAGTATAAAGCAAGTAGCAATAATCAAGGAACAGTTAAAAGGTAGTTGTTTTAAAAAGAAATCAAAAATCTGTGAAATATATGTGGTATAAAATCTATAAAAGTGAGCTCTAAAACAACTTCCAAAATGAATCTTCCATGTGTGTTTAATATGTAGACAGAACTTTAGCACAAATGTATAGCCTCTCACGATAGATATTTCTGAACCTATTGACAGTTCTTTCTATTTTTGTAGGTTTAACCGTTTGAGTGCGGCGAAGCTCTATCACCCTTCTCATATATTCTGTCGAAAATGCGTAGAAGAGCTATCTTACTTTAATTTTCCCATTAATTGAGAGAAAAATAAGACTTAATCTCTAATGTGAAAATTATAACAAAATACAGCAGTGCATTTTTTACTCAGCACAAGACAAGCGAGTTAGCGCTTCGTAGCAGTCAGACGGTTAAGAAAGGTAAAGTTGTTTTGTAGGAGCTTAAGGAACTAAACTCCATAATAATATATATTCTAACACTTTTTAATCCCAGTATTTGCGAACTGCAAGATAGCATCTATCAGCAGATTAGCGCACAGAATTTAGGAAATAATCGAAAGTAGAATGAACTGAGATTATTTACTCCACACAAAGTCTAGCAACGAACTTATTGCTCATTCAGTTCACGAGAATGTGGGACAATGGATTCTCTTATTAGTACCTTCAACGCTTGCACATGTCAAATTTCGAAGTATGTATTAATAACTTTAATACGTAGTGTGTTTAATACATAAATACACAAATATTTTCAAATTCCGCTTCATAATAAGTATATGCTGTGTATTCTTTTTTTTAGGGGGGGGGTGTTCATCTAACAATGGCGAACTGTACTGCTGCATTAGAATCTTCTCATCATTACAGCACATGTTTATATTAAAAAAAATGAAATACTGGACCAATTTTCATTACGGGACCTCCCTCTGTCCTAACATATATCTTTTTCAATTGCATATATGCATTGCTTTAGCTCACTTATATGCTAAATTTATTAATTTTACTCTATTTTATGTAAAAGTAACTGGATAACTGGACATTGAAATTAAATATTTAAATTATGAGACAGATTTTTGTTTCTTCTTTAAAAGCAAGACATTTGTCAGAACGTAAATGGAAGAACTATCTCAGAATATGGAGAGACTATAGAGTTCGGTAAGGTAATCAATGCATATATACATTGATTTAGCTCACTTATATGCTAACTTTATTAATTTTGCTCTATCTTTATGGAAAAGGAACTGGATAACTGGACACTGAAATTAAATATTTAAATTATGAGAGAGTTTCTTTCTTCTTTAAAAGCAAGGCATTTGTCAGAACGAAAATGGAAGAACTATCTCATAATATGGAGAGACTATAGAGTTCGGTAAGGTAGACAAGATATGGAGAGACTATAGAGTTCGGTAAGGTAATCAATGCATAAATGCATTCATTTAGCTCACTTTGCTAACTTTATTAATTTTACTCTATCTTTATGTAAAAGGAACTGGATAACTGGACATTGAAATTAAATATTTAAATTATGAGAGAGTTTTTTTTCTTCTTTAAAAGCAAGACATTTGTCAGAACGAAAATGGAAGAACTAGCTCAGAATATAGAGAGACTATAGAGTTCGGTAAGGTAGACACATTCCTTTCTTTAGGCGTGTGGTAAGGAATATAGTTAAAGTTAATTCGGTTAATGTAAGCAAAAATATGGAACCATGTTCTTTTCCGTGATTGTATATTTAATAGGAATAATTCTTTATAAATAATTTTATAATCCTATAGTGAAAATTTTATTCGGTTATAGAAATGAATCACAACTTTTCCACAAATCGTTTTAAATGTATTTTTACCCCTTCCCATTTCTAAAACAAACCCCTGTAAGTTCGTAAGATAACTGACTGGCATTGAGTATCATATTTTGAAAAACAGCAAAAAATATTGTGTTATTAAGTTTTAATACATTATTTTCACTTTGAAAAACACTATGCAAAAATAGATGTTATAATATATATGGGGAAAATATCAGATAATTTATTATACATATCACCAGCATTGGAATATAAAACGTATCAATCAAAAAATAATTTTTTAGTAACATACAGACTTAAGACGTCAAAGAATATGTTACATTTAGATCTAAGATTAATACTAAAATTTTGAAAGAATATTCAAAATAGAATGAACAAATGAGCTATTTTCTTAAAATTACCAATTTGTTATATTATAAAAATTGTAATTTTCGAAACCGTGATTCTAGAATCAAATTTTTATTAATTACACTCACAATATGTAAATTATCTGTTATAAAATTTGCACTGTTATAATAAAAACTGTTTGTATTATAAAATTAATTCTAAGCAATAAAGTGTCAAAGCATTGTCTCATAAAAAATCTATTTACATTTTTTTGCGCAAAATGCTTATTGCTGAAAAATCTGCATCTCTATAATTTCGAATTAATTTACAATTATCAGCAAAAATCTGTTTTTTTTTTTTTAAATATAAAATTAAACTTAACATTTTATTTACAAATCAAATCTATTCAAACTTTACTCTTCAGATATATATATATATATATATATATATATATATATATATATATATATATATATTATATATATATATATATATATATATATATATATATATATATATATATATATATATATATATATATATATATATATATATATATATATATATATATACGTATATATATATATATATACATATATATATATATATATATATATATATATATATATATATATGTATATATATATATATTTTATATATATATATATATATATATACATAATATAAAATTTTAGTGTTTAAAGAACATGATTAGTTTTTGATTTGTATGTATTTAATTTATTCCGACTTATTATATTTTAAATTTAAAATAGGAAATTCCTTTTGTTATATTTTATGGATAGAAAGACAATAATTTTTAATCTTTAATCTACATTTATTTATTCAAAAATTTAAGCTTATTTCAGTATTTTACTCATGTTTCCATAGGCACGGAGATGTCCTATGCAGATATATGAAATATTAAGTTAAATATAAATATATATATATATATATATATATATATATATATATATATATATATATATATATATATATATATATATATATATATATATATATATATATATATATATATATATATATATGTATATATATATATGTATATATATATATATATATACTTATATATATATCTATATATATATATATATATATATATATATATATATATATATATATATATATATATATATATATATATATATATATATATATATATATATAATATAAAATTTTAGTGTTTAAAGAACATGATTAGTTTTTGATTTGTATCTATTTAATCTATTCCCGCTTATTATATTTTTATTTCAGATTAGGAAATTCCTTTTGTTATATTTTATGGATAGAAAAACAATAATTTTTAATCTTTAATCTACATTTATTTATCCAAAAATTGAAACGTAATTCAGTATTGGACTCCTGTTTCCATATTCAGAGAGATGTCCTATGCAGATATATGAAATATTAACATTTATGCTGAATTTTCAGTTCCCCCTAGTCCTCACGTAAGTGCATTCCCACTATTACAGAATCCAAAAAACAATTTCACTTTAAAGATAAACTTTCGTAATTATGACATTCAAACGAACATCGAGTTAATGTCACATTTTAACATTCAGTTGCACGAATGGGAGGTACACGCAAGTCCAGACACAATTGGCTGGATGAATTACTCCTGCCACTAAGTCATGCGATCGCTTAATCCATGCTGAGCGATTTTAAAAGCAAATGTTTTCGCTCGCGACTGGCAACGAAACAGATAAATAAAAAAAAACGACGGGCCACCTCGTGATAAATAATACACAGCTATGTTGAACATATGGGTGGTCCAATCAGGGAGGGAGATCAAAGCCCTCAATTATTAGAGAAGTCTTCGATTGCAGGGGGGGGGAGTATTACTGTCTTAGACGCCTGTAATTATGATACTTTTTCGTGGACGTCTTCATAACGTCGTGACGTCACGTACTGCTTAAGTCAGAGATTGGTTGGGATGGCTACTTTTGGCACAGTTTTGCCTTCTTTGGCGATCAGGTGTCGCAGAGTGGACTTATCTTAGTATTCGTCTAGTGTTACATTCTCGACAGTCTGACAACTGCGATTAGTGTGTCGCTAAATGGCCTATTAATATTGTCAATTGGGAAGAATTTGATACAGATTTATGTCAGGGTATATATCTTTCAGATTTTTTTTTCTTGTTAGATCGCGGAGGGAGATTTGTGCTGCAGTAATAAATTGATTGATTCACAAAGGACATTCTTATCTTTTAAGGAGATAAAAGAATTTAATTAGGGCAGGATTTGACCAAAAATACGGAATTTGTTTACTTCCCAAAGAGTTACGCTGGGTCAGTGTACTATCCAAACTGATATATATTTTGAAATTAATTTCTTAAAAAAATTAGTATGTTATTAAGGGATATTACCGTATAAAAATGAGTTAAACATTTCAAAGGGAGGTATTATTCATTTATAATTTGTTAATTATTAGTTGCTTAAAGTCTTTGTTAACAATGTTCCATATGCACCCTTTGGGGCTTAATATGGTTAGGGAAGAAGAAGAGTTTGTATATAGTGACAGAATTTGACCCAAAATACCAAATTTATTTACTTCTCAACCATACTAGCTAGACTTTTAAGAGGATAATTTGTTTAATTTATTTAAGGGAATTTTTGAACTTGATAATTTGATTATTTGTTTAAGGGGATAATTTTCTTAATTTCATTTTTATCTTCTTCAAAATTTACTGTATTAATAATTACAGATCAAGGAATAAAATTGAAAAAAAGTTAAATATTTCGAAGAAAAATATAAATCATTTATAATTTTTTAGTTATTAGTTATTTTATTTAGTTCTATCTTTGGTAAAATTGTTCCATATGCTCCCCTTCTGGATTAATATGTTCATTAAAGAAAAAGCATTTATATACAGTGACAGAATTTGACCGAAAATACCAAATTTATTTACTTCTCAAACATACTAGCTAGACTTTTAAGGGAATAATTTGTTTCATTTGTTTAAGGGAATTTCTGAAATTGTTAATTTAATTATTTGTTTAAGAGGATAATTTTCTTAATTTTATTTTTATGTTTTTCAAAATTTAGTGTGATAATAACTACAGATCAAAGATCAAAAGTTAAAAAAATAGTTAAATATTTCGAAGAAAAATATAAATCATTTATAATTTGTTAATAATTAGTTATTTTATTTAGTTCTATCTCAGGTAAAAATGTTCCATACGCATCCCTTTTGGATTTAATATGGTCAGGGAAGAAGAAACATTTATATATAGAATTATATACAGAACGTTTATATACAGAATTTGACCCAAAATACCAAATTTATTTACTTCTCTAACATACTATCTAGACTTTAGAGAAGAAAATTTGTTTAATTTATTTAAGGGAATTTCTAAACTTGATAATTTAATTACTTGTTTAAGGAGATAATTTTCTTAATTTTACTTTTATCTTTTTAAAATTTTAGTGTGATAATAATTACAGATCAAGGATCAAATTTTAAAAAAGTGTTGAATATTTCAAAGAAAAATATTAATCATTTATAATTTTCTAATTATTAGTTACTTAAAGTCTATCTTTGGTAAAAATGTTAGATACGTATAACTTTTGGGTTAAATATGATAAAGGAACATGAAGCCTTGATAGATAATGACAGAATTTGACCAAAATACCAAATTTATTTCCTTCTTAAACATACAAGCTAGAACTTGAAGGTGATGATTTATTTAATTTAGTTTGTTTAAGGGAATTTAATAAATTATTCATAATTTAATTATTTATTTCAGGGGATAATTTTTTAGTTTAATTTTTATTTTCTATAAAATTAAGTGTGATAATAATTACAGATCAAGGATCAAAATTTCGATGGAAAATACTAATCATGTATAAAGAGTTAAATATTTACAATTGAAAAACTGGCTGACTTAAAAATATTTAATCTGCATTTTTTTATGTTTAATTCGGCCTTATAAGCATTAAGGATATTCTTTAAAATATTTGATTACTATTTTACACTTACAAAGGACTTTAACATACAAGTGAATTTAATATTTCATATTTAATAAAACTTGAAATGGTATCGACCTTACATTTAGTAATTGTTAAATACATGGAAAAATGATTCATTTCATATATAAGTAGATGGAAAAATATACTATATTTTACTTTATTATACATGTATATGCATGTATATGCATGTATATATATATATATATATATATATATATATATATATATATATATATATATATATATATTATATATATATATATATATATATATATATATATATATATATATATACATATATATATATATATATATACATACATACATACATACATATATATATATATATATAAATATATATATATATATATATATATACATATATATATATATATGTATATATATATATATATATATATATATATATATATATATATATATATATATATACATATATATATGTATATATATATATATATATATGTATATATATATATATGTATATACATATATATATATATATATATACATATATATATATACATTATATTATATGTATATATATATATATATATATATATGTATGTATATATATCTATATATATATATATATATATGTATATATATGTATATATATATATACATATATATGTATATATATACATATATGTATATATATATATACATTATACATATATATGTATATATACATATATATATATATGTGTGTGTGTGTGTGCGTGTGTGTGCTTATATATGCATATGATAGTTTTCATCTGAATTTTGCTATCTATTTCTCTTAGAGTTTTAATTTATTTTAGTATTACATTCCATCCGTTATTTACAACTAAACATAGATATTAGCCTTTGATACAATGCATCATTCATTTGCAACTAAAACTTCTATTATTTGTTATTTAAAAACAACTTTTAGAAAGTTATGAGATACATATTAATTAAAAAGATACTGCTGGTAATTGTGCCAACATAACTCACTTAATAGAAGGGAATAGAATATTATTAAATGAACTGCATTACAGTAAAAGAAACAAACAACGGAAGGTATTAAATATCAATTAAAATTTTATTTATAGTAGCAGACTAGCTCTGCCAGATATAAAATTAATTATTTACCGGCGAGCAAATTGGCTCAGCATGGCTTCAACTAAAAGTCAATAAATTAGTTTTAGAAACCCTTCAGATGTTACTGGAAATGGTTATTTATATAGGAAGTTATTTACATTCGCTTTGATAAAATAAATGAAGTCAGCCTGTTAGATACGTATGCTGTTTCTGGAATGGGCATATCAATTACATGCAAATTAGCTTATATTCTTGAGTCATGATAACAATTTAAATGAAGATTGATTTATAAAGTAAATGAATCATTTTATGAGAGAAACCTTTTAAATGTATATCATTCTGAATTATTCATGGTAATAGTTAGTATGATGTATACTGTAGCTCGTCTGATAATCATTTTTGAAATCTAATTGACTCAATGTAAGGAATACAAGTTAAAATTGAGACGGTATTTAGTCAAAGCTATAAGAATTTATTTCATATGTGAATATTTGTGATATACTGTGATGATTTATAAAATGTTTCATAAAATTAATGTAATTAAATGCACTTAATGCAAATGATTGGTGAGGATAACTTAATAAAACTGTTAAAGTTAATAGCTATTCAATAATAAATTACAATAATAATGTTAATAATTAATAGTTACATTAATAGTATATATAAAATAGAAAGTTATTCTTACAAATAACTATGTTCTTTAAATTTCTTTTTTCTATAATATAAAAAATGACTTGTATTAATCTAATTTTGCTCTAGATGATATCCGTGTACTCAATCCTTAAAAATATCAAGGTATCAGTATGTAGAGTTTTTTTTTCTGCAGTACATACAACTATGTAGCATCCACTAGTAAAATAGTTAGATAAAAACATTGATAAATAGGTAAATAGATAGGAATATTATAAATAGTTCGTGAAATTTTCAGCCTCCGTTCAACTTGCAAATTTGTTTGAATTTTATTGCACATTTTATTCAAAATATTACATGTAAAGGGACTTTTTTAGCATGCTAAAAATTTTTAAAAAATTGGGAACCATTAATCTAGATAATATAGATTATTTCGTCATAGACAAATGTTAAAATTTAAAATAAAAATTAATATTTTATCTTGATTAAATTTATCAAATATAAAAATAAAATAACCTCTAGCAGTTAAATAATTTTATAAAAAATTTCGATAGATAGATAAATAAATTGACAGAATATAATAAGTTAGTGAAATTTTCAGCCATCTATCAACATGTGACGTTATTTAAACTTGTTAGGATAAATTATTCGAAAATTTCAGTACTATTCCTTGGAGAATTTTAAATGCGTTTAAAATATCAAAAAGCATTCGAATCATTCATCTAAAAATTTTAAATAAAAAATGTGATTAATTCTTGATTATGCTTAACACTATATCGAGTAATAAAATAGTTAGATAAGTAGTTTGACAGATTATGATCTAGATGATCTGTGCTAGACAAGTTCAAGAATTTTAAATAAAAATTATGATTAACTTTTGATTATATGTTTAATTATAATTAAAACAACATTGAGTAATGAAATAGATAGATAAGTAGTCTGACATTATAAATAGTTCATCAAATTTCAATCGACGATAAGCAAATGAGGGGATTAGAATTGAATTAATTTGAGCTCATTTCTCAAAAAAGTGTATATAAAACCCTTACGATAACTTATAAAATTTTAAATTTGCTCTAACTTTAAAAAAATTAAGAGCCATTAATCTGGGACCAATGATTCTCAACCTTTCTTGACGGGCACACTTTACAAGACTTCAAAAATTTGCGACACACAAAGAGAGAGATAAGTTTCAAAGTTGTTTACATATCTATAATACACTATGTAAAATAGTTTATGATAATAATTTTGAATGTAAATTAAAACAACAAGTACTACAAAAACAACAGTACGTTTATTAAGGGATTAATTACTAGTTAATAATAAAGATACTTTAAATGAGAAATTTGAGCTTCATGTTTTTTGATTAAATAAAGAAAACTTTCTTCAGAATTCTCATATGTAATAACTTCAACTAAACACAATTTTGCACATTATTATTGCATACGCATAGTATGCATTATGGCGTGCTATATCAAATTCAACTTGTTATTGTCGAATAACCAAACAATCTACTACATTTCTGCTTACACCTTAAGAAAATTTGGAATTTTATCTACTTCTGACATCCACATACCACTAAGATATTTCTTGAAGTAAAAATTTTAGTCCCTGGTCGAAAATTTCAAGTGTATAATAAAAGTAAAAAGGTATATATTTAAAATTTAGTTGCATGCAAAAGCGCCGAGGAACAGTGGTTGAACACGAAACACGATCTTCCACATTAATAATACGCATAGTATGCATTGTGTTGTGCGATATCAAATTGAAATAGTTATTAATGGATAACCAAACAAGCTAAAATACTTCTGATTACACTTTAAGAAAATTTGAAATTTTCTCTCCGTTTAACATCCATATACCTCTAAGATATTTTTTGAAGAAAAAATTTTATTCGCTGGTTGAAAATGTCAAGTGTAAGATAAAAATTGAAAAATATATATTTTTAAAATATGGTTGCATGCAAAAGTGCCACAGCACAGTGGTTGATCATGAATCACGATCTTCCACATTAATAATATGCATAATATGTATTGTGTTGTGCAATATCAAATTTATATTGTTATTTCCAGACATCCAATGAAGCTACAGCATTTCGGATTACACCTTAAAAAAATTGAATTTTTCTGTATTTCTGACATTCATATACCACTAAGATATCTCTTGAAATAAAAATTTTAGTCCCTGGTCGAAAATTGCAAGTGTTAAATAAAAATTGAAAGATATACATTTTTAAAATCCGGAAGCACGCGAAAGTACCTCTGCACAGTGGTTGAACATGAAACATGATCTTCCACATTAATAATATACATAGTATGCATTGTGTTGTTCGATATCAAATTCAAATTTTTATTGTAGGATAACCAAGTAAGCTTAGACATTTCTGATAAAACCTAAAGAAATTTGAAATTTTCTCTAATTCTGTCATCCATATACCACTAAGATTTTTCTTGAAGTAAAAAGTTTCCTTGCTGGCCGAAAATTTCAAGTGTAAACTAAAAATTGAAAAATATATTTTTAAAATTTAGCTGCATGCAAAAGTGCCAAGGCACAGTGGTTGAACACGAATCATGATCTTCCACTTTAATAATACGCATAGTGTGCATTGTGCTGTGCTATATCAAATTTAAATTGTTATTGCCAGATATCCAATCAAGTTACAGCATTTCTGATTACACCTTAAGAAAATTTAAATTTTTTTTTACTTCTGACATTCATATACCACTAAGATAATTCTTGAAGTAAAAATTTTAGTCATTCGTCGAAAATTTCAAGTGTAAAATAAAAATTGAAAAATATATATTTTTTAAATTTGGTGGCACTCAAAAGTGTTACTGGACAGTGGTTGAACATGAAACACAATCTTCCACATTACTAATATACATAGTATGCATTGTGTTGTGCGGTATCAAATTTAACTTGTTATTGTTGGATAACTAAACAAGGTACAACATTTTTTATTACAAATTAATAAAATTTTTAATTTTCTGTACTTCTGACATCAATATACCACTAAGATATTTCTTCAAGTAAAAATTTTCTACACTGATAGAAAATTTCAAGTGTAAAATAAAAATCGAGAAATATATATTTTAAAAATTTGGCAGCACTCAAGAGTGCAGATACACAGTGGTTGAACACGAATCAAGATCTTCCACATTAATAATACGCATAGTATGCATTGTGTTGTGCGTTAACAAATTTAAGTTGTTATTGTCGGTTAACCAGACAAGCTACAATATTTCTGATTACACCTTAACACTTTGACTGCCAAGCAAAAATTGCAAATGTTCACAACGGGGCCAAATTTTTTTTTGTGAAATTTGTATTTTTTCAACATAAAACTATATATAAAAACAATATTTCAAAACAAACAATATTTTAAAACAAACTCTCTCTATTTATATATATTCCCTTTTTTGTTGCATGTTCCAAATATTTAATTTTTCATAAAACTTAGCTCATAAAATCGTCACATATACCAATTTGCGCAAACCACGTATACCTAACACATCGTAGGGAGCCCAACAATCAAACTCCAATACGATTTTCATGTAACTGATAACATCTTTGATAGCCATGGCCTGAAGTGTTAAAACACCATGGCTATCATATCGGATAGCCAGTGTCTCAACGGAAATATCACTGGATATCACATATGATAGCCATGACAGTCAAAGTGTTAAGAAAATTCGAAATTTTCTCTACTTCTGACATCTATATAAAACTAAGATATCTCTTCACGTAAAATTTTCCTCATGTTTGAAAATTTCAAGTGTAAAATGGAAATCGAAAATTATATATTTTTAAAATTTAGCGGCATGCAAAAGTGCCGCAGCACAGTAGATGAGAATTATTAAATTTAGACAATCGATGCGTGGAAAAGTCTTGAGATTAAAAACAAAAATTATGATTTTACCATGATTATTCCCACGATTATACTAACTAACAATAATTCCTAGTAGTAAAATAGTTAGATAGATAGAGAGATGGACAGATTATAGATAGGTTTATGAAATTTTGAGCCACTGATCAACATGCAAGGCGAGGGATTTTCCTACCGCAATTGATATGCTACTGACGGCCGCGGAAATTTGCCGCAAGCTTCGCTGAATCTAAACGCTGTGTTCTCCACCCTTGTCATCTTCAATCGGAATCGGTTGCGTAATTACCATCTTAGCTGTTGGAGTTTATTCCGTAATTATAGCTAAATGAATGAGAAAGCATCCAGATTTTACAGGAATTAAAGGTTACGTTCCGTACAGATACACATACATCAGTTAATTTACTCAATTCATATTAGTTGTTAAACTCAATTTTTATTGATTTCCTTAAATTAGTAATATATTATTATGGTGATAGTGTAGTTTCAAAAATTAGTTTAATTTCTATTTTGATCAATCTGCTTGAAAATTTAATATGTTATTAGCATCATATTTATGGGTGTTATTAATATACATATGCACCCCCATCATTTAATTCAGTTAATTCATATTAGTTGTTAAACTCAATTTTTATTGATTTCCTTAAAAGCGTAATATACTATTAAGTTAATAGTGTAGTTTCAAAAATTAGTAATCTGCTTGAAAATTTAATATGTTATTAGCATTATGCTTATGGGTATTATTAACCGTTTACCCGCTAATGTTCTAATAATAGAACATGATTTTTAAAATAAAAAATTCACATGTAAAAAAAAATCTTAACAATATTGTTTTTACGCACAATTGAACATTGCATTATAAATTATTTTTTACAATACGATTTATTTTGTTTACATAATTATTTATTTATTTACAATTGTTTGAATTTTACTATATTTTGTTAATTTTACTCTCCCTCAGAATTAAATTTACCAAAATTCCAGTTTAAATGGAAAAAAGCAATACTTTAAAAAAATATCATTAAACCTCCTGCGGGAATACAACAAAAGTAAAATGTTATTTTTTTAATTTTAAAGAAAAATTTAATTTTCGTTTTAATGTCTATGTTCCATTATTGGAACATTGGCATTTCAAGGGTTCATTTTTCATTTATGTGCAAAGCATTGTGTGGTATAGCAAATATTATCTTCTTTTGCATTCTGATGAAAATAACAACTTTTCTAAAGAAAGTGAATATATAAAGCTGCAATACTTCGAAAGGATTATAATATTGATAGTCTACATTGATGTTCACTTTAGTAAAGTCATGACAATAGAAATAAATCATTTTTGATAAGATGTCTAAACATGTGTGGGGAGGAGGGAGATTTCATTTGTACCTTTGAAGACAAGTGCAATTTCACATAAAAGCTGTTTTATTGCATATTTTTGCTGAAACAGTTATTAGTTTCCTTTGATATACAGTTTTTCTTGGGCGACAGTGAAAAATGTGCATTCGTGGTTTGAATAAGTTTCATTTATAAGTTTTCAAAAATATAACACCTTGTTTGAAAGATGCCTTACAACTCAAGATGCTCTGGTCTTTGTAGAAACCTTTCAGATTCTGATTGGGATGATGTAGATATTTTCTAGTTAGAGTCCGATGAACTTGGTGATGTTGACACGAAGATTCGAATGAAC
>CM063500.1:47619503-47622003 GCA_032207245.1 Pardosa pseudoannulata
ATATATATATATATATATATATATATATATATATATATATATATATATATATATATATATATATATATATATATATATATATATATATTATATATATATATATATATATATATATATATATATATATATATATATATATGTATATATATATATATATATATATATCTATATATCTATATCTATATATATATATATATAATATAGACAGGTATGTAGGTATGTAGATGTGTATATGGTAAATATTATATAGTCTCAAATTACAAACATTAACGTAAAGATAGTAATGTTTCAAGATTTATAATAACTGTAATTATAACTGTGAAAATGTGACTTATTTCCAATTAATTTTTTCACTGAGGTTTTGAAAAAACCACAAATGATCAGGTTATTATACAGCAAAGTCATAGATGAAGTAACTGAAATCGTAGGAGTGGACAGCTACTAAGGATGACGTAATGAACATATCAAATCACGGTGCTGAAACAACAATTCGCAATGAACCACAAAAAAAATAAATATCAGTACTCCACAGCTAACTCGCGCAGCTGAGAGAGCAAAACATAAAAACAACTGCATCTCAATTCCATCTCACCCACTGTTGCCACAGAACCACGAAATTAATAAATGCCGATGCTTGGCGAAAGTCGGTTCTCGCCAAGTCCATTCCCGCCAACTTTGTTACCTCTGTAACAACAGGGACACGGGTAGTAAGGTGTTCCTTGAAAAGTGATGTGCAAAACCACGGCAAACTTATTTCGAATGATTTTGAAAGGAGGGGGGGGGAGCAGAAACAAAAGAAAGAAAATATTCTTTTAAACCGATGAGGTGAGTGCGTGACAGTAAGGTAATAGCAGAAGATAAAAAAAAAGCTAATAATAAATGAATACAGAGGTCCTGTCCAATTAGGAACTATGGAGAACCCTACTTGGGCAGTATTGACTCCGCCTATCCGATTTTGAGACTAGATCATTAAGAAGAGGAAACAGGTTATATTATGCAAGTTTTGCTTCTTTGCTTGCTTCTTTTCGAGGCTGGTTTAGGTTAGACAGACCTCCCAGCTCATTCTCGCTGTCTCTCTCTTCTTTTTTGCTTTTGTTCATTTCCCTTTTTCGCTGGCGTGTTCGTAATGATACTTCATGCATACAGCTATCACTATTCTAAACAATTGAGAAGTTTTTAGTCAAAGACCGCTTTATATTCATTTCGGAGAGAGCAACCACTTTCCTTTAAAGACGTTATTAAGTAATTAATTTTTTATGGTCCAGCTTTCATGGCATAAGTTGTTGGACAGCTTTCTTCACAGAATAAGATATATGTACCCAAAATGGCAGACGCCTCAAGTGGGCACTCGAGCTTTTGTACTTTTAAGACAGGTTTTTTTTATTAAATCTCGAAGAGTTGCGGAACTTAATTAAGTCATTAAAGTTTTTGTGGTAATTAATTGAAATTGCTCTTACACCGTTTCGAGAAAACACTTCAAAATCTGGAACTCTTAAATATGTGCTTTCGGAAATTGAGAGCAATAAATGGGTTATTTTTTTCAGCAAGTTTATTTTCTGCACAAAACCAATATGGATGGTTTTGTACTTTTATAAAATTAAGACGTATTAAATATTGAATAAATAATTCAAGTAATTTTTTAAATTCGCATAAAGGTGACCAACGTATGTTTAATTAAGTAATTTAAAGTTATAAGAATAATGTAATATAATTTATAATAAAATTTTTTCAGTGCTCAATATCCAAAACATTAGCAACAAAGTTCATATTGAATAAATAGTTCAGGTATTTTTTGAAATTCGCAAAAAGGTGATAAACATATGTTTAATTTAATAATTCAATTTAGTAATTTGTAGTTATCATAATAATGTAATATATTGTATAATGAAAATTTTTCAATACTCAATATCCAAAAATTAACAACAAATTTCATATTGAATAAATAGTTAAGGTAATTTTTTAAATTCACAGAAAAGTGACCAACATATGTGTAATTTAGTAATTCGTAGTTATCACAATAATGTAATATATTATACAATGAAAAGTTTTCAATGTTCAATATCAAAAACATTAGCAACAAAGTTCATATTGAATAAATAGTTAAGGTATTTTTTTTTAATTTCAGAAAGGTGACCAACATATGTTTAACTTAGCAATTCATGGTTATAACAATAACGTAATATATTGTATAATAAAAAAAAATTTCAGTGCTCAATATCCAAAACATTAGCAACAAAGTTCATATTGAATAAATAGTTCAGGTATTTTTTGAAATTCGCAAAAATTTGACCAACGTATCATTAATTTAGTAATTCATGGTTATGACAATAATGTTATATATATTGTGTAATGAAAATTTTCTTGTACTGAATATCCAAAATATTAACAACAAAGTTCATATTGAATAAATAGTTCACGTATTTTTTGAAATTCGCAAAAAGGTGACGAACATAAGTGTAATTTAGTAATTCATGTTTATCACAATAATATAAAATATTGT
>CM063500.1:47627003-47632003 GCA_032207245.1 Pardosa pseudoannulata
CTCGAACGGCTCGATGAAGTGATAGCCAAGAAATTCAAATCTCTTGGAGCAGTAGTAGTCACATTCACACAAAATATGTGAGGAACTCTCCTTTGCCATATGACATCCCCCACATATCGGGCTATCCGTAATGCCAATAATGTTGAATTGCCTCTTAAGACAACAATGGCTAGTCAACAGACCACTGGCCACTCTTAGCTCTTTTGTACTGAGCTTAAGTAGCTGATTAGCCCTCATCCAGGGATAACCCTAGTTAAGCTCCCAGACCTGTTGTTAATTTCCAAAACCAAGCCAGGCCTTATAAATCTCCCCCATTAGAAGGTCCTTTACAGTCCTTCAAACTACATTATGAGGAAGACCAAGTATTTTTCCGGCCCAATAAAGGGCAACTTAGAGTCGTACTTAGCGAGATTATCGGCAACCACGTTAACAAAAATACCGCAGTGCCCAGGATCCCAAACTAGGGTTGCCTTTTTGACCATAGCCAACTGGTTAATGGTCCTGGAGCAATCCCACAAAATTTCTGAGTGAGAAGCAGTACCTGTGCAAGGCCATAACTGCAGCCTGACTGTCTGAGAAGATCTTTAACCTTCCCCATACAGTAAGAATAAAGCGATAAGAAGATTTAGAGATACTTCATATTATAATATTTAAAAAAACTCATAACTTAAATATCCCTCATGTTTAAGCCTACATCTATGTTTGAAATAAATTACAAACAATAAGTACTGCTTAACAAAAGAAAAAAAATTTACAAATCGAAATCTAGATTTAAAAGCAGTTTCTCCGAAATGACATCTTCTGTCGAAAACACGAAACTGAAATATATGGGCCTTCAAAATTTGGTAGTGAGAAAAAAATATAATCTCACCAATTTCTCCCGGCCCGATACAGTAAGAATAAAGCGATGAGAACTTCCAGAAGTAATTTAGGGTTCTTAATACTTTGGTATCAGATTAAAAGTGTGCAGCTAAAGTTTTTCTGCAATTGTGTTCCGACGATTAGGTTTTTGAGCAATTTATTTTTGCCGCTTTATTGCTTTGTGCTAATGCGTTGCCATTAAACTGGAGGCTGCGAGAAATAAAATTGGGAAAAAATATTTTATCTCCTTACGAGTTTATTTCAAATTAGAGAAGGATTAAGTTGTAAGTAGGAAAAAAAATTAAATTGCCAAACGCCTTTAAAACTAAACTTTATTTTTAAATTGAGTTTTCTTTATTGTAAAATCAAATAAATCTCCTCTTTTTTCTTTAATTATACATAATCATAATTAAATGAAATAATGATTAGAAAAAGAAATGATATTTAGACTATATTTATTTTTTACCTCAATGTGTAATCTATTTGCATTTAATGAATTTCAAACGAAATCTTTCAGACCAAAATGCAAAAAATTTCATTAAATAATGTAAAATAAAAATGAATCCATGTTACATATATATATATAATATATATATATATATAATACCAGTTTTTATATTGATATATCTGTTTGAACGTCAGATATGAGTTCCTATAAACTGTATCTTGAGAACTTCTGTTATATTTTCTTTTGGAACTTTCCTTGGAGTCTGTCTCACATGTTTACATTTTCAGTTGTCTTACTACCATAAAATCGATGACATTTTTTATTAGTAGTAAAGAATTATGTTTCATATAAAAAATAATTACTATATTTAATTACATAAAACTTTACCGAGTTAAGATAAAAAGAATACAGCTTTAAACCAGTGTGTTTGAAAAATATTTTTATGTGTGAATGTTCATAAGATAATAACAAGAGTATAATTACCTATTGGAATGTTTTATTTACAATAGACTTTTGACAGGAGAATAATAAACCTTGGAAAAAGTTAACTCAAGAGATAACTATTATACAAAATGTTGTCATTTACAATAGAAGTTTAACAGGAGAATACTTAACCTTGGGGATATTTAACTCCTCAGATAATTATTATAAAAAATATAGTCATTTACAATTGAAGTTTAACAGGAGAATAATTAACCTTGGGATTATTTAACTTATCAGATAAATACAGTAGAAATGCTGTCATTTACAATAGATGCTTAACAGGATTAAAATTAACCTTAAGCACATTAAACTTATCTGATAAATACTGTTCAAAATGTTGTCATTTACATTAGAAGTTTAACAGGATAACAATTAACTTTGGGAATATTTAATTTACCATAAAAGTACTAAGCAAAATGTTGTCATTTATATTAGAAGCTTAACAGGAGAATAATTAACCTTAGGAATATTCTATTTATCAGATATATATTATACAAACTGTTTGCAGTTACAATAGAAGTATAACAGGAAAATAATTAACCTTGGAATATTTTGCTTAACAGATAATTATTGTAAAAAATATAGTCATTTATAAAGAAGTTTAACAGGAGAATAATTAGCCCTAGGAATATTTAACTTATCAGATAAACACTGTACAAAATGTTGTCGTTTACCACAGAAGCTTAACACGATAATAATTAAACTTTTAAATACTTAACTTATCTGACAAATATTGTACAAAATGTTGTCATGTACAATAGAAGCTTAATAGGATAATAATTAACCTTTGGAATATTTAACTTATCAGAAAATGGCTATACAAAATGTTTTCATTTACAATAGAAGTGTAACAGGAGAATAATTAACCTTTTAAATATTTTATTTAACAGATAATTATTATACAAAATACAGTCATTTACAATAGAAATTTAACAGGAGAATGATTAACCTTAGGAATATTTAACTGGTCAGGTAAATATATACAAAATGTTGGCAGTTACAATAGAATTGTATCAGGAGAATACATCGCCTTGTAAATATTTTACTTAAGAGATAATTATTATATAAAATATAGTCATTTAAAAAAGAAGTTTATCAGGAGAATAATTAACCTTAGGAATATTTAACTTATCAGATAAATACGGTACAAAATGTTGTCATTTACAATAGAAGCTTAACATGATAATAATTAATCTTGGAAATATTTAACTCATCACATAAATATTGCACAAAATGTTGTCATTTACAATAGAAGTTTAACAGGAAGATAATTAACCCGAGGAATATTTAATGTATCAGATAAATATTATACAAAATATTGGCAATTACAATAGAAGAGTAAAAAAAGAATAATTAAACTTAGAATATTTTACTTAACAGATAATCATTATACAAAATATAGTCATATACAATAGAAGTTTATGAGGTGAATAATTAACCTTAGAAATATTTAACTTATCAGATAAATACTGTAAAAATGCTGTCATTTACAATAGATGCTTAACAGGATAATAATTAACCTTTGGAACTTTAAACTTATTTGATAAATACTGTAGAAAATGTTGTCATTTACAATAAAAGTATAACAGGAGAATAATTAACCTTTGGAATATTTTACTTAACAGATAATTATTATACAAAATATAATCAATTATAATAAAAGTTTAACAGGAGAATAATTTACTTTACGAATATTTAACCTATCAGATAAATACTATACTAAGTGTTGTCATTTCCAAGAGAAGATTAACAGATAATAATTAAACTTGGGAGTATTTAACTAATCAGAATAACATTATACAAAATATTTTCATTTGCAATACATAAAATTAATTTATATGTTTTATAAAATTCTAACTAGTAAAATACAGAATTTTTTTATCATTGCATTATCATATTGATCTTGTTTATTATGTTATAAGAATAACAATAATTTTCTGAAGTATGATTCATATATATGCATTAAATAGACAATTTTACACTAAGTAAAACATAAGCAGTAAATTCTTTTAGCAATGCCTACATTTAAAATGGAAATGTAAGTTTATTATTCCAAAATCTTATGAAATATATATATTCCATTTTCAGTACAAATGCAATCCCCTCTCAAAAAATAAAACTGCATATTTCATATCAGGCTATTTAAATGCCATCGATTCATTCCACGTTCTTTCTAGTTACGTAAAAATATTCTCTTTAAAAAAAATCTAATTTCAATTTCGTTTGGAAGATTTCCAGTTAGACCACTTGAGATTTATAACTCTCAAATTCATTTCAGAAACACATATAGGACTGGGAAGATATAAATAACATTTTAACATATCAAAATGGATCTAGAAATGAAACTTTTCGTTTCAAACAGATACGAAGTTTATTTTGGGAACAAATTAGATAGATAAGAATTAAAATAAAATACGATAATAACTTTAGAATCTTTATAAAATGCGAAAAGGGAATGTTAATAATTAAAACGACAAACGGAATTCTTAAAAAGAATATTACTGAAATTCAAGTACATTACAATATCTATGTATAAATATTGGATCAAATTACACTGTTAAAATAATTGTCATTATTATTTCGAAATCGTCTTAAAGCAATTAGTACCAATCTAATTAGCCAGGGCATTGAAAAATTTCTTTATAGCTTACCAAATCAAACATTATCTATATTCACATAGTTTTAAATACGATTATGAGTGACTCTGAGATGTTATTAAATTTCTATCATATTATTTCTTTCATTTTATTATTATAAGATCTGATATAATATATATTTTATTTTAAGACCAATCAAATTAGCCAACGCATACTTCATTGTAGCTCGTTAAATTAAACATTGTCAATTTTTCACATAGTTTATAATACTAATTTGAATCATAATCTATTATGTTATTATATTTCAAAAGAATAATTTCATATATATATATATTATATATATATATATATATATATATATATATATATATATATATATATATTAGGCACACATATCTGGCTGAATTGAAACAGATACGGCTTACTCGGATATTACTTTCTTCTTTTAAAATATAATTTTGACTTTAATATTACAAGATCTAATTTGATATACATTTTATTTTAAGTCCAATCGAATTAGCCATCGTATTAAAAATACTTCAATCTAGCTCATGAAATCAAGCATTTTTTTATTCTTTTCAAATAATTTATAATACAAATTTGAGTCATAA
>CM063500.1:47637003-47649503 GCA_032207245.1 Pardosa pseudoannulata
TTGGATTTTTTCTACCTTCAGAGAAAACTTCCAAAAGCATTATTCGTAAAAATGTAATTTATTGGACTTATTTGTGTAATACGGTTAACGAAACTCTAAATTCTTATAATATCTTTCGAAGCACAAATATATAAAACATATATAAACTTTTCAATACAACGCAATTAATGTATGAATGAAATGCTATGGTATGAATATATTTTCATTCAACACTATAGAAAAATGCTATTTATATCTTAGATACACAGTAAAACTTTAGGAGCCTATCTTGTCAAGAAATATCTTTAATTTTCTCACCCTAAGAAGCTTTTATTGTGCATTTGTATATTTCTCTCCATGCCCTCTATAAAAACACAAAAGGACCTCTATATAAGAGAAGAATGGCCTGTCGTGCTCGCATTTCTCTATTTAGCGTTGATGGATGGACCGGCACGTGACATCAATCAATTTACCGCCATTTATTGCATTTATGTTGCATGTTTCTGTCCGGCGAGCCAAGTAACCTCTCTCCAAAGACTGATAGATGGACATATATACGCCGCTAGATCAATATATATTAGCTTCCCCTTCAACATTAAAGACACCTAAATTCAACATTTTTCTGTAATTGCTATATCATACGCCGATCGGCAATTCATAATATTTTGTAATTTATGATGATATGTGTAGTATATATTTATACAAACAAACACACACACACATATATATGTGAGTGTGTTTATAAATATATGTAAGTATGTATATATACATATATATATATATATATATATATATATTATATATATATATATATAAGTATATATATATATATATATATATATATGGTATATATATATATATATATACATATATATATATATATATATATATATATATATATGTATATATATATATATATAATATATATTTATATATATATATATATATATAATATATATATATATATATATATATATATATATATATATATAGTATATATACTATACATAATATATATATATATATATATATATATACTATATATATATATATATATATATATATATATATATATATATATATATATATATATATATATATATATATATATATATATATATATATATATATATATATATATATATATATATATATATCTTTTATATATTATATATTTATATATATATATATATAATATATTTATTTATATATATTATTATATATATATATATATTATATATATATATATATTTATATATATATATATTATATATATAATATAATATATATTATATATATATATATTTATAATATATATATATTAGATATAATATTATAATATATATTATATTATATTATAATATTATATATATTTTTATATATATATATATTATATATATATATATATATATATATATATATAATATATTTATATATATAATATATATATATATATAATATATTTATATAATTTATGTATTGTAAAATGTTATATATATATGTATATATATATGTATGTAAATATATTTTTATGTATAATATGTATATATATATATATATAATATATATATAATATATTCTATATAATATATATATATTAATATATATAATATTAAATATATAAATATTCTCTATATATATTTAAATATATATAATTTTATATATATATAAATCTATAATTATATATATATATAAATATTTATTTTATATATATATATATATATATATATATATATATAATATATTTACATATAAATGTATCTATATATGTTATATATGTAATATATAATATGTATATATATTTATATGTATAAATATATTGTATATATATATATATATATATATATATATATATAAATATATATTACATATATAAAATATATTATATTTATTTCTAAATGTTAATATTATATATTTGGTTATATAAATATTGGGCGTTTTAATATTTTATATATATATATATTATATATATATTATATATGTATTATATATAATATAATAATATTTATATATATTATTATTTATTATTATATAAATATGCTTAGTCTTATATAAATATATAATTTATATAGAAATTCCTATATTATATATTATTGTATAATAAATATATATATTATTATATATATATATATAAATTGTATAATATATATGTTTTATATATATATTTATATATATATATATATATATATTATTTATATTATTACAAATATAGATAATAAATATATTATTTAAATATTTTATATCCTTAATTATATATATGTATATATAATATCGCTTATATATATTTATATTTTATATTATATATATATAGAATAATAAAATATATATATATATATTAAATATATTATATATATTATAATATTTTATTAATGTATTATATATGTTTTTATATTATGTATATAGATAATAATAATCTGTTTAAGATAAATTATTATAGATAATATTTACATTCAAATTTACTTATGACATGTGTGAGTACGTGAGACCGAATGGTATGATAAGTTTAAAATATCTACAAAAATATAAATAATATATGAAGAACGATTAAACTATGTAACAATACATTATGTACGATTTGGAAAATTATGATCAATTAACATTTTTCATATTTAGTCTGGTTTGTTCCGGAATAAGCGTCGTATCTGATTTTAATCAAGGGTTCATTCCCTGATATGTTAAAAGGGCATTTATATCTTCCCATTTCTATATGTATTTGTAAAAATAACTTGATAGTTATGACTATCAAGCGAACAGATTAGAAATCTAAACTCAATTGATTTTATAGAAAAAAAAATTTTGTTTGAAAAATATAAAACTTATCAATTGAATTTAAATGACCTCATATGAAATAAGTATGTATTTTTTACTGAGGGAATTGGATTTGCACTGAAAATGGAATATTTATTTGATAAGATCTAAGAATAATAATTTTATATTTCCATTTTAAATGTAGACCTTTTGAGCAAGACCAAAATATTTTTTCAATGCATTGTTATGAAATTATAATTCAGGAAATAAATAATATATCTAAGAAAATAAAACATAGAAAATTAGCATGTTGCATTGTTTAATAACAGCTATTTACAAGTACGATAAAAATAAAGAATTTTCAAATGAAAAATGTCAAGATTTTCATCTTCTACTGTTCTTGTAGTTATAGTTTTGACATAATTCGATGTAGACAATATTTCTTTCAAAGCGGAACATTTAAAAAATTATTCCCTGTTATATAAATGAAAATTACATCTGTAATAACTATTCACTATAATGTGTTATATAAGTTTGTTTTTCCAGTCTCTCTCTCTCTCTCTCTCTCTCTTTTTTCTCTATATATATATATATATATTATTTCAAAGCGTACATATTAAAACATATATACATACAAATATGTTATATAAATACAAATATATTACATCTTATATATAACTATTCACTATATGTTATATAAGTTGTTTTTCATCTCTCTCTCCCACATTTATATATATATATATCTATATATTATATATATATATATATATATCTATATATATATATATATATATATATATATATATATATATATATATATATATATATTATATATATATATATATATATATATATATATATATACATATATATATATATATATATATATATATATATACATATATATATATATCATATATATATATATATATATATATATATATATATATATAATATATACATATATATATATATATATATATATATATTATATATATATAAATATTATATTTATATATATATATATATATATATATATATATATATATATAAATATATTATATATATATATATATATATATATATATATATATAATATATATATATATATATATATATATATATATATATATATATATATATATATATACATATATATACATATATATATATATATATATATATATATATATATATACATATATACATATATATATATATATATATATATATATATATATATATATATACATATATACATATATATATATATTTATATGTGTGTCTATATATATATATATATATATATATATATCCGTGTGTGTTTTTTCAATTATGTATGTATACAATAGAGAGAGAGAGAGTGAGAGATATTGTGCTTTATCAAATATATAAAATGAGATGACTTATAATGATTCATAATTTATGTTTAAAAATAAGAATAATTGTACTTTAAAAACGTGTTTTAGTATTATTTCTCATATCTAATTTGTTCAAAATACCTTATTTAAAAGAAAGTATACAGCCATATGATGAATATATTTTACATTACTATCATTTGGTTTAATAAAAACATGCAACATTTACGCATGCAACATTTATTAATTTTTTACATTTTAATTTCACTTCCATATTTTCCAGGTAACAGCTAAGGTTTATAAAGAAACTTTATGATATATCGCTACTTGTTAAAGTTAGAAAATAATTTAGCATGTAATATATGTTATTATTTCTGTTCAAAATTACAGTTTTATTCAGCCGTTCCCTGGAGAAATTACAAGTAATATCATTCTTGCACTACTTTCATTTCCCTTTTATTGTCTCTGGAGAAATTAGAAGCAATAAAGTTATTCACATATATGAAACTGATTTTCATGTAAAAACAGTGCTTTTTTGAATTTAACTTTTTGATGTTAAAATTATTTTAGGATTCTTACATCGTTATTTGTAGTTAAAATTAATATTTACTGTACATATGCATTCAGATACAAGTAGCTTAAAACTGCTGCATTATTTTATTGACACTAAATTATAGACAGAAGTTTAATGCAAAGCTGTCTTATACGATGATTTTGGCACAGTATGCATATATATGCTTATAGATAGTTCCATAGATATTGATAGATTTGATCGTTATTAAATGCTTAAAAAAACAAATTAATTATTCACTAAGTATTTTATTGAAATTATCTTTTGCACACACTCACAAATATATATATATATTATATATTATATATATATATATATATATATTATATATATATATATATATATATATATATATATATATTATAATATATATAATATATATATATATATATATTATATATATATATATATATATTAATATATATATATATATATATATATATATAATATATATATAATATATATATATATATTTATATATATATATGTATAATTTATATAATATATATATATATATATATATAATATATATTATATAAATATATATATATATATATATATATATATATATATATATATATATATATATATATATATATAATATATATGTTATAATATATATTTTATATATATATAATATTAACAATATATTTATATAATATATATATATATATATATGTTTTTTTAATTTTATAAAATTATTCTTATATTTATGTATTATATAAATTATAAATATTGCAATTATATATGTATATATATATATATATATGGTATAATAATTTTTATATTTATGTTTTGTATAAATTATAATTTTTAGTGTATATTTCTGTATATTTTACTAAATATAATTTTATATATATGTAATATAATATATTTTTACTTTTAAATATATATATAATATATATTTCTTGTATTCGAATATTATCAGAAATATTATGTAAATATATAGCGAAAAATTTATAGATATGGATATAGTGACTCTGATATGTTTATGGAATCAATAAAAATAAGACAATTTTTTTTATAATTAATTGTGATATTTCGGATTATATTTGCTTTTATAATTTAACAATTAATATATATATGAGACTAATAAAATTATTCTATGATGCTTTTATAGAAAGAAAAATATGTAATAAATGCTTAAAATATATAGAAATGTTAATTTAAATCATGTCTTTATTAAAATGTAAAATAACATAAAAATAATAAAAAATGTGACATTTTATTATTAATTCTGGAAAAAAATAAATATACTGTCAATAAAAAATTTTCCTTCTTAAGTCATATTATCAAATATATGTATATAAACAAAAATTATTGGTCATGTATATAATTATCAATGAAAACAAAAATATATATTTTTATATTATAAAATAATTTAATATAAATTAAAAATTTTATGATATATATATTTATATATTGAGAACAGAAAAAGATAATATAATATATTATATAGTTATGAAATGAATATCTTGCTTTATTTTTTTTATATATTCTAGTGTCATTTACCAGATCTAGAATATTATATTAAATATTTAATAATATATAATTCTAATATAAAATATATATTTCTTAAATTTATATTTTGTATCTATAAATTATATATTTTATTGTGTATATATACAATTAAATCCTGTTTTAACCGTACGCCGTACGGGCACAGCTTCAGGCCTTTACTGATTTGCCCGTACGGCGTAAGGGCAATCTGATTTGTAATTCGCTTGACCTCTTTCGGCCGTGTTTTTTCCAATTTTAGTAGCAAATTATTCTTATAGATTCGTATAGATGTCCAGTAAATGATAGTTTGCAATTTAATGTATTTTCTACTCTGATTGGTTCAAAAGCGCGGGTTTTTTTGCATGTTTTGTATCAGAAGACGAATTGTTATCTTTCAGTGTATAGCTTTCTGGTTATATTTTACTAACCGCCTGATAATTTTATTGATGTAAGAGTTGAATAATATATTTTTACTTTTAAATAATGGATAATTCAGAGCGTATGGAGCTAATTTCTTGTGATTCGAACTGTGACTCTGAATCAGAAACTGAATTATCTGTAAATGATAGTAGCGAAAGTTTACTAGATGACCTGGATAGTAGTGACTCTGATAGTAGTACAGATGGAATCAGTCAAGCAAGACAATTTTTTTAAATTAATTGTGATAATCCTTCGGATCGGCCTAGATTTGCTTTTACTTGAATTTTAAAATTTAACTTGGATATCGATGGGAGTAAAGGCAAACTTCAGTTCTATGATGCTTTCATAAAAAGAAAAAAAGTTGTAATAAATGCTTAAAAATATTAGAAATGTTAATTTTAATAACATATCTTTACTTAAAAATGTAAAATGAACAAAAAAATGCAATAAAAAATGTGACATTTTTTGACCGAATTCTGGGAAAAAAAATGGAACTGTCAAAGGTTTAATTTCGCCGCCTTCTTCGGAAGTCCAGTGGATTATCAAAGACATGCTGTAGAGGATGATAAACAAACTATTGATCATGTACCAGATAATTCTCAGCTAAAAACAAACTATATTTTTACCAGCGTCATAAAGTAATTTACAATTCTAGAAAATTAAAATTTTACTGATTCCATCGATGACGGGTTATATGTTAGTCTGTTAGAATAGGTATTATCGACATCTTTTTTGAATGAATACAGCAGATGACATTTCTTATTTTAAATTATTTAAATATCGTCTGCATTATTTTTATAAGTTTCATCACTGAACTTAGATATTACTTAAATAATTTTCTTTCATAGTTGGCTCAAATTATATATTAAGTACATATATGATAATTTTAAGGTTAATCACCAATTATTTTTGATGCAATGGTAATTTCATCACAGGTATTAACAACAAATTTTATCAACCTCCAGGGTGTAGTGGAAATGATAGCTTCATTTCTTTACCTCCATTAATTACTGTGACAAAAAGAAATTGGGAAGAACTAACGATAATTTCGACGTATCTTAGAAAACTTTGAATTATCTTTCAAAACGAATTCATCATGATTATAAACTGCATTCACAGTATCGGGAGACTTTAGAGGAGTATGAAGATAAACAAATTATTGAGCGTGTACCAGATAATTCTCAGACAACAAACAAACCATTTTTTTAAATTATCATAAGGTGCTTTAGAATTTTGAAAAAATAAAAATTTTACTGTTCCCGTCATATGACGGGTTATATGCTAGTTAAGAAAATATTAATATAGAGTTTATTCACATTGAACAGTTCTCATATGAGATGAAATGAGTTCATGTTGCTTTAATCAGGGTTTTTTATATTCTAGTGACATTCGCACCAGATATAGATTATAATTGAAATATTTAATAATTCATCTAACCTTCTATTACCAATAAAGAATAGTGCCATATTTCTTAAATTAAATTCCGATTTATTACTGACTATTAAAATTTTGTTTGTTTTTTAGGTTGTATTCGTGACTCTTAATTTCTCCGCCTGCTTCGGAAGTCCAATGGGTTAACAACGAGAGGCTTTAGAGGAAGATAAACACATTATTGATCATGTACCACAGGGGTGGTCAAATACTTTTAAGAGCGGGCCAAAATGAAATCTTCAAAATGTCTCCCGGGTCGGAGGACTATACCACGTACGCTGTGTACAAGCGAATGTTTTGGGTGGAGTTTTTTTCCCTGCTCAATAAATGTTTTTGACAAAAACACTATAAGTATCATTTTAAAACATTTGGACAGATAAATTTGGCAGTTAATAAAAGATAATAGTAATAATAAATTTTCTTTCTTAGGTTTATATGCTAACAAATAAAACCAATGTTTTAAACATTTACCTTCAAAAAGTCCACTTTTTCAATTTATTATGATATTTGCAAAATAACAAACATTAGTCTGAAAAGAAATGACGAGTATGCGACTAGTGCTAAATCAAAATAAACAGCACGCGTGCTGCGGTCTGTCGTCCCTCGAAGAGTGCAGAGGAGTTCAATTTTATGTAGTAAGCCGACCACATGCTTTATGAGAATATGTATGTTGCATACATTAATGTAGGGATATGGTGACAGCTATTCAAACAAAACCACTATAAGTATCATTTTAAAGCATTTGGACAGAGAAATTTGACAGTTAATAAAGGATAATAGTAATAATAAACTGTCTTACTTAGGTTTTTATGCGAACAAATAAAACCAATGTTTTAAACATTTACCTTCAAAAAGTCAACTTTTTCAATTTATTATTATATTTGCAAAATAACAAACATTAGTCTGAAAAGAAATGACGAGTATGAGACTAGTGCTAAATTAAAATAAACAGTACGCGTGCTGTGGTCTGTCGTCCCTCGAAGAGTGAGAAAAGTGCGCGTTCAATTCTATGTAGTAAGCCGACCACACGCTTTGTGAGAGTATGTATGTTGCATACATTAATGTAGGTATATGGTGACAGCTGTTCAAATTATAATGCTCTCTATTATTTATATACTAGCATATAGCCCATCATATGACGGGATTAGTAAAATTTTTAATATTCCAGAAGTGTTAAATACCCAATGAGGCAGGTAAAAAATGGTTTATTTTTTGGCTGAGAACTATCTGGTTCACTCTCAATAATTTATTTATCGTCATACTCCTCTAGAGTCTCTCGATCCTGAAATGCAGTTTAGAATCACAATGAATTCATTTAGTCAAACCGTGTGGTTATGTATAATAAACAAACACACAAAAGAACAAACTTCTTAATTTCCAAAAAAATTAAAAGTTAGATATTTATTAGTCCGTGAAATAGACTCCTAGACTTATATGAAAATAATTTATTGTTAATACCGGTGGTAAATTTTCATTGCAACAAAAAATAATCGATGATTCAATTTAAAATTATCACTATGTACCTAATCTATTATTTAAGCCAAATATAAAAGAAAATCATTTACGTAATATCTAAGTTCAAAAGATATTAAAACAGTGTAGACGATATTTAAATAGTTTAAAGCATGAAAGGATTAAATGAGATGTTTAAAGAAATGACGTCACAATGCTAGAAAAGATTGTTATTTTTACCTCTCTATTAAGTGATAAATGGATAAATTTAATCGCCTGCTCTTAACCGGGGAAAATAGGGCTTGAAATAATGGCATTAAACACTCGAAAAGAATTGAGGGGTTGGATTTCGTACGTTTTAAAGACGACAGTATTTTTCGCTGTGATATGAAGCATATTTATACAAATTTATTTTAGAATCGGATCGATAGTTTAGGAGAAGATAAACTTTATTCGCTTTGAATGGATGCCTCTATCCATTCCACGTCCAACCGCTTCGTAATTTGGAGGACAGACGTACAGATAACATAGGCTATTATTATATAGGGGATTTTTCATTATTTATATGTACACTATTATATATATATATATATATATTTATATATATATATATATATATATATATATATATATATATATATATATATATATATATATATATATATATATATATATATATATATATATATATATATATATATATATATATTTATATATATATATATATATATATATATATATATATATATATATATATATATATATATATATATATACATATATATATATATATATATATATATACATATATATATATATATATATATATATATATATACATATATATATATATATATATATATATATATATATATATATATATTATATATATATATATATATATATATATATATATATATATATATATATATATATATATATATATATATATATATATATATATATATATATATATATATATATATATATATATATATATATATATATATATATATATATATATATTATATATATATATATATATATATATATATATATATATATATATATATATATATATATATATATATATATATATATATATATATATATATATATATATATATATATATATATATATATATATATATTATATATATATATATATATATATATATATATATATATATATATATATATATATATATATACATATATATATATATATATATATATATATATATATATATATATATATATATATATATATATATATATATATTATATATATATATATATATATATATGTATATATATATATATATATATATATATATATATATATTTATATATATATATATATATATATATATATATATATATATATATATATATATGTATATATATATATATATATATATATATATATATATATATATATATATATATATATATATATATATATATATATATATATATATATATATATATATATGTACAGATAACATAGGCTATTATTATATAGGGGATTTTTCATTATTTATATGTACACTATTCATACAAATACTGTTGATTTAAACAAAATCGCATATAAGAGATTAAAAAATTGCATGTAGGGGATTTCAACTGGCCGGATAGAGTAAGCAAAATAGCCGGATTTGCCACGGACCGGATTTGCCTACCTCTGGTGTACCAGATAATTCTCAGCCAAGAAACAAACCAATTTTTTTTAAATCCTCATAGGGTACTTTACTGCAAAATTAAAACTTTTACTGATCCCGTCAAAAAACTGGCTATATGCTATAGCATCTTTTTCGAATGAGTATAGCAGATGACTCAACTCCTCTAGGTAGAAATTAAAATCTAACAACCACCTAGCAATCCCTCACTTCAGCATTCTGACATTAAAATATACCATCGAAAATGATACATAAAGTAATTGCTGTCCCCTTCCGATTGTCATAAATTATTTCATTTACTTTGGCAGGTTTAAAAAATTCCCCTCTCCGGGCAGACGATGACTTTGGTCAGCCCACCATGATCGGCAGACCACACAGTGCTCTGCCTAGGCTTCGCTTGTTCAAACTCATTTGGGCACCATATCTTTTTCCTTGTTAATAGCTACTGTGACAAAATTAGGGACTGAAGATTCAAGAAACGTGTCATTATAGGACCAGTTTTTAAAATTGTTATTAATGACTGAAGGTTGAAGGACGTTGCCAACCATCCTTTCTGTTTTATTTTTTGTTCTTTTTTTATAACCCCTTTCCACAGCCTTCAGGAAGCTGTTGACGCCAAAGGTGGAAAATGAAGGAAAGAGCAGAGTTGTGTAAAATATGTAATCTTATAAACGTGTAACTCTCGAAAGCTGAAAAATTCTAGAAGTAGTTGGATATCTTTCAATAACTCTTTTAAAATAAAGCTTCTGTATATTGTATGTTTTCAGATAACAATCTTTGCTTCTTTCATATATTACTTTGATTTGGTTCAGGCATAAGAAAACATTCGACAGATTTAGATATTAATTTATTCAGCTCATATTTAATATATATTTTATTTTTATGGAAATTTATTAACAAACCAAATATTCATATATACAGATTAGTGAATAAAGGAGTATTTTTATTTACTAGTTTTATTACTAGCCATTAGTGAATAAATGAGGATTTTTATTTATAATTATTGAAATAAAGTGCAATTTTATCTCGAAATGCTATACAATAAATTAAATGAACACTTTGTAAGCAACCATATAATTAATATTAACTTTAACATTTCCGTGCATGTGTAAAACAAATGCTGTACACGATATTAAATGGATAATTTGTAAGCATCATGTAGTATTAACTTTAACATTTCCAAGAATCTGTAATATTGCTATACATGATATTAAATGAACACTTTTAAAGGCCCTTATACCCCAACTCAGCATAAGCCATAAGGGAAAATGAACACTTTGTAAGCAGTCATAAAATTAATATTTTTTAACATTTCCATGCATGTGTCAAACAAATGCTATATAAAATATTAAACGAACACTC
>CM063500.1:47654503-47692003 GCA_032207245.1 Pardosa pseudoannulata
TAGGAACAATAAATCCCATTTGTAATGTTTTGGGGGAGATTTGTCAAAGTTTAGAATCTCCTCGTAAATCGATTGGAGATTTTTTTTTTGTTATTATTCTTGCTTATTTGCTTTCCGAAATATACCAAGTGATGTAATCCTAGTTAGATAGAGAATGTTCTAGTTACAGGAAATACGTTAAAGCTGATATAAAGAGTTTTTAAATTTCTTAGATAAGTCGATAGATCCATGCTTCTTTCCTATGTGCGGCATATTTCTTTTTTTTTCTCTTTTATAAGTCAGTATTGTTTATGTGAAGTGGAATACTTTTTAACAGTTTAAGTTTTGGTTTTATATTTTGAATTGTGGATTTACTAGTTATCGTGTTGATTGTAACAATAAACAGTTTAGAGATTATTTTAATGTTTAGAATTTTCTTTCTGTTTATAGTTATTTATTTAAGAACGCAATAGAGTAATGTAAAACAATTTTCTTTATTTTTAAATAGCCTACATTAACAATATTACATTAAGACTTTATAAAATATTTTGACTATTTTTAAATATTCTAAGTGTAGAATTTTCTTTAATGTTTCAGTTATTTATTTTATAACGTACTAGAGTAATATAAAACAATTTTCTTCATTTTAAATAAATAGCTGACATTAACAATATTTCATTAAGATTTTATAAATAATTTTAGTCATTTTGGAATATTGTCAAAATATATTTTATGTTAAATATTGTAGTTCTTTAATATTTTAAAAATTTAGAGTTTATTTTAAAGTTCTAAATTTTCCTTAAGGTTATAGTTCTTTATTTAATGACGTATTGGAGTAATGTAAAACAATTTTAATCATTTTTAAATAGCCTATATTAACAATATTGCATTAAGATTTTATAAAATATTTTAATTATTTTGGAATATTGTCCAAATATAATTTATTTTAATATTTTACTTCTTTACTATTTTTAAAGTTTAGAGATTATTTTAAAATTTAGTATTTTCTTTAAGGTTATAGTTATTTATTTAATAACGTAATAGAGTAATGTAAAATAATTTTCTTCCTTTTTAAATAGTACACATTAAGTTTATTACAGTAAGATTTTATAAATAATTTTAATTATTTTGGAATATTGTCCAAATATAATATACTTTAAATATTTACTGCTTTACTCTATTACTTTTTGAAGAAACCAGATTTGTATCTATAGCATTCCTTGTTTTGGTAAATTTTAATTGTATTTTTTTAAATGAATATGATCTACTGTATCCCAGATTTAATTATTTATTGTAACTTATTATTATTTATGTTATACATTTTAGATATTTTATTGTTTGGTTTTGGTTTGTAAAGCTACTGTCTACATTTTGCAACACGAGACTTTGTTGTTTGATTAGACATGTAATAGTGTCAACTGCTAGTGTTAACTGTTTGATGTCTGTTTAATTTATCCGAAAGATTTTGTCGAATTATTGTTGTCAAATTGTATGGATTTAATGTGAAGTGATTTAGAAAACAAGTGTTTTCAGTGTACTAATATTTCTTATTAGAATCTTCTCTGATGCTTTTTCCATACTATAAAATAATGTCTACCAATAAGTATTTGGACACCTGTGATAGAAAAAAAAGCTAAATTTATTCAAAATCAATAGTTGGTAGAACTTCCTTTGAGAGGCTATTACAGCGTGAACCATTCGGAGCATACTTCCCCCAAGTCTTTGTATTACAGTTGGTGTTGTTTTCCACTCGGTTTAGAGTAGACAACAAGTTAATTCACCGATTTTGGACGGGTAGTGCACCCCTTAATTCGGTGATCAAACTTGTGCCAGAGGTTCTCGATAGGGTTTAGGTCTGGACTCTGGGCAGGCCAGACCACTTGATGATCTCCATTGGTACCATACCAAGCCTTGGTTAACCTCGAAACATGACAACTGGCATTGTGGTCCTGAAAGTAACAGGATTCCAACCCGTAGAACTGCCACAAAGTAGGAAGCACATGGTCATCCAAAATAGTGCAGTAGGCATCGGCGTTGAGCTTACAATGATTGGGGACCAAGGGTCCCAGTCCATACAAGGAGAAACACCCTCAGACCATAATTCCCTCTCTGCCTAACTTGACTATTGGCAAAATGCATTCTGGCAGGAGGTGTTCTCCAGGCAGACGCCAGACCCAGACCCTGCCATCCGAACGGTAAAGGGTGAACCTTTATTCATCGTTCCAATAACCCGTTTCTACTGATCTACGGTCCAAATTCGATGTGCATTGCACCACATTAACCGAGCAGCGTGGTTGGACTTTGTGATGAAAAGTTTATGGGCAATAGTACGACCATTAAAACCAAGCAGATGTGCTTCCTTACGGATGGTATTCATTGAAACAATACCTTAGGATGCCTGTTGAAACTCCTCGCGGATGAAAGCCATCGGTTGGGTGCGGTACTTCCAAATTTCTTTTCACAGCACTCGTTGGTCTCTATCTCCCAGTTTCGTTAATCTACCGACGCGGGTCACATTCCGACAATTACCTCTCACCTTCCACTTCTTAATCACATATTCCACTGTCGATTTTGGGTACTTGAAATCGCTAGACATGTCCCTTAAGGGTCGGCCACATTTGTGATACCCGATAATTATACCTTTCTCGAAACCAGAGATCTCCGAACTGCGCGGCATCTTTCATGCGGCACCTTTCTGTTTCCAACACAATGTATACTGACGGATTCCGTGACCTACCTCAGGACCACAGATATCGTCATTTGCATAGGTGTCCAAATACTTATTGGTAGACAGTGTATTATGCTGTATTGAACGTAAAGAAATCACACAACACTGCATAGGAGAAGCAATACACTCTTCTGCTGAGAAAATGTTGATAATTAAGATGTCTTGATAACTAATTAATAAATTGGACAAATGAAGATATGGATAGGTGGTGACTTACTATTGATGGCAATTTATCGTTAATCATCGATTACATGTCATCACATTTATTACATTTTGTTCATTTAGCAAAATAATTTTTAGGTTTGATTATATAATTGCTGTAAGTTCATGGATTTAGGGAAGATGGCATCCAGGGTAGTTTGTTAGAAAACAAAAATAATTTTGACTTAAGGGAGAATTAATTTCGGACTAATTAATTCATCCTTCACTTTGTTGATTCATTCGTAACTCCTTACTTTAGTGTGGTCTCATCCAATTTGCACTGATGAGGCAAACAAACTGATTATAGCACATCATCATTTAAAGTAGCGATGTTACAATTCCTTCCTATCTAGAAAGGAATTCATTTTTCTCAAATTTCTCCAAATCAAGTCTGAATTAATATTTACTACGTACAGAATTCTGACACTTTTTCTACAACATATGTCAATTCTTCCAAGAAAAACCACATATCCTTGTTATTTCTATGCCATTTTTGCAAGATTTACCAAAAACCTTTCATTGTCTCTTACACATTTGAAGACCAAAGCCATTGTAGCTCAGTTGGCAAAGACAGTGACAGTTACTGCAAGTTTGTGGGGTAGGGAATTGATCCGATTTAAGACCCGCCGTGTTCGTTAAGGGTGACTTGGGCACACAAAATATATTTGTGGTCCCAATATCTTCCAAGTTCGCATTTAATACATTTAGGGGGTGATAGGCCAAGCCTGGGGGTCTTCTACATGGTCCTTCCTACTACTTTACGAGGACCCAGCTGGTAATGTTACCCGCGGCCGTAGCATTTTTTAAGCTGCAGGTGCTTCTGGGTGGTGCTAAATGGGTAACAACTTCGCAATCTTGTATTGATATAAAGGTATATGTGCCTGTATTGCCAGCTGCTTTGGGAAAAATATTAGAAGAGCATTGGAAGACCACTTCCGTGGTAGCTCAGTCGGCAAAGGCAGTGACCTCGTAACTGAAAAGATGCGGGTTCTGGGACTGAGTCGGTTTAAGAACCACCGTGTCCATTAAACGTGACTGGGGCACGTAAAATAGGTTCGTGGTCACAATGTCCTGTCCTCCTAGTTCTCAATCAATACCGCTGGAGGTGGCTGGCCAAGCTTGGGGGTCTTCTGCTTGGTCCCTGCTTCTACTTTATGATAGCCCAGCTTTGATAGTGTTATCCACGACCGAATAATTTTTTAAGCTGCAGGTATTTCCAGCTTTGCTAAATGGGTAACAGCTTCGAAACCTTGTATTGGCATAAAGGTATATGTGCCTTTGTAGCCAGCTGCATTGGAAAAAATATTAGAAGAGCATTATCGTACTTGCTACCGCCCCATACTATAAATCCCCATGTTTTGGCATCAAAAACGTCATAAACCAGATACCAGAATAAACTCAGAATTTTTCCATATTTTACTGTGTTCCTTTCATTGCCTCATTATTGCACTATATTTATATGTCATTTGGGGTGATTTCATAAGCTGCACGTATTACCGGGTATAGCTAAATGGGTAACAGCTTTGCATCTATGTATTGCCAGAAAGGTATATGTGCCTGTATTGCCAGCTGCATTAGAAAAAAAATATTAGAAGAGTATTATCGTATTTGCTACGCCACCACAACACTATAAATTACCACGTTTTGGTATCAGAAACGTCCTAGATGAGATACCAGAATAAACTCAGTATTTTGTTCTATATTTTTCTGTCTTCTTTTCTTAGCCTCACGACTGCACTATACACGACTGCATTTGTGGTGATTCCTTAAGCTGCACGTACTACTGGGTCGTGCTAAATGGGTAAATGCTTCACATCCTTGTATTGACATTAAGGTATCTCTGCCTTTATTACCAGCTACTTTGGAAAAATATTAGAAGAACATTATCGTACTTGCTACAGCCCCATACTATAAATCCCCATGTTTTGGCATCAAAAACGTCATAAACCAGATACCAGAATAAACTCAGAATTTTTCCATATTTTACTGTGTTCCTTTCATTGCCTCATTATTGCACTATATTTATATGTCATTTGGGGTGATTTCATAAGCTGCACGTATTACCGGGTATAGCTAAATGGGTAACAGCTTTGCATCTATGTATTGCCAGAAAGGTATATGTGCCTGTATTGCCAGCTGCATTAGAAAAAAAATATTAGAAGAGCATTATCGTATTTGCTACGCCCCCACAACACTATAAATTACCACGTTTTGGTATCAGAAACGTCCTAGACGAGATACCAGAATAAACTCAGTATTTTGTTCTATATTTTTCTGTCTTCTTTTCTTAGCCTCACGACTGCACTATACACGACTGCATTTGTGGTGATTCTTTAAGCTGCACGTACTACTGGGTAGTGCTAAATGGGTAAATGCTTCACATCCTTGTATTGGCATTAAGGTATCTGTGCCTGTATTACCAGCTACTTTGGAAAAAATATTAGAAGAGAATTATCGTACTTGCTACGCCCCCACAACACTATAAATTACCATGTTTTGGTATCAGAAACGTCCTACACGAGATACCAGAATAAACTCAGTATTTTGTTCTATATTTTTCTGTCTTCTTTTCTTAGCCTCACGACTGCACTATACACGACTGCATTTGTGGTGATTCCTTAAGCTGCACGTACTACTGGATAGTGCTAAATGGGTAAATGCTTCACATCCTTGTATTGGCATTAAGGTATCTGTGCCTGTATTACCAGCTACTTTGGAAAAAATATTAGAAGAGAATTATCGTACTTGCTACGCCCCCACAACACTATAAATTACCACGTTTTGGTATCAGAAACGTCCTAGACGAGATACCAGAATAAACTCAGTATTTTGTTCTATATTTTCTGTCTTCTTTTCTTAGCCTCACGACTGCACTATACACGACTGCATTTGTGGTGATTCCTTAAGCTGCACGTACTACTGGGTAGTGCTAAATGGGTAAATGCTTCACATCCTTGTATTGGCATTAAGGTATCTGTGCCTGTATTACCAGCTACTTTGGAAAAAATATTAGAAGAGAATTATCGTACTTGCTACGCCCCCACAACACTATAAATTACCATGTTTTGGTATCAGAAACGTCCTACACGAGATACCAGAATAAACTCAGTATTTTGTTCTATATTTTTCTGTCTTCTTTTCTTAGCCTCACGACTGCACTATACACGACTGCATTTGTGGTGATTCCTTAAGCTGCACGCACTACTGGGTAGTGCTAAATGGGTAAATGCTTCACATCCTTGTATTGGCATTAAGGTATCTGTGCCTGTATTACCAGCTACTTTGGAAAAATATTAGAAGAGCATTATCGTACTTGCCAAGCCCCCACAACACTATAAATTACCATGTTTTGGTATCAGAAACGTCCTACACGAGATACCAGAATAAACTCAGTATTTTGTTCTATATTTTTCTGTCTTCTTTTCTTAGGCTTACGACTGCACTATACACGACTGCATTTGTGGTGATTCCTTAAGCTGCACGCACTACTGGGTAGTGCTAAATGGGTAAATGCTTCACATCCTTGTATTGGCATTAAGGTATCTGTGCCTGTATTACCAGCTACTTTGGAAAAAATATTAGAAGAGCATTATCGTACTTGCTACGCCCCCACAACACTATAAATTACCACGTTTTGGTATCACAAAGTCCTAGACGAGATACCAGAATAAACTCAGTATTTTGTTCTATATTTTTCTGTCTTCTTTTCTTAGCCTCTGCACTATACACGACTGCATTTGTGGTGATTCCTTAAGCTGCACGCACTACTGGGTAGTGCTAAATGGGTAAATGCTTCACATCCTTGTATTGGCATTAAGGTATCTGTGCCTTTATTACCAGCTGCATTAGAAAAAAAATATTAGAAGAGAATTATCGTACTTGCTACGCCCCCACAACACTATAAATTACCATGTTTTGGTATCAGAAACGTCCTACACGAGATACCAGAATAAACTCAGTATTTTGTTCTATATTTTTCTGTCTTCTTTTCTTAACCTCACGACTGCACTATACACGACTGCATTTGTGGTGATTCCTTAAGCTGCACGTACTACTGGGTCTTGCTAAATGGGTAAATGCTTCACATCCTTGTATTGGCATTAAGGTATCTGTGCCTATATTACCAGCTACTTCGGAAAAATATTAGAAGAGCATTATCGTACTTGCTACAGACCCACAACACTATAAATCTCCACGTTTAGGCATCAGATCCGTCATAGACGAGATACCAGATAAACATAATTTTTTTTCCACATTTCCCTGTCTCCCTTTCGTGGCATCACGACTGTTCCATATTTATGTATAACTTGCGGTGGGTTTCGTTTGAAGCACTACACTCTACTCTTTTGCTCACTAGGGCTAAAAATTTGTGGTGGGTATAAAATACCTATTACATACATATACATACAATTTATATATTTATGCTTGATTGCATATGGCTATTAACCCTCTGACTGCTCATCCCGCGATTTCCACGGGCAATCTAAATGTAGCAAAATTTGCTCATCCCGCGATTTTCGCGGGAATGTGTTTTTCTTCCTTTATTAAGAAGCACATTCCGCCTTTTCACTGTTTAACCAGTGGAATATATTATACACAATATTAGACATTTAATTAGGTTATAAATAGATTTATATGACTAGAACTATTATAGTTACATTGATAACAGAATGATAGATAGTATGTTATAAATAGAAACTAACTATGTTAAAGTTGAAATTTATTATAAAATAAATGTTTTATGTGATAACATCTGAAATTAGTTTTTCTGAAAGCTTATTTTCTCATGATAAAAGTCAATATAAAAAATATTTTCTAGAAAAGAATTAGTATTTCATTCTCCAATCAATATTTAAATATATATATATATATATATATATATATATATATATATATATATATATATATTTACTCTATATATTATATATATATATATATATATATATATTACTTATATATATATATAAACTTACATATATATACATATATATATATACTATATATCCATATACATATACATATATATACATATACATACATATACATACATATATATACATATACACATATATATAGATATACATATATACACATATATATACATACATATATACACATATACATATATACACATATATACATACACACACACACACACACACACACACACACACCATATAATATATTATATATATATATATATATTTTATATATTATATATATATATATTTATATATATATATATATATTTATATATATACTTAAATATGCAAAAATAATACGCAATTTTTAAAGAGTTCTCGGTTTTTTGAGCAGTCACGGTTAAAATATTCTCAGCTTATATTTGATAGCTATTAAAATATCCTATTTTAAATTTAAAAAAAGGGAAAAATTCAATAATAATATACTTAAACTAGTATATAGCCCCTCATATGATGGGATCAGTAAGTTTACTCCCATTATCTAAATGTGTAAGGGACTTTAAATGTTGCTGAGTTAATAAACAAGTGTTATTTATAAATAAATACATTATTTGTTTTTATAATTACAGACCAGCATACAGCCCATCATATAACGGGATCAGTAAAATTTTAATTTTCGAGAATTGCAAAGTATCCTATGAGGCAGATAGAAAAAAGGGTTTGTTTTTTGTCTGAGAATTACCTGGAACACGCTTAATAATTTATTTAACTTTATACTCCTCTAAAGTCTCCCGATACTGTGTATGCAGTTTAGAATCAGGTTGAATTCATTTAGTGAAACCATGTGGTTATGTATAAAAAACAAACAAATAAACGAACAAACATCTTAAATTTCAAACATATATAATTATTATTCTGGGAAATATACTACTAGCCTTTTGTGAAAAGAACTTGTTGTTCATGCTGGTGATAAAAGTGTCATTGCATCAAAAAATAATCGATGATTAAATTTAAAATTATCACATGTGTACCTAATCTATTGATTAAGCTAACTATAAAAGAAAATTACTTACGTAATATCTAAGTTCAGTGATAAAACGTATGAAAATAATGCAGACAATATTTAAATAATTTAAAATAAGAAATGATTAAATGAGATGTTAAAGGAATGACGTAATATTGCTTTCATCTACTTATGTGATAAATTGATAGATTTAATCGCTTTTTCTAAACCGAAAAAAAATAGGGCTTGCAATAGTGGCATTAATCGTTCGAAATGGGTGGAACATTTGGATTTCGAACGTTTTAAAGACGACAGTATTATTTGCTGTGACATGAAGCATATTTATACCAATTTATTTTAGAACCGGATAGGTAGTTTAGGAGAAGATAAACTTGAATGAATTTTGTTAACCCTAGCTCATCAAGTATCCAATATAGATGCCTCTATCCATTCCAGTTCCAACCGCTTCATAAATTCGAGGACAGACGGACAGATAACTTAGGCTATTATTATATAGAGGATTTATAATATCAAATCTAAGCTACAATTTTTTTTAAAAGTCTAAACAGTTTCATAAAATTTATTTTACCAAACTAAACTTTCTTTTTGTATAAAAGCTTACACATACTTTGTAGAATAACATGTTTTTGTCTCATCATTAGTTACTTTTATTTATTACATATAACATATATAAAAGTTTTAACCAAGCTGTATGGGACACATATAGCTGTAAAGTTAGAAAATAATTCAACATATAATTTGTGTTATTATTTCCGTCCAAAATTGCAGTTTACTCAGCCGTTCCCTGGAGAAATTACAAGTAATAACATTCTTGTACTACTTTCAATTCACTTTTATTGTCTCAGGAGAAATTAGAAGCAATAACTGTATTCACATATACGAAATTCAGATAAACACAAAAATAACACTTTCTTGCATTTAACCTGGAAAATAAAAATAAAAATATGTTTTAGCATGTTTACATAATTGTTTGTACTTTACATTTTCTCGGCATAGGCATTCAAGAATGAAAAATTAAAATTCCAGTATTATTTTCATTTGAAATTCATATTCTCGCTAGAAATTAAATTTATGAATGTTGAGGATAAATTTCAAGTAAAATAATATTTGATTTTCTAATTAGAATGTATAAAAATTTCAAGCTTTACATATCAATATTTGAAGTATTATATAACGTTCATTCACCAGTGAATAATTGTTATTATTTTAATCATATATCAAATTATGTGTTATATGAAATTATGTTTTATATGAATTTATGAGTTATATGCATTTATGTGTTATATGAAATTATATGTTATATGAAATTATGTGTTATATGAAATTATATGTGATATGAAATTATGTGTCATATGAAATTATATGTTATATGAAATTATGTGTTATATGTAGTTATATGTTATATAAAATTATGTGTTATATGAAATTGTACGTTATATGAAATTATGTGTTATATGAAATTATATGTTATATGAAATTATATGTTATATGAAATTATGTGTTATATGAAATTATATGTTATATAAAATTTTGTGTTATATGAAATTATATGTTATATGAAATGTGTTATATGAATTTATATGTCATATGAAATTATTTTTTATATGAAGTTATATGTTATAGGAAATTAGGTGTTATATGAAATTATATCTTATATAAATTTATGTGTTATATAAAATTATGCGTTATACGAAATTATGTTATATGAAATTATGTTTTATATGTAGTTATATGTTATATGAAATTATGTGTTATATAAAATTATATGTTATATGAAATTTTGTGTTATATGAAATTATATGTTATATGAAATTATGTGTTATATGAATTTATATGTCATATGAAATTATTTGTTATATGAAGTTATATGTTATATAAAATTAGGTGTTATATGAAATTATATCTTATGAATTTATGTGTTATATGTAATTTCATGCCTAACTTTTTGGTATTAGTGTATTTTGAAATTTTGGTTTCATACTAATCTTTATTTATGAAGTTGTGAGAAAATGAAGAGTATATTTTTATTACATTTTATACTGATAAATATGAATATAAAATATTCCCTTAAGTTTGCTTTTAAAAGTTTGATCCGTTAGTTAAATACTTAATATCTTCATCGCGTATTTTGTATTTCAGCGTTCATCTATTAGTGTATATTATTATCTTACATACAAAGTGTATGAGTGCAGCGGTTACAAACATTCAGAAGAGAAAGAGTATATTAGGAGATCAGAAATCACATTGTAGTCAATTGTTGGAAACGCTTTCTTGGCATGATAGTGAAGACCCAAAGCACAAAAATGAGAAGTTGAGAATAAGAGGACAAAGCTAGTTTTTTATTCTTTGTACTGTGGAATTGCTGTGAACTGTCTCTAATGTAAACGAAAGCTTCAGATGAAGATGTTTAAGTAATTTTTGCTGTCTTGGTCGCTATAAAGCTTCATTTCACATTCCAACTATGTGGTAGTAGGAGAGGACGTTGTGCTAACTCTTACCTCTCTAATATGCATCTGACATACGAGAAGTCTAATAGCAACGGAGGAAATTGCACAATATTACTTCACGAGGGAAACTCCTAACCACTCCTTTTTGGCGTGCTAGCAACGGATATTATCAGACAGTCGATCATACCATTGACACACAACAATGTGAGCGAAGAGTAAGAAATCCAAACAACGAGACTGTGTTGGATCTGGTACAGAGAAATTTTATCGGGAGTTCACCGGTTATATCCTGTTATATAGGAGTTTCTCATATGGCATCTCATGGATCAGGGATACCAACAACAAACATCACTATCCTATCCAGCGTTTGAAATCACTCCATAAAAACAGTTTTACTCCACAATAACAGCGAGAATTATATCACTGGCGTTCGTGTCTACCAGAATGCATCGTATGGCCAACAGAGGACTGGCGGAGTAGGTCCAACGGATTTGCCTTCTCGATCACCAATCAAGCACTGAACTAAACCGGGCCCATATGGCAATGAGGCCTTCCAGGCTTCTCCAAATTGTGTTGGGCAGATCGCAAATACTGGTGACCCCGTCCCGACAAGCGCTCTGAGCACTGCAAGTTCAATCCACGAGGGAACACAGAACACTAGAGCTGGGGAGGAAAATTTAGTAGACTACTGGATGTTTAACTGACCTCTTGATGCGGGAGTTAGTGAGGGAACCACGCTAGCCGAGAAAAGAGAGGGACAATGATAATAATTTTGCTCGTGGCACTTTATGGAAACTGGGGATGGGAAACTGGGGAGAGAAACTAGAAGAATATGAAAATTTTGTGAGGCGACAATACCGTGGGCCGAGGGACCATCACTCAAGAAGTCATTGGGATGGAACTACTTTTGCCCACCCTGTGGAACCCCCGAGACTAAGCTTTCTCTGAAAAAGGTTCCTTGAAGCATAGCAATTGCTTCATGTGTTAAAAAAAGCCCTAGCTGATGACCGTTAATAAAAAGAATGAGGGAAAGAATTGAAGATTGAAAACAAAAGCCGAAAAGGGGAAGAACTGGAAAGAAAGCAGTGGTTTGCCAGCCTCTTGGGTTTTGACTTCAACTAATGCTGACCCCTTTGCCAAGTCACTCCGCCAGACCTCAGTTGCCTTGATTATTTGTCTGAAATTTCCAGACACGCCAGATATTTTCGCAAATGTCAGTTCTTCATAGCACTCAAGATATGAGGTCTGCATGTAATTTGGAAAGCATAATTTGATGACGAACTTAACGTTCGTTTTTTTTTCAGATTTTTAAGATACTGTGCGTAATAAACATGTTTCTTTCTTTTATTCATGCCGTGCCTTTCTTGTCTTCTATTTTGTCATCACGACCATGCCTTGACGACCATCCATTGGCCAAACGATGGTAAAATGGTTAAAGTGCTCTCTTGCGCTACCGGGATTTATGGAATCAAATCCCACTGTGACATGCATGTTCTTAGCCATTTCGGATCGGCTTTAAATTGTAGGTCCCTAGTGTTGCAAAAATATAGACAGTAGCACTCCAAACCAAACCGAGTATCCATTACTGCGTGATTTCTGATCGTCCAGCTATATCCAACCACGATTGACGTTGGTTCAGTGCTTCGCTCTCACACGACACAGGTCCGAGGTTCGATCCCCGGACTTAGCAAGCTTAACTCAACCTTTCATCCTTCAGCTGGTAGACAAACTGAGGATCAAGAAAGCTTGAGAATTAAACACTGGGAGTTCCGCGTAAGGTTGACCACCTAACCGGAACATATGCTTCTCACCCCAGGGCCCTTGGTAACATAAACGGAGAACCTGGCCCACTAGGGGCTGTTGCGCCGAGGAGATGAGGTATATCATATCTGTCCTGTAACGTTGTAGCCACTGTACTAATGCACCCTGTATTCTATGTCGTAGCTGAAACAGCTTTGTCATTTTGCTCTGATAATAAATACATTTATGAGTTGAATATTTCTTAAATTACTCAATTCTCTTAATGTGAAATATGGTAATAGTTTATGGTTTTCTAAGATTCTGCACTAATTTGTGTTATAATTTATTTATTTGAGATTATTACTTGATAAATGTTTTTAGATGTAGAAATTAAGGCTGTGTTCGTTTCATTTCTAAATAAAAAATATTTTAATTTCAATTTTTCCTGAAAGCAAATAGTCTTCGTATATCATTAATAAGCAAAAAATACAGACATTGTGAATTTGTAGAGAAAAAATTTACCTTAAAACTGCAACAATAAAGCGTTAATGTGAACGAAAAACACAATTTTTCAAACTGCCAAAAGAATCAAGAGAAAAAAGAAACATTGTTTATCGCAGTACTGATATTAATTTCCTACAAGTTTCAGACAAAGCAATTGATCAAGATTAAAAACAATTTTAAGTGCTTTGAATGTCGTTATAACGCTTTAAATTTTCAGAGAAGTCTTTTATCAATGTGCAAGTTTTTTTTAACTATAAAGAATGTTCATTAAATGCTGTACAGTTGTAGAAAATAGTAAAAAATAAGTTGTTAACAGTGTAATTATTCATTGTTCGAACATTATAATTAATTAAAAAAAGTACAATTTTCAAATTAATATCAAATAAATATATTGTATTTTTGCTGTTTGGGGAAGCCAGGAAATAAAAATCCATTCCCACACTCCCAAAGAATTTAAATGTTTTTAGTTTATTTCAATTTTATAAGACTCGTATATGCCATTTAAAATGGTTTCTTAATAAAATTTAAACAAATTATAATCATATGTGTTAAAGGGTTAAAGGAAATATCTGAAGTCTTGATATAACGAAATTTTCATTCGCCTATTGAATTTTTTAATACTTTGTTATTTTGAAACTAGTCCTCAGTTGTAATAATACATTTATATCTTTTTTTAATTAAAAAAAATGTACAATTTTTGTCCAAGCAAACACAGGTAAAATTTCATTCCAAAAATCGTAAGAAATCTTTTACCGTAATGAACAAAGACTTTCATTACTTTTTCATGGAATATAATCGCTGTTACAATCATTTCTGTATGAAAGTAGTGAATAACAGTTAAAAGTAAGATTCTTTCATTTACAGTCAAATAGAAAAAAAATTGCTTTGGGCCGGTCTATCCAAACTTGTTTAACCCTCTGACTGCTCAATTGGTAAACCGAGAACTCTTTTAAATATATATATATATTTTTGCATAAAGTATATATATATATATATATATATCTATATATCTATTATATATATATATATATATATATTATATATATATATCTATATATATATATATATATATATATATATATATATATATATATATATATGTATATATATATATATGTATATATATATATGTATATATATATATATATATATATATATGTATATATATATATATATATTTATATATATATATATATATATATATATATATATATATATATATATATATGTATATATATTGTATATATATATATATATATATATATATATATAATATATATATGTATATATATATATATATATATATATATATATATATATATATATATAATATATATATATATATATATATATGTATATATATATATATATATATATATATATATATATATATATATATATATATATATATATATATATATATATGTATATATATATAATATAAATATATTCTTTTCTAAATATATTATATATATATATTGTTATATATATAAAATAATTAAAAATATAATATTATGTATATCACATAATATATATTTATTTTATAATATATTTAACTTTAACATATATATATATATATTATATAACATTATATATTATATATATGTTACTAATATATATATATATTCTATATATATTATATTTATATATATTATATATATGTATAAATATTGTGTATATATATTATATATATATATATATATAAAATATATATATTTATATATATATAAGAAAATATATATATAATATATTATACAAATATTATATATTATATATTATAAATATAAAATTATTATACATTTGATTATGGAAATTTAATACTAATTTAGATTTAAATCATGAGAAAATCTACATTTAGATTTAAATATAAAATTTTGCAATTTAGATAATATAAAATTTGCTACATTTATTTAAAATAGCAAATTTACATTAGATTCTACATAAAAATTTTCTACATTTAATTTATAATATATACAAATTTTGTCATAATTTATTTACCTAATTAATGTCTAATTTTTGTACATAATTTCCACTAAAACATGAAAAGCTACATTAATAAAGGAAGAAAAACACATTCCCGCGAAAATCGCAGGATGAGCAAATTTTGCTACATTTAGATTGCCCGTGGAAATCGCGGGATGAGCAGTCAGAGGGTTAACGGCTAAACTCGATTGACTCAAGACGCCAACCAATAGTGGGAAGCAATTGCCAGTAAACGCTGGCCGATTGGTTAGGGCGCTGATCGTTGGTACCGGAGTTCGTGGGTTTGAATCCCACAATGGCATGGATGCTCTTAGCCTTTCGGAATCGGCTTTAAGCAGTAGGTCCCGGTCTCGTTATCCGTTGTGTGCAAAATAGTAGACCGTAGAGCTCCAAACCAAACCAATTACCCGTATAAATAGAAAATAATTTCGGTTAAATTGCTAGACAAATTTGGTGAGACCGGGCCCTAGGATATTAAATAAAAAACTAATTAACCCTCTAAGCGGTTTGCACGTACAATTCCGCCAGCTGTCACAGACAATTTTCAACCCCAAAAAATGTTCCAAAAATAAATGTACTGTACATTTCTGACAGTACGTTTCCCCCATGAAATTATGAGGTAGGAGGGTCAGGTCGATTGTTTAGGAACTGCACCCCTCTTTGACTGACATTTATTGAGGGATGCACCCCTACTCTCTGAGGAACAAAGACTCTGATAGCTTCTCATGGCTTTGTCAATCTCTTTTTCGAAGTATTTCGTTTGCTGCAACATATATATCTCTAATTGCACCACTGAAATATCTTGGATGACTTTAGTAAAAAAATATAAATAGTTCTCAAAAAATAAAAAAAAAATTTAGTTCGTACTTTTAGAATACGTTATTTCTTATGTGATGATCTTCGAGACTTTACGAGCTTTATGTGTATTAAAAATTAACTGTCAATAATGTCTATTTATATATATATATATATTTATAACCGGAAGTAATGAGACAATAACGAGGGTGGGGCAAAGGGTGAAGTAAAAAATCATAGAACACTTTGGTAACTGACACAATAAAACTTTAGCTTATTTTTGGAGACCATTTTTCCCCGGTGTGTTCCACTCGGAGGGTTAATACGGGATTAGTAAAATATGACTGAAATTTAATCGATTTTAAACAATTTAAATTATTAAAGATTTTTAACACTATTGAATAGTCCTGAGTTAATTTCTTAATAGTTTAGATCTAAAAACCACCAAATACTTTGCTCTCGTCTTGTTTCTTATAATGGGGTAGTTTGTATTTTAAAAATTAAAATGCGAGTCCTTTTATTAATTTTAATTTGATTTCCTAACAAGTTATATGTATTAACAAAGTACTGAAAACAATTGTGAATACCTGTTTATTATAAAAGTACATTTACAAATTTTTTCATTATATTATTCATCTCAGAGTACAGTGGATTTTCAAACTTATATTATTATATATGTAATCAACCATTTTGTCAATTCAACATAATCAACTCATGTCAATTAATAGTGTATTTCCCTGACAGTGGTTTGACATTTTTTCAAATACAAACATGAATTATTTACAAAATTTTGATTAGTTATTATTTAAAAATAGCTTCTATGAAAATGCTTCGTGTGCGTCCCTCTTTCCTTTAATATATTCATGTTCCAAATATATATTTTGATACCTATCATAGTAATACGAATTGAGTCCGCAAATTTATTCTGTGCAAATTGACTGAACTTTAAGCGGCAATTCACATGGGGAATATACACTACACTATATAAAAAAGTTGTATTTATTCAGCTCTTTGCACATGTGTAAGCGTATAAATTGTTATGCTTGAGAATTAAATTATGCAGAAATTCTCTTTGCACATGTGTAAGCGTATAAATTGTTATGCTTGAGAATTAAATTATGCAGAAATTCTCTTTGCACATGTGTAAGCGTATAAATTGTTATGCTTGAGAATTAAATTATGCAGAAATTCTCTTTGCACATGTGTAAGCGTATAAATTGTTATGCTTGAGAATTAAATTATGCAGAAATTCTCTTTGCACATGTGTAAACGTATAAATTGTTATGCTTGAGAATTAAAAAATGCAGAAATTCTCTTTGCACATGTGTAAGCGTATAAATTGTTATGCTTGAGAATTAAATTATGCAGAATTTGTATGATTAATTTCTAATTAAAGCATGTGAAACTTTAATGATACTAAAGATTTTTATGTATTTAGTAATGTAAGTTTTTTTATTATATTTTAAATACAAAAGTAGAATTATAAACGAATCATACATATGGACTATATAATTTTTAATTTAAAATAAAGTAGCAAAAATTACACTATAATACACTTTCCCGCATGTTTATTTCAAATTTTTTTAAATATTAAATTGTATAAAAACCCATTTTCCCTTTAAAATATTAAACTTAATTTCCATTTCACATAAAGAATGCTATATTCCCTTTAGGAATATTTACAAATTTCCAGCAATAAATTCAAGAGGAAAAATCCACCATAAAAATTCTTTCAACTTGTCATTTTTCCAATAAAGCTGAAGTCAGATTTCTTAAAACATCAAATAAAAGAAGCAAATAACTTTTTTTCTCTGTAGCTTCATAAGCCTTGACATGTTCAATAACTATGAGGAAAAAGTGAGAAGTGAAATCCAGTTTTTAAGATTCTAAAACCAATTTGCTTTTTCAAACCATATGTGGGTGACATAGATAAGTTTAAACAGGAGAGTTAGAATTATGCCACTAGAGGAGATAAGACCTAAACGAAATTTCTAAACCAACATTTTTGAAATATTGGTAAAAATATAAATCACGATAAAGTAGGAAAGCCGAAATTGTATTTTCTATTTGTAATGTTATTATAGTATTAGATATTTTTCAAAATAAATGTTATAGTGTGGTATTTTAAAAATTCGAGATATGGTATAGTTTGATTTTCATTTTTATGAAAATGTAATAAATAAATTTGGTGTTTTTTTAAACTTTTATGTTAAATTTAATACCTAAGTAGCTGTTTTGCCTCAGCTTTTGGTCTTCATAAATGACAGATTCCTTTTTTTTTTTATCCTAGATTAAAAAATTTAATACTGTCGTTTGATTTTCATATTTTTAAAAAAGCAATAAATAAATTTAGTGTTTTAAAAACTTTTATATTAAATTTAACACGTAACTAGCTGTTTTGCCTCAGCTTTTGGTCTTGATAAATGAAAGATTACTTTTTTAATCTTAGATTAAAAATTTAATACTTGATTTTCATATATTTGAAAATGCAATAAAAAATTTAATGTTTTTTAAAACTTCTATGTTAAATTAAATACATAACTAGCTGTTTTACTTCAGCTTTTGGCCGTGATAATTAAGATTCCTAAATAAAAGATTACTTTTTTAATCTTAGATTAAATATTCAATACTGTAGTTTGATTTTCATTTTTTATGAAAATGCAATAAAAAATTTAATGTTTTTTAAAACTTCTATGTCAAATTAAATACCTAACTAGCTGGTTTGACTTAGCTTTAGGTCTTGATAAATGAAATATTATTTTTTAATCTTAGATTAAAAATTTAATAATGTATTTTGAAATCATATTTTTGAAAATGCAATTAAAAAAATTAATGTTTTTTAAAACTTCTATGTTAAATTTAATACCTAACTAGTTGTTTTATATCAGCTTTTTGTCAGGGTAATTAAGATTCCTAAATGAATGATTACTTTTTTAATCTTAGATAAAAAAAATATTAATCTAGTTTAATTTTCATATTTTTTGAAATTGCAATAAATAAATTTAGCGTTTTTAAAAACTTGTATGTTAAATTAATTACCTAACTTGCTGTTTTGCTTCAGCTTTTGGCCATGATAATTAAGATTCCTAAATGAAAATTTACTTTTTTAATCTTAGATTAAAAATTTAATACTGTATTTGGATTTTCATTATTTTTAAAATGCAATAAAAAAAAATTTAGTGTTTTTTGAAACGTCTATGATAAATTTAATACCTAATTGCTGTTTTGCTTCATCTTTTTGTCTGAGTATTAAAGATTCCTATATGAAAGATTACCATTTTTAATTTTAGATTAAAAATTAAATACAGTAGTTGGATTTTCATATTTTGAAAATTCAATAAAAAATTTAGTGGTTTTCAAAATTTCTATGTTAAATTAAATACCTAACTAGCTGGTTTGCCTCAGTTTTTGGTCTTGATAAATGAAATATTACTTTTTTAAACTTAAATTAAAAATTTAATACTGTAGTTTCATTTTCATATTTTTGAAAATGCAATATATAAATTTAGTGTTTTTTAAATCTTTTATGTTAAATTAAATATATAACTAGCTGGTTTGCCTCAGTTTTTGGTCTTGATAAATGGAAGATTATTTTTTAAACTTAGATTAAAGATTTTATACTGTAGTTTGATTTTCATATTTTTGAAATTGCAATAAAAAAATTCAGTGTTTTTTAAAACTTTTATGTTAATTTAATACCTAACTAGCTGTTTTGCCTCAATTTTTGGTCTTGATAAATGACAGATTATTATTTTCATCTTAGATTAAAAATTTAATACTGTAATTTGATTTTTTTTATATACAATTAATAAATTTAGTATTTTTTTAAACCTTCTATGTTAAATTAAATATATAACTAGCTGTTTTGCCTCAGCTTTTGGTCTTGATAATTAAGATTCCTAAATGAAAGATTAATTTTTAATCTTAGATTAAAAATTTAATACTGTAGTTTGATTTTCCTATTTTTGAGAATGCAATAAATAAATTTAGTGTTTTTTAAAACTTCTATGTTAAATTAAATACCTAACTAGCTGTTTTGCCTCAGCTTTTGGCCTTGATAATTAAGATTCCTAAATGAAAGATTACTTTTTTAATCTTAGATTAAAATTTAATACTGTAGTTTGATTTTCATATTTTTGAAAATTTAGAGTTTTTTAAAACTTTTATGTTAAATTTAATACCTAAATAGCTGTTTTTCTTCTGATGGTTTTGATCTTGGTAATTAAAATTCCTGATTTAAAGATTATTTTTTAATCTTAAATTAAATATTTTAATTTATTTTTAGAATACGTTTTATCAACAGATTTAAGAATTTCAAATATATAACAGGTTAGTTTTCATAAAATGCGGTCCTCATTTTCTTTAAAACTTTCTTTTATTAAACCTTTCGTGGGTTACTTATTTCTCAGAAAATGTTTCAAAACTATCAAAACAGAAGAGCTAATTATATTTAATTGATTAAACAAGAGCATGAATTCGTCTTTCCATCGTTATAATAGCTAGGCCAATATATTACAATGGATTTTGCACTTCCCACAGGTGTATTTTGTAAGATCATGTAGGTGGGAATTAATCTTCCAACGGCATTTAAAAGGGTTAACTCAACATTGTATTTTGTGTCCATCTCACCAATTGGCTAAAGGCTAAGTAACTACATTTTTAATAGTTATTTAAACAGAATCAAATTTTTGTAACAAATAATATTTTCAAAAGAAACACGATAGCTTAGTTGACAAAGACAACGCTATCGTAATTGCAGAGTTTTGGGTTCGGACTCCTAAACTGCCTTAGATCATACCAATTACTTATGAAATGATGCATTATAAATCACACTTTGTAAATAATAGTATAATTTATTACTAATTATTATGAGCCGCAGTTGATCATTTGGCAAAGGCAACGCTCTCGTAACTGAGAGGTTGTGGGTTCGGAGCCCGAGCCGGCTTAAGATCCACCTTGTTCGTTAAAGGTGACTGGGGTAAGTAAAATATTTCCTGGTATCAGAGTCCTCCAAGTTCTCACTCATTACCTCTGGGATTGGCAGGTTAAGTCTATGGGTCTTCTGATTGGACCATGCTTAAAAATGTCGAGTACCCACTTGAGCATAAGTAGTACTCCCGCCCTAGCGGTACAAGTTACAACGAAAGGCGCACAGTATGCCTTAATATAAATAGCGTACTGCTTGACCGTGCTTGGTTTAATCAAGTCGCATTCGAAACAACAATAAATTATTAAAGTGAAATCTCGACAAATATAATCAGAGTTTTGCAAAATTGGTATAATAATTAATCGTTGATTGGCTCTAAACGACTTTAAAACTACCTCTAAGCACGAGAAAAAAATAGAATAAAATATAATTAAAATAAAAAAAAACTTTTAATTTTTCAAAATGTCCACTTTATTACCTTAAGAGTGGATTAGGGTTTCATTCTAAAAGTAAGGGAAATCATGGTAAAAGATAGAATTATGACAAATACAAATATTACAAATTAAATAATTTATCAAATATCTCTTACAATTTATATTAGTTTAATGCACATATGAAACATTTTAACACGAAAAAGATGTTGAAAATCGGATTACCAAAATTCAACTATTGTGACTAAGCGTTTAGCATGCTTAATAAATATCAGTTTATACCGTTTGTTTTCTTGAAGTTTTCACTTTATATACATATAATTAAGTAGGGGAGTTTTTCTCCATTTTATTTATATTTTAATGCAATTTCTTAATGCACTTTGAGTGATCTTTATTTAAAAACTCTTTTGTCTGTTAAATTACGAATAACTGGAATACCGTTTCATTGCGGTAAAATTTAAATATTCCATACGTATATTGCTATCTGGCATTAACCGGCGACATTAATATCTAATATATTGTCATTTCCCTTAATGAGATTCGTAAAATAAATATTAATATTGACCATGCCTAATGCCGATATCAAGGAACAAATCTGAAAACACTGCTTACTGTATTACAAGGTCTAGACATTTGTATAAATCAAACACACATACAAACAGACACTGCTAACTATCAGCACATAGTTTACTATCAGCACATTAAGCAGACTTAATGTGCTGATAGTTAACAAAAAAAAAGCTTTTTATTCAAGGACAAATATGCAGTATCATTAAGAATTTAGCCGATTCCAAAAGACGTTTCCTTTTGTCATACATATGTTTGTTTGTCTGTGTGTGTAAGTATATATGTATGGCTTACGAATAAATGTACTTAACTTTAAAAAAGCTTATGGCCGATGTGTAGGTGTGTGTATGTCGTATAGCTACCTACACGTAACTTAAAGAAAACTTTAAGCTAAACTACAGAAATATAAGCATAATAAAAACTATTCAGACTGGAGATGGAGACTGAAAAAAATGCTGAGTCATAACTGCCATTTACGGGCATCTATAAACATTTTGACATCGATTTCCGTTATTTATTGGCCATTGTGGAATATTCTTTTATTTCGTCTTGCAGACTCTGGAAATCTCAAGTGTGTGGAAGCTCAGTTATATACATTCGATTGAATTATTCAGTATTCGAACAAATATCGTTACTAAAAAATAAAGATGACTACCGAACCAAAATTTCACTATTTCTCTAACTGAAAATTTTTAATAATTTTATTTATTGCAAAATTAGATAATTTTATTCAGTATAGACGTTACATTTTATAAATGTAAGTTCACTGCACGTATTTATTTGATTATGTTTACTACGTAAACCTCAACATGAGTAAAATTTACTTTTCAGCTAAAAGACCCAAATCACAAAAGTGACCATTAAAAAATTTATTTTGCAACAACCTTGCTTTGAAAGTTTGTTAGTTTGCAGCAGTCTTGCTTTTCAAACCGGTAAACAAGCAGGAAGTTCAACATGTAAGTGTGAAAAAAGTCTGCAGCAAGTCTAAGCAAACTTTGAAGACATCTTAGCTCGAACTTGCAGCAAACTTGTCATGAAAGTTTGCAATACACTTGTAGTACAAGTTTGCTGCAAACTTGTCATATCAAACTTTCAGAAAGTCCATTACAACCTAGGGTTGAAACAAAACTCGCTTGAAAAAAAAATAAAGGTTTGTTTGAATTTAAATAGGATAAAAAAAATTTTATTTTACTTTTAGAAAGACTAAGATTTTAGAAAATTTTAAATAAATATTAAAAATACATTAGTAATTCATTTCTTTGGTATTCACCTTTGGTATAAAAATTTTATTTGTTAAACATGTTTACCAAATATACGTTTAATACCAAAGGTGTAGCGGTAGCTGATCTGAAATGTGTAACTTAAAAAAATGAGTAATTTTGATTTCGTAGACAGTATTCTTTACTTAGTAATTTTCCCTTCCGAATTCTATAAAAACAGACATTCTATTTAATAAAGCTCATTCAACAATTGTTTACTGCACAAATAAGTTATTGTGTGAAATATATAACAATAATTATGTAAAATCTTTAAAAATGTAAAATTCTAATTCTTGTGCTCTTTTTAATAGTTCATATTAAAACGTTAGAAAATATTAATAGTAAGCTATTAGCCCCCACACACAAAATTAGGTTTTTTTGGTTGTGGAGTGCGATGGTCTACTTTTTGCAACACGAGGGCTAATGAGACCGGGACCTACAGCTTAAAGCCGATTCCGAACGGCTACGAACATCCATGCCTCTGTGGGATTCGAACCCACGAACTCTGCTACCGACGGCCAGCACCCTAACCAATCGGGCATCGTTCGGCATAAGATTAGGAATCCCCATCTTTTAACATACTTATCCCTAACAGTTAACTAACAATGTAATTGTAATATAAAGCAGTTTTATCGTAAATAATTTATCTCAAGAGCTATTGTTCACTTTTCTTTTCATTTTTTGCACCACTTTATCAATTTTACTTTAATTAGTATGTCCTGGGCATTTTATATATGTAATATGCTTGATACTTTGCAAAAATGTGAAATAGGTAAAGCCTAGAAATTGCTTTATGTATTTTTATGGTAAACTGTTTAACTAAAAAGACTTGGTTTCACTGTTTTTTTTCATTTTTTACCTCACTTTATCAATTTTGCTTTAATTAGAATGTCCTAGGCAATCTATAAATGTAATATGCTTAGTATTTTGCAAAAATGTGGAACAGATAAGGCCCCGAAATTTCTTTAAAGTTTGGTAACACTGCCAAAATTCCTAAAAATATCTTGACTTCCCTTAATATTATGTCAATATTGCATTTTTATTATTTTCTTTTAAATAGCGCATATACCTATAATTTGGGGGGACAGTCGAATTAGATTTAAGAGATAATTTTAGCTGCAGATATCACATTTCCTTCAAATTATTTGGAAACGTAAAGTAAATGATATGCTTAACAACATTAGTGAAAAAGTACTGCCAGCTGATAAGAGGGGAGGGGGTATTGTCAAAAAGTTATCAGTGTAATAATAGTATCAATAGTAGTTTTATGGCAAACTGTTTATCTGAAAAGACTTGATTCACATTTGTTTTCAGTTTTTACCTCAATTTATCAATTGTACTTTAATTAGAATGTCCTGGGCATTCTATATATGCAATATGCTTGGTACTTTGCAAAAATGCAGAACAGGTAAGTCCGGAAATTGCTTTGATGTTTGGCAACACTGCCCAAATCCCTAAAAGTTTCTTACTTTTCCTAATATTATGCGAATATTTAATTTTTATTAGTTTCGTTTAAATAGCACTAATACCTAAAATTTGGGTGGACAGCCGAATTAGAAATAAATAGATAATTATAGCTAGAGAAATCACTTTTCCCAGAAATTATTTGGAAACGTAAAGTAAATGACATGTTAAACAATATTGGTGAAAAAGTACTGTCAGCTGATAAGAGGGGAAGGGGTATTGTCAAACAGTTAACAAACAGTGTAATAGTTGTATCAATAGTAGTTTTATGGTAAAGAATTTATCTCCAAAGTCTGGATTCACTTTTCTTTCTATTTTTTGCTTTCCTTTATCAATTTTACTTTAATTAGAATGTCCTGGGCATTCTATAAATGCAATATGCTTGGTACTTTCCCAAAAATGTGGAACAGGAAAAACCCCAAAAATGTCTTTGTCACTTGGTAACACTGCAAAAATTCCAAAAAATATCTTCACTTTTTCTAATATTATATGAATATTGAATTTTTAATAGTTCAGTTTAAATAGCACTTATACCTAAAATTATGGGTGGAAAGCTGAATTAGAATAAATAGATAATTATAGATGGAAATATCATTTTTTCTACACATTATGTGGAAAAAGTAAAGTAAGTGATATACTAAACAATAATTTGTTAAAAAGTACTGGCAATGGTAAGAAAAGATGGGGGGGGTATTGCAGAGATGAGATCTGAAGGTGCAATTTCTGCTATTTAACTATAAATAAAAGTAAATTAGAAATTCATCTAAAATGACACAACGCAATAAAAATTTAAACTAACATTTAAATTATAAAATAAAATCCTTTCAAAAAATAAAATTTCTTTATTAAAGGTTTTATGTGACTGCAACTATCATATACTTTAAAAATGTGATAAAATATTTTAAAAATCCTATGTCAGTGACAATTATTAGTTTTCAGTTTACATAACAATATCTTTACATTTATTTTCTTTATTTTATTACAGTAGCTTTACGTAAGTAAAATATGTAATTTCAAATTCGAAATTGCATTTTTCTATTAACACAAAAATGAATAACAACAGTAAAGAATAAATAGAAATAAAAAGCTTATTGGAAAATTATTAAAGATTGTGTAAAGAATTCGATATTACATGCATAAAACACGAGTACATTCAAATTATCTTGCAATACTATTAAGTTAAACTTCTCAAAAGTTCCATAAGAATAGTTATGTGTTTTCTTTAAAGATATTATTTGTTTTTTCTGCATTATTTGATTCTTTCTTTCAATAAGCCATTTCAAATTTCTTTTCAGTTCATTTGATGAGTTTGAAAGCAAATATTTTTAGAGTTAATAAGTAATGTCTCTCTAATCTATATTAGTAGAAACTTATAAACGTCGCATTTTGATAGAAATTTGAAGACATCATTTAACACAAAAAAGTTTTTTTGGATGCTATTTTAAAAACTATAGTTAAAAAATTAAAAAATATAAATATTAAAGATTTTCGATATGTTTGAGTTTGTGTGTAATTTGGTACAGCAATGTTTGTTTTACTTTTGCATCTTTATACATTAAAATTTAATTATATGTTAAATTCAAATATATTACAAATATTTTATGGTTATCATTTAATAGGTAATGTATATTGCATACCACACTACGCTTGATTATTATTAAAGTCATACATTAAATTGGAGTTTCTGTAAAATAAAATAGAGTAGAAAAATGCAATAAAAATAACATTATTCTATGACTCTAAAAATGTTTATCTTTTTTATACTTTAAAATATAATTATATGTTAAATTCAAATATAATTCAAATATTTTATACTTTTCGTGCAATAGATAATGTATGCTGCATGCAACATTATAGGATTTTTTATTATTAAAGTCAGATATTAAATTGGAGTTTCTGTAAAATAAAATAGAGTAGAACAATGGAATAAAAATGATATCCTTCTATGAGAAGGATTCTAAAATTGTTTATCTTTTTTATACGTTAAAATTTAATAATATGTTAAATTCAAATGTATTACAAATAATATATGGTTTTCGTGCAATAGGTAATGTATATTGCATACAATATTATACGATTTTTTATTATTAAAATCAGATATTACATTGGATTTTCTGTAAATAAAATAGAGTAGAAAAATGCAATAACAATAACATCATTCTGTACGAAGGGTTCTTAAAACGCTTATCTCTTTTACACGTTAAAATTTAATTATATGTTACATTCAAATATATTAAAGATAATTTATGGTTTTCGTGCAATTGATAATGTATGCAATATACAACATTATAGGACTTTTTATTATTAAAATCAGATATTACATTGCAGTTTCTGTAAAATAAAGTAGAGTAAAAAATGCACTAAAATTCACATCATTCTATGAGTAGGGTTCTAGAAAAGGTTATCTTTTTTATACGTTAAAATGTAATAATATATTAAATTCAAATGTATTACAAATACATTAAGGTTTTTCGCAATACATAATGTATACTGGGTACCACATTATGGGTTTTTTATTATTAAATTTATATATTAAATTTGAATTCATGTAAAATAAATCAGAGTTGAAAAATGCAATTAAAAGTAACATTATTCTGTGAGAAGGGTTCTAAAAACGTTTCTCTCTTTTACACGTTAAAATTTAATTATATGTTAAATCCAAATATATTACAAATTCTTTATGGTTTTCATGCAATAGATAATGTTTTCAGCGTGCAACATTTTAGGATTGTTTATTAAGAAAGTCATAAACTAGATTAAAGTTACTGTAAAATAGAGTAGAGTAGAAAAACTAATAAAAAATAACGCCACTGTATGAGTAAGGTTCTAAAAACGTTTATCTTATCACAGAACTTCTGACCGTAAATAACAAATAACTCCTTTTAGAAAAAGTTTTAAAATTTTATAAGAAATATGGTGACTTTTACAAGATTGTTTATTTTTCTCCATTTTATTTTGTTTTCTTTTTTTGGCCGCATTAACTTTGTTCCTAGAAGGTAAACTATTTCTCCTTAGTTTGCTATCATGTGCCGTATGCGATGCGTCCAATAACCGTAAAATCTAAACCGTTCTTCCTTACCAATTTTCGTTTCTTATGATAAATTTGACAGATTAGAACCATATTGTGTGTAGAGGGCTGATAAGAAAGCGCCAACCCTTAACGATATTATGCTGCAGCTCAGAGAAAAAAATAACAAAAAGCGAGAAACGAAAAGTGTAAAAAGAAGATACGAGAGAAATGTGACCAATCTGATTTTTTTCCTACTTCTTTACAGGGATTATCGATATGAAACAATTGGGACTCAGTAGAGTAATTTAGAAGGCGTAATCGTTTCATTTGAGATTAAAAGTATATTACAGAAGTTTCTATACCCTTCTGTTGATTACGCTGCGGTGTTTCTTTTACTTCAAGTCTTTCTCCGAGAATTAAACTTATTCCAATTAAACTCCGTATTTGCAGATAAAATTAGAGGCAAGAAAATAAATTGCTGGAGACCGAACGGTTTTAAGTGATCTCTAGTAATAATGCTCGACATTAAACTGAAGCTCTTTTGTAATCTCTCTATTACTATTTTCAAGGATAAAATCAGATAAATGACAATAATTCCTAATGTAGGTAATTATTTACATTAAAATTCCCCCGGTTAAAAATAGCATTCAATTATTGCGAATGGATTTTCCGTTCCCGGCTCAGAGTAGAGATATGTTTAATTAATCAAGCAATTAAATCAAATTACAATCGCAATTATGTAGCCAAATTAATAAAACGATATCCTGATTTAGTTACAAAAAGTAATGTTTGAAGCATTATCTAAAATATGATGGTATAAAATGGAGATAATACATACATACATATATATATATATAGTATATATATATATATATATATATATATATATATATATATATATATATATATATATATATATATATATATATATATATATATATATATATATATATATGTATATATATATATGTATATATATATATATATATATATATATATATATATATATATATATTATATATATATATATATATATATATATATTATATATATATATATATATATATATATATATATATTATATATATATATATATATATATATATATATATATATATATATATATATATATATATATATATATTATATATATATGTATATATGTAAAAAATTGTTTTATATATATATATATATATATATATATATATATATAGATATATATATATACTATATATTTATATATATATATATATATATATTTTATATATATTATATATATATATATATATATCTATATGAATTATATACATATATATATATATACATATTTAAGTTACGGCGGATTTCCTGACAGAAGGGTATGTACAGCAATTATTTATGTAAAAAATTGTTTTAATTAAAATGTCAATTATACAAATTAAGATGTAAGATAAATAATAATATTTAAAAATAAAACACTGCCTTTTAATAGAACATTAACTTGATAATCACGTATCTGATTATGAATGTTTCTGTAAAACAAAATAGAGTAGAAAATTGCAATAAAAATAACATCATTCTGTCAGAAGGGTTCTAAAAACGTTTCTCTTTTTTAATATGTTAAAATTTATTTATATGTTAAATTCAAATATATTACAAATACTATATGGTTTTCGTGCAATAGATAATGAATGTTGCATACGACATTATAGAAATCTTTATTATAAAAATGAGATATTATTTTGGAGTTTTTGTAAAATAAAATAGAGTAGAAAAATGCATTAAAAATAACATCATTCTATGAGAAGGGTTCTAAAAACTTTTATCTTTTTTATGCGTTAAAATTTAATTATATGTTAAATTCAAATATATTACAAATATTTTATGGTTTTCATGCAATACATAATTTATGCTGCATACCACATTATAGGCTTGTGTATTATTAAAGTCAAATATTTAATTGGAGTTTCTGTAAAATAAAATAGAGTAGAAAAATTCAATAAAAAAATAACATCATTCTATGAGAAAAAATCTAAAAATGTTTATCTCTTATATACGTTAAAATTTAACAATATGTTAAATTCAAATATATTACAAATACTTTATAGTTTTCGTGAAATAGATAATTTATATTGCATACCACATTATAGGATTTTTTATTATTAATGTCTGATATAAAATTTGAGTTTCATATATAAAGTAGACATGTTTATTATTATATGTTAAAATACTTATTTTATAGGTAATGTATGTTGCTGTTTATTATTTTACAGAGTTAAAAGTAGAAAAGCCAATAAAAAAAAACGCCATTGTATGAGTAAAGTTCTAAAAACGTTTATCTTATAACAGAACTTCTGACAATATATAACAAATAACAATTTTTATAAAAAGTTTTAAATTTTTTCAAGAAAAATGGCAACTTTTACAAGATTGTTTATTTTTGCCATTTTGTTTTCATTTCTTTACCTTTGCCTCATTAACTTTTCTCCTAGAAGATAAACTATTTCTCCTTAGTTTGCTATCATGTGCCGTATGCGATGCTTCCAAAAACCGTAGAATCTAAACCGTTTTTCGTTACCAATTTTCGTTCCTTATGATAAATTTGACCGATTAGAACCATATTGTGTGTACAAGACTGATAAGAAAGCGCCAACCCTTAACGATTTTAGCCGCAGCTCAGGAAAGAAAATAACAAAAATGGACAAACAAAAAGTGTAAAAAGAAGATACGAGAGAAATGTGACCAATCTGATTTTTTTCCTACTTCTTTACAGGGATTATCGATATGAAACAATTGGGACTCAGTAGAGTAATTTAGAAGGCGTAATCGTTTCATTTGAGATTAAAAGTATATTACAGAAGTTTCTATACCCTTCTGTTGATTACGCTGCGGTGTTTCTTTTACTTCAAGTTTTTCTTCGAGAATTAAACTTATTCCAATTAAACTCAGTATTTGCAGATAAAATTAGATGCAAGAAAATAAATTGCTGGAGACCGGACGGTTTTAAGTGATCTCTAGTAATAATGCGACATTAAACTGAAGCTCTTTTGTAATCTCTGTAATACTATTTTCAAGGATAAAATCAGATAGATGACAATAATTCCTAATGTAGGTAATTATTTACATTAAATTTTAATAAATATATATATTATTGCGAATGGATTCCCTTCCGGATTGATTAGAGATATGTTTAATTAATCAAGCAATTAATCAAATTAAATCGCAATTATGTAGAATTAATAAAAACGATATCCTGATTTAGTTACATATGTTTGAAGATTTCTAAGTATGTTTAAAATAGATAATCATACATAATAATATAATCAAATATAATTTTTATAAATTAAAAATAATATTTATTATATATGTTATATATACATATTATATAATATATATATGTATGTAAATAAATGTTGTATATATATATGTATATATATATAATATATATATTATTATATATTTGTATATATATATATATATATATATATAAAATGTATATATATATATATATATATATATCTATGATATATATATATATATTTTTATATATATATATATATATATATATATATATATATATATATATATATAATATATATATATATATATATTTATATATATATATATATATATTTATATATATTATATATATATATATATATATATAAATATTTAATTACATTTCCTGACAGAAATACAGCAATTATTTATAAAAATTTTTTTTTAAAAAATGTCAATTAAACAAATTAATTGTGATAAATACTAATATTTTAAAAAATAAAACATTTTTAATAGAACATAATTGATAATCACGTATCTGATTATGATGTTCTGTAAAATAAATATAAGTAGAAATATGCAATAAAAATAACATTTTTATGAGAATTCTAAAAACGTTTATATTTTATAAAAATTTAATTATTTGTTATATTCAAATATATAAATAATATATATGTTTATAATTTTAGTATAAATTTTCAATATATTATATATTATACAAAAAATGCAATTATATATTTTTGCCATTATGGCATTTTGACATTTTCAACTTTATATTTAAATTGTTTTTCTTGTCAATTAAGACAAAATTAGATATAATATGATAAAACTAATATTAAAATTAATCCTTAATTTTTAATCAGAACACTAATAATTATTAAATGTGATTATGAAATAAGTTAATTATAAATATACAGATGAGAAGGGTTGCGTTCTTTCTTTTATAATATTTTTTTAAATAATTTTCTTTATAATAGTTGATTAAATTATACTGCTATATGGTTCTCGTGCAATTGATAATGAATGTTGCATACGACATTATAGAAATCTTTATTATAAAAATGAGATATTATTTTGAAGTTTTTGTAAAATAAAATAGAGTAGAAAAATGCATTAAAAATTACATCATTCTATGAGAAGGGTTCTAAAAACTTTTATCTTTTTTATGCGTTAAAATATAATTATATGTTAAATTCAAATATATTACAAATATTTTATGGTTTTCATGCAATACATAATTTATGCTGCATACCACATTATAGATTTGTGTATTATCAAAGTCAAATATTTAATTGGAGTTTCTGTAAAATAAAATAGAGTAGAAAAATTCAATAAAAAAATAACATCATTCTATGAGAAAAAATTCTAAAAATGTTTATCCTTATATACGTTAAAATTTAACGATATGTTAAATTCAAATATATTACAAATACTTTATGGTTTTCGTGCAATAGATAATTTATATTGCATACCACAATTTATGATTTTTTATTATTAAAGTCTAATATAAAATTTGAGTTTCTGTGATATATATAAAGTAGTAAAATGAAATTAAAAATAACATCATTTTATGAGAAGGGCTCTAAAAACGTTTATATTTTATACGTTAAAATTTAATTATATGTTAAATTCAAATATATTACTACTACTTTATTGTATTTGTGCAATAGGTAATGTATTTGCATACAATATTATAGACTTGTTTATTATTTATGTCATATACTAGATTGAAATTGCTGTAAAACAGAGCAGAATAAAAATGCCAATAAAGAATAACGCCATTGTATGAGTAAAGTTCTAAAAACGTTTATCTTATAACAGAACTTCTGACAATAAATAACAAATAACACTTTTTATAAAAAGTTTTAAAATTTTTCAAGAAAAATGGCAACTTTTACAAGATTGTTTATTTTTGCCATTTTGTTTTCATTTCTTTTCCTTTGCCTCATTAACTTTGCTCCTAGAAGGTAAACTATTTCTCCTTAGTTTGCTATCATGTGCCGTATGCGATGCATCCAATAACCGTAGAATCTAAACTGATATTCCTTACCAATTTTGGTTTATGATAAATTTGACAGATTAGAATCATATTGTGTGTACAAGACTGATAAGAAAGCGCCAACCCTTAACGATTTTAGCCGCAGCTCAGGAAAGAAAATAACAAAAATGGACAAACAAAAAGTGTAAAAAGAAGATACGAGAGAAATGTGACCAATCTGATTTTTTTCCTACTTCTTTACAGGGATTATCGATATGAAACAATTGGGACTCAGTAGAGTAATTTAGAAGGCGTAATCGTTTCATTTGAGATTAAAAGTATATTACAGAACTTTCTATACCCTTCTGTTGATTACACTGCGGTGTTTCTTTTACTTTAAGTCTTTCTCCGAGAATTAAACTTATTCCAATTAAACTCAGTATTTGCAGATAAAATTAGAGGCAAGAAAATAAATTGCTGGAGACCGGACGGTTTTAAGTGATCTCTAGTAATAATGCTCGACATTAAACTGAAGCTCTTTTGTAATCTCTGTAATACTATTTTCAAGGATAAAATCATATAAATGACAAAAATTCTTATGTAGGTAATTATTTACATTAAAATTCCCCCGGTTAAAAATAGCATTAAATTATTGCAAATGGATTTTCCTTTCCGGACTCAGATTTCAGATATGTTTAATTAATCAAGCAATTAAATCAAATTACAGTTGCAATTATGTAGCCAAATTAATAAAACGATATCCTGATTTAGTTACAAAAGTAATGTTTGAAGCATTATCTTAAATATGTCGCTTTGCTTACATAGAATGGAGATAATACAATACATATATATATATATATATATATATATATATATATATATATATATTTAAGTTAGAATTTCCTGATAGAATTGTAATGTAAATTAATTATTTACGTAAAAAAAATATTTTAATTGAAATAGCAATTATACAAATTACGATGTAAGATAAATACTAAAATTTTAAAAATTAAACTTTGGCTTTTAATATACCATTTACATGTTATTCAAGTAAAAGTTTATGAAAATTTATTTTAATGTACATAGGTATTTATTACTCTTTTAAAATTCAATAAACGAGAGGTCGTTATAAGTGATAGCTAAATTACCTTTCTTTGAGTTATAAATTTCTTAATAAAATGTTATTCTAAACCTATATAAAAGGTTATGATAATTTTAGGAATTAGTTTTAAATATTATTTTGATCTTTTTTATTCAGTATTTAATTTTTATGAATTTGTATAATGAAGTGAAATCAAATGTGTTCGGAGATACAGAAAGAGAATACAGTATATATATATATATATATATAATATATATATATATATATATATATATATATAATATATATATATATATATATATATATATATATATATATAATATATATATATATATATATATATATATATATATATATATATATATATATATATATATATATATATATATATATATATATATATATATATATTATATATATATATATATATATATATATATATATATATATATATATATATATATATATATATATATATATATATATATATTTATATATATAAATATATATATATATATATATATATATATATATATATTCTATATATATATATATATATATATATATATATATATATATATATATATATATATATATATATATAATATATATATATATATATATATATATATTATATATATATATATATATATATATATATATATATTATATATATATATATGATTATCTTTTAAGATTTAACACAATAAACTTTTTTATGGCGTAATCAAGCTTTTTATGCAGTTTTATTGTTTCCAGAATAGGGAGGTGAAGGTGTATTACTGTATAATGTAGTTAATTAATCAAATTTGCAGCGATTTTTAGTTCCGCATAAAATTTATTATGCAACGCAGTATGAGGAAATTTAAATTTTATTTTTAAGAAGTTTTTGCTTTTGGTTGTTATACGTGCTTATCATTTAAGATTCAAAACAATAAACTTTTTACAGTGTAATCAAGGGTTTTGAGCAGTTTTATTTAATAATGTTTGATTGTTTAGAGAAAAGAGAGGGGAAGGTGTATTACTGGATGGAGAAGCTGCTTAATAATTCAAATTTGTAAGTATTTTTACTTGCCATAAAATTTATCATACAACGCTGTATGTGGGAATTAAAATTCTATTTGGAAGAATATTTTTCTAGCGGACGTTATACACGGTTATCCTTTAACATTCAATACAATAAAATTTTAATGCAATAATCAAGCTTTTTAAGCAGTTTTATCTGATGGTTTTGATTGTGTAGAGAATAGAGAGGAGAAGGTGTAATATTGTATGAAGAAGTTGCTTAATAAATCAATTTTGCAGCTATTTTTAATTAAGCATAAAAGTTATCATACAACGCAGTTTGGTTAATTTAAATTTTGTTTGGAAGACGTTTTTGTAGCGGATCTTTAAAAAAATGACAAAAATTGTCCGAAATTTTTGTATTTTTTATAATTAACCCTCTAAGCGGTTCGCACGTACAATTCCGCCAAACCGGTAATGTCTTCAAAGCCGTTCTCATGTACAATTTTCGACCTCCAAAAACGTTCTGAAAATGGATATAATATAAATTTCTGCCAGTGCTTTTTCCCATGCCATTTTGAGGTAGGAGGGTCAGGTCGATTGTTTATGAACTGCACCCCTATTTGACTAACATTTATTGAGGGATGCACCCCTACACCTGAGGCACAAAGACACTGATAGATTTTCATGACTTTGTAAATCTCTATTTCGAAGTATTTCTTTGGGGTAACAGATGTATCTTTAATTGCACCACTTAAATATCTTGGATGACTTTCATAAAAAATATAAAGTCCCTCAAAGAATATTTTTATTTGTACTTTTCGAATCCATTATTTCTTATGGAATGATCTTCGAGTGTTGAAGAGCTTTATATGTATTTCAAATTAACAATTTATAATATATATTTATATATCTATTTATAACCGGAAGTAAAGGGACAATAACGAGGGTGAGTTTCCTGTATTCCATTCTAATCGACTAAGGGTGAAGTAAAAAATCATAGAACACTTTGGCCACTGACACTGTAAACTTTTAGCGTATTTTTTGGAGACATTTTTCCTCGATATCTTCCACTTGGAGGGTTAAAACTAAGTATTGATGATTCATCAAAGAAGTGTCTTTAAGAGCTTATATTACTGGTTTTGGATTCCCCTATAATCAATTTATGAATAAAACACCCCGTATGCCTTGGCAAACATTTTTCATCCATAAGTACTCCGCTCTAGAACAAAATTCATCGAAAGTGATTTCAAAACTGAAAGCAACAGTCCTGAATCCCATTTAACCTCAACTTAAATTTAAGTTTGTACTTATACGGAGGGAATTTAAAGCATTTATTTTTGTAATTTATATTTCACCATGAAAGTAATCAACTAACATATGTATACAGATAATAACACTGCCAGAAACATGATTGATCAAAAACAAATCTAGAACTTACGTCTAGGAAAAAAAAATACATAGAGAAAATGGAATAGAATTTTTTCCCCTTTCCAACGGATTACTAGAGTAAAACAAAGAGAGGATACAGAAGTAGTTTGTAGTTTTAAAGCGAACAATCATTCCTTTACAGATTAAGGGATTGCCAAACGTAGTTTTTTTTCTGTGATTTTCTTTCCACCACTAAACGTTACGGTTGGTCTAGTTTAATCTTAACTGTGGTTGTAATTGGATAATATGGTTCGAGATTTTACTGATTCTGATTTCCTGGACCTTTCATACGGAGCTATAAAAAGTAAAGAGTTGAAAAGAAGGCTTAAAGATATAAGAAAATCAGTCAACGTTTTGTTTGATGAGAACTGCCAACAGTTAAAGTAAATGCATTCTTTTTGCCCTATAAATAGGTCAGAGTAACTAGTTGTTTGTATTTTATTCTAAACGATACAGAATTTTTTTATGTATAAGATTAAAATAATGCATGTTAACATTTCAGTGAAAATTTAGTTTTTACTTCCTTTGTATTTCTATTTACTTATGGCTATACAATTTTAGAACGAAGTAAATTATTAAAGTATATAGTGCAGAATGCAAAAAAAGTAACAAAATATAGGAATTAGTTTGAATATCTGTTTTAAAAAATTAATTTTTAAAGAAAAAAAATTAATACCTTAAAAATTAATATAAATGTTAAAAGTGTTGAAATTTTTAAATATATTTAAATAATTTAAAATACTCT
>CM063500.1:47717003-47727003 GCA_032207245.1 Pardosa pseudoannulata
TAACTTTTAGAGATGAGCTAATATGCTGAAATATGTAAAATTATAGATTTGATGAAATCTTACACTTAATTTTGAATGCATCTCAAAACCAGTCCATTAATATATGCTATTTTACGTAGTCGATGTTTTGTTTAGTGACGTAGTAACCTACTAAAATCTGTAGCACTGTAGCTTTAATTCGGAAGTTATTTTGAAGTTTAATTGAATTTCAGATATAATTTTATGAACCTTGTCTACAAAATGCTTTCTTATACCGACGAAATGACGTTTACAGGCAACCTAACTTGCTGAAATATATTTCGATTTCGATTTAATTGAAAATTATTTCGATATTGAAATAAATTTTCGGATATAATCTTCCACAGCCACTCTTTATACATTTTCATTATATCAACGAAATTACTTTTAGAAACGCACTAATTTTGCTGAATAGGACTATACATATTTGATCCAAAAATTGTCATGAAGTCGACATGAAATTTCGGATATAATCTGACAACCTCTTTGATGACAAGTGTTCTTTACATCGACGATATTTTATTTAGAGACGTAGTAAGTTACTAAAATATGTAACACTGCAGATTTAATTCGAAAGTTACTTTGAGGTTTGCATGAATTTCAGATATAGGGCTTTAAATAATAGCTTTAAATGCCAGAGAACGTTGGGAAGGGGTGGATTTCGAATGTTGCTAACCCTAATTCATCAATAATTCAATATGGATACCTCTATCTATTGCAGACCCAAATGCTTCATAAATTCGAGGACAAACAGACAGATAACTTAGGATGTTATTATAAAGGGGATATAATAGAAATCAACAATTTTATACTATCCAGAAAGACAAAATTATAGAGTAATTGATTTGTAAACCTATTCTTTAAGTATTCATCAGCAACGAGATTGGTGTTCTAAAATCTGCAATGGGGTTGAGAAGAAATCATGAAATATGGGAGGCTTCTTATACGTTAAAATACCAACGCTTCTGTGCATCAACCTCATTAATCTAGTAGCAGCAACAAAGCGCAAAATGGAAATCTCTGAACATATCAGAGTTTAAGCACAACCCTTCAGTATTCATTAGCAGTAAAATTGTTTTTCATAGCAACTGTCTGACAGCCGAAGATAGATGAAGTGCTATTAACAAGCACTGGGGGGAATTATCCTTCATTGTGCTCCTTGGCATAAAGACAAGACGTATCATTGTTGTTGCTTTGCATCCTGAGAGACTTCAACAGATTTTCTTGAGCATTTTTCTTTATGTCGTTCAAATAACTTTTAGAGATGCTCTAATATGCTGAAATATGTAGAATTATAGATTTGATCAAAACTTACTATGAAGTATACACGTAATTTTGAATATAATCTCAAAACCATTCTGTTGATATGTGCTATTTACGTAGTCGATATTTTGTTTAGAGTCTTACTAAAATATGTAGCAATCTAGATTCAATCTGATTTGTTATTTGACGTTTGAATGAATTTGAGAAATAATTTTATAAACATTACCTTACAGTATACTTTCAGCATAATTTCTTATATAAACGAAATGACTCTTAGAATTAGAATAACTTGCTGAAATATATTTCCATTTTGATTGAATTAAAAATTACTACGATATTTAAATACAATTTCAGATATACTCTTCCACAGCCACTCTTATTATACATTTTTATTATGTCAACGAAATAATTTTTAGAAATGCACTATTTATGCTGAAAAGAACTATATATTTGATCCAAATATTGATATGAAATATACATGAAATTTTGAATATAATGTTAAAACCATTCTGATGATAAGTGTTTTTTACTTCGACGATATTTTATTTAGAGACGTACTAACTTACTAAAGTATGTAGCCTATAGATTTAATTCCAAAAATACTTTTACGTTATTGTGAATTTTGGATATAATTTTACAAACCAACCCAACACTATGTTTTCTTACATCGAAGAAAGGACATTTGGATGCACACAAAACAGCTTTAATATATTCCGCTTTAGATTTAATAGGAAAGTAACTATGTCACTTGCTTGTAATTTAGATATAATTTAAAAAATCTTAACGACAATATGCTTTCTTATATCGATGAAATGACGTTTAGAGGCATCCTAACTTGTTGAAATATAATTCGATTTAAATTTAATTAAAAAAATTACTATGATAATTAAATAAAATTTTGGATATAATCTTCTAATGCCACTCTTATTATATGTTTTTATTATATCAATGTAAGGAATTTTAGAAACGTGCTAACTTGATGAAATTTGTAGAAATATAGATTCATCCAAAATACTATAAAAAATACATGGAATTTCGAATATGATCAAAAATAAAACTGTGATAATATATGAAATTTACATGGACAATATTTTATTTATAGACGTAGTAACTTGCAGAAATATGTATCACTGTATATTTAATCCAAAAGTAAGTTTGACGTTCTCACGTATTTGAGATATAATTTTCTAAACCATTCCGATACTATATTTTCTTACACGATAGAAGCGTCGTTAAGATGCATTCGAAATAGCTAAATCATTTTCCACTTTAGGTTTATCCGAAAGTTACTTTTACTTTTCAATGAAATTCAGATAAATTGTATAAAACTTCCCGGCAGTAAACTTTCTTACATCGTCGAAAGGACGTTTACAGGCACCCTAACTTGTTAAAATGCTGAAATATATTTCGATTTCTTTTTCATTAAAAAATTACTATCAAATTTCAATAAAATTTGGGATATATTCTTCTAATGCCACTCTTATACGTTTTCATAATGTCAACGAAATGACTTTTAGAAAAGCGGTAACTTTCTGAAATATGTAGAAATATAGATTTGATCCAAAAATTACTACGCAGTTTACATGAAATATGGTATATAATTTCAAAACATCTCTGACAATATGTGTTCTTTACAACAGGGATATTTTGTTTAGAGACGTAGTAACTTACTAAAGTATGTAGCAATTCAGATTTAATTTGAAATTGACTTTGACGTTTGCATGAATTTCAGGTATAATTTTTTAAATTTTCCCATCAGTATGCTTTCTTATATTTATGAAATGACTTTTAGAGGTGCCCTAACTTGCTACAATATATTTCGATTTCGATTTAAATAAAAATTACTACGATATTTAAATAAAATTTAGGATATAATATTCTCCAGCCACTCTTATTATACATGTTCATTATGTCAACGAAATAACTTTTAGCAACGAGCTATTTTGTTGAAATATGTAGAACTATAGATTTGACGAAAACTTACTATGAAGTTTACACGTTGAATAAAAACTGAAAACCATTATGATGATATATTCTATATACGTCGTTGATATGCTGTTTAGAGACTTAGAAATTTACTAAAGTATGTAGCATTGCAGATTTAATCCGAAAGTTACTTTGACATTTGTATGAGTTTCAGATATATAAACCTTTCCGACAGTATGCTTTCTTATATCGACGAAATGACGTTTAGAGGTGCCTTAACTTGCTGAAATATATTTCGATTTCGATTTAATTAAAAACTTTTAAAATATTGAAGTAAAAATTCGGATATAATCTTCCACAGCCACTCTTATTATACATTTTCATTATTTCTTTTAGAAACGCACTATTTTGTTGAATACAACTATTAATATTTGATCCAAAAATTGTCATGAAATCAATATGAAATTTCGAATATAATCTGACAACCACTCTGATGACAAGTGTTCTTTACATCGACGATATTTTATTTAGAGACGTAGTAAGTTACTAAAATATGTAACACTGCAGATTTAATTCGAAAGTTACTTTGAGGTTTGCATGAATTTCAGATATAATTTTATAAACTTTCCCTACAGTATGCTTTCTTATATCGACGAAATGAGTTTCAAGGTGCCCTAACTTGTTGATATATATTTAGATTTCGATTTAATTAAAAAATATGACGATATATAAATAAAATTTCGGATATAATCTTACAGCAATTCTTATACATTTTCATTATGTGAACGAAATGACTTTTAGCAAAGCTTTATTTTGCTGAAATATGCAGAACGATAGATTTGTTCCAAAAATTACTGTGAAGTTTACATGGTATTTCAAGTATAATTCCAAAACCTCTCTGGCAGTTTGTGGTCATGACGAAGACGATATTTTGTTTAGAGACGTAGTAACTTGCAGAAATATATATGACTGTAGAATTAATCCGGAAGTTAGTTTGACGTTCTGAGGAATTTTAGATATAATTTTATAAACCATCCCGAGCGTATGTTTTTACGTCGAGGAAATGACGTTTAGAGGTGAAAAAAAGAGCTGAAATACATTTCGCTTTAGATTTAATATGAAAGTTACTCCGTTTGCATGAAATTCAGATATAATTTTATAAACCTTCCAGACATTATGCTTTCTTATATCGACAAAATGACGTTTAGAGGCACCCTGACGTGTTTAAATGTATTTTAATTAATATTTAATAAAAAAATTGCTATGATATTTAAATAAAATTTCGGATGCAATCTTCCTCAGCCACTCTTATTTATACATTTTCATTATGTCAACTACATGATTTTTAGAAACCCGCTAACTTGCTGTAGCACGTAGAACTATATTTTTGATTCCAAACTTGCTATGAAGTTTACATGAAATTTCCAATATAACTTCAAATCATCTTTGACAATATGTATTCTTTACGACGACGATATTTTTTTAGAGACGTAGTAACTTACTTAGTAAATTAAGACTTAATGCCTTCCCTGTTTTGCCCGTACACCGTACGGGCACAGCTTTCGGGCCTTACTGATTGATTTCCCCGTACGGCGTAAGGGCAATCTGATTTATGTTTCTCTTTCACTATTTCAGCCGTTTTTTTTCAATCTTAGTAACAAATTATTCTTATAGATTCGTATAGATGTCCAGTAAATGATAATGTGCAGTTTATTGTACGTTATTGAGTTTATTGTATTTTCTACTCTGATTGGTTCAAAATCGCGGGTTTTTTCGCATGTTTTGTATTAGAATTTCGCATGTTATCTTTCACTGTATAGCCTTCTGGTTATATTTTACTAACCACCTGATAATTTTATTGATGTAAGAGTTGAATAATATATTTTTACTTTTAAATAATGTAAAATTCCTAGCGTATGGAGCTAATTTCTCGTGATTCGAACTGTTACTCGGAATCAGAAACTGAATTATCTGTAAGTGATAGTAGCGAAAGTTTACTAGATGACCTGAATAGTAGTGACTATGATAGTAGTACAGAAGAAATCACTCAAGCAAGACAATTTTGTGAAATTAATTTTGATAATCCTTCGGATCCGCCTCCTAGATTTGCTTTCACTGGAATTCCAAAAATTAACTTCGATATCGATGATACTAAATTTAAACTTCAGTTCTATGATGCTTTCATAGAAAGATAAAAAGTTGTAATAAATGCTTAAACATATTAGAAATATTAATTTTAATAACATATCTTTACTTAAAAATGTAAAAGAAACAAAAAAAATGCAGTAAAAAAATGTTACATTTTTTTTTTACCGAATTCTGGAAAAAAATTAAAACTGTCAAAGGGTTAACAGAAATACTGAAAACTTCAAATTACTCTTAAACATTCACAACATTTTAGAAACTTGCTACAGAATGAAATATTGTTTGAAAATTTCGCATGTCAAAGTCCAAAGTTACTCACGCTCTACAGAAGTAGTCAAAATTCGTTTCTTGATCACCGATTTCCGTGGCATGACTCTTTAACGTATAATATTTGAATTAGATTTTAATTGATCTTCGTGGAACATGAAGCTAATCATTTTCTGCAGCATATATGTATAAATAGATTTTATGAATATTTCATTGAACGGATTTTGTACAATATTTCAATATTATAGGTTTACATTATCAAAATATTGATATTGTAAATATATAATATTAATAATTTTATGACATAGTATTATAATATTAAAGATATTGTAAAACTGATTTAGAGAGTAATACTTAATGTTTGAAATGAAAAAAAAATATAAAATGTTTTGCCTTTAACATTAAGAAATTTAACCTTCTATTAATATGGTTTTAAAAATTGATAAATTATTATACACAAAACTGATACAACTAATAACTCATATGTATAGATAATTATAAATGAAAAATTCCGATTTTAATACATATCACAACTATAATTGATTTCTAAATAACTGAAAGTTGAGTAAAAGTCAGATTTAAGAAGATTCTAGAATTTGGACGCTCGAATTTAATTACCTTTTCCGCGTAAATAAAATTACGCTTTTAGAGAAACACTAGGACATTTCAAACTAGTCTTAAACATTTACAACAATTTACAAACTTGCTACAAAATGAAATATTGTTTTAAAGTTTCGCATGTCATAGTCCAAAGTAACTCACGAGCTAAAGAAAGAGTCAAAATTCGCTTCTTGATCACCGATTTCCGTGGCATGACTCTTTAAAGTATAATATTTGCAGTAGATTTTAATTGATCTTCGTGGAACATGAAGCTAATCTTTTTCTGCAGCATATATATATATATATATATATAGTTTTATGCATATATATATATACTTACATTATCAAAATATAGATATTGTAACTATATAATATTAATATATTGATGACATAATATTATGACATAATATTATAATATTGAAGATATTGTAAAACTGATTTAAGGAGTAGTAGTTCATGTTTGAAATAATATATATATATATATATAAATATATATATATATATATATATATATATATATATATATATAAAGTTTTGCATTTAAGATGAAGAAGTTACACGTTCTATTAATCTGGTTTTAAAACTTGCTAATTATTATACACAAAAATGTTATATATAATAACTTAAATATATAGAGATAATTTTATACATAAAATATTCCGATTTTTAAATAATATGACATCTATAATTCATTTTTATATAACTGAATAGTTGAGAAAAAGTCCGATTTTAGAAGATATTAGAAATTTTCATATCTATATTTAATTCTTTTCACGTAATATTTACGGCCTTTAATAAATAATAAAAATTTCATAGCTCCTTGAAATCATATGACATCTATAATTCATTTTTAAATAACTGAAAGTTGAGAAAGAGTCCGATTTAAGAAGATTCTAGAATTTTCAGATTCGAATTTAATTTTCTTTTCCACGTAACCACATTTACGTCTTTACATAAATAATAAAAATTTCAAATAGCTCTTGAATATTTACAACATTTTACAAACTTGCTACAAAATGAAAGATTGTTTTAAAGTTTCGCATGTCATAGTCCAAAGTAACTCACGAGCTAAAGAAAGAGTCAAAATTCGCTTCTTGATCACCGATTTCCGTGGCATGACTCTTTAACGTATAATATTTGCAGTAGATTTTAATTGATCTTCGTGGAACATGAAGATAATCTTTTTCTGGAGCATATATATATATATATATATATATATATATATATATAAATATATATATATATATATATATATATATATATATATATATATATATATATATATATATATATATATATATATATATATATATATAAATATTTATGTATATTTCACTAAAAGTTGTTTTATACTATATTTTAATATTATATATTAATATTATCAAAATATTGATATTGTAAATATATAATATTAATATATTGATTAAATAATACTATAGCATAATATTATAATATTAAATATATTTTAAAACTGATTTAGGGAGTAGTACTTCATGTTTGAAATAAAAAAAATATAAAAAGTTTTGCTTTTAACATTAAGAAATTCCATGTTCTATTAATCTGATTTTAAAAATTGCTAATTGTTATACACAAAAATTATACCACTAATAACTCAAATGTATGGATAATTAAAAATAATGAATTCCGATTTTAAATCATATGACATCTATAATTGACTTTTAAGCAATTGAAAGTTGAGAAAAAGTCCGATTTCAGAAGGTTCTAGAACTATTTACGTTCAAGTTTAATTTTCTCTTCCAAGTTACCATAATTGCACCTTACATAAACACTAAAACTTAACATAAATAGCTCTTAAACATTCACAACATTTTACAAACTTGCAACAAAATGAAATATTGTTTTAAAGTTTCGTATGTCAAAGTCCAAAGTTACTCACGCGCTAAAGAAATAGTCAAAATTAAATTCTTGATCACCCATTTCCGTGGCATGACTCTTTAACGTATAATATTTGCAGTAGATTTTAATTGATCTTCGTGGAGCATGAAGCTAATCTTTTTCTGCAGCATATATATAAATAGTGTTTTATGCATATTTCACTGAAAGGCAATTTGTTTGAAATGCCCTCAGATCCCAATGAACATTGATTTTAATGGTGTCACGAATTTCTGTGGTAAGATAACTGGATAAATGTCCGTTCTTTTACCAGGCGTCATTAATCACGGAGGAAAACAAAATCTGAGTACATTTTAACACGGTGCTAACATTAGTCTAATGAGTTTTTGTTTGTCTCTTTATTTATTAGCATGAATTGTGTATATATTGCCAAAAACTATATGCTGTTGAGTAGGAAACGTTGAAACTATGCATCTATGATTGAGGTGAAAAGGACATTTTGGCTGAGAAAATATGAGGGAAATTTATGGGTGATAGTTTACTGTTATTGAATTGGGGAATAGACATGAAAAGGCTAAATAATAGTCATGCAGTATCTACTAATTTATAACATACATAGTTTTTAGCAGAACGCACAATGCTAATATAACTAAACATAACTTAAAAAGTTATTTTGAAACCATTTTTTTTAATATTTTAATAACATTTGAAACACTGGCGGTTAAAACTGTATATTTCATTCAAAACTTACTTTAGAGTGTATAAATTGAAAGATAAAACTAACCAATATAATACATCTAAAAATTTATTTATAACAACACTTATGGGAGAAATGAATAAAACACTGAAAAATATTATAAATTATATCTATATCTATCTATCTATCTATCTATCTATCTATCTCTGTCTGTCTCTCTCTCTGTATATATATATATATATATATATATATATATATATATATATATACATATATATATATATATATATATATATATATATATATATATATATATATATATATATATATATATATATATATATATATATATATATATATATATATATATATATATATATATATATATATATATATATATATATATATATATATATATATATATATATATATATATATATGTATATATATATATATATATATATATATATATATATATATATATATATATATATATATATATATATATATATATATATATATATATATATATATATATATATATATATATATATATATATATATATATATAATATATATATATATATATATATATATATATATATATATATATATATATATATATATATATATATATATATATATATATATATATTATATATATACATATATATATATATATATATATATATATATATATATATAATATATATATATCTATATGTATATATAATATATAATGTATATATATACATATATATATATATATATATATATATATATATATAATATATATATATATATAATATATCATATATATACATATATATATATATAACATATATATAATATAAATACATACATATCATATATTATATATATTATATATATGTGTGTGTGTGTCATGTGTGTGTGTGTGTGCATACATGTTTTAAAAAATTATTATCTCTGAAATATTCTTGGAGTCTCCCACCCAAACTATAACATCATTCTCTTTTTTATCTTCATTCAAGAAGTTGTTTCAATAATAAATAATCTATGATTTTATGACTACATTTACTAATTCTTCATTTTTTTGCCCCATTCAGCTATCCTAAATCGGAGACGGTCCCTGTGTTTATTATATTAAAAATTTTGACGTTTTAAGCTGCCATAGAATATGGATCACATTCAAACTCTGGGGAGGTCTCCCGTGTATAACATCTGCCTTCTCATGTTCGGTTAGTTGCA
>CM063500.1:47734503-47752003 GCA_032207245.1 Pardosa pseudoannulata
TCAAATAAATTGCTATTAGAAAATAATTAAATGTGTAAAGTTCTGTAAAATATATATTTTGTGAGGAAAAACAAGAAATTTTTTAATTATAAGGTGGTAAAAAGAGAAATAAGCATTTTAAACAACCATTTAAAGTATTAAAAAAAACATTATTTTTCGGAAATCACTGTAATTTTAATTTTCTTTTGCACAGGTACGGAGAAAAGTGGTTTATATTTTTAACGCTAAAAATCTAATTCAAATAAATTGCTATTGGGAAATAATTAAATGTGTAAAGTAAGGTGAAATATATACTTTTGTGAAGAAAACACGAAATGTTATAATTATGACTCGGTAAAATGAGAAATAAGCATTTTAAACAACCATAACGTATTTTTAAAAACATTTGTAATAATAGCTTTATAGACTTCACATAATTATTGAAAGTCTTTAAAATATAATGATTTTACAAATAAACGACTTTTGTTTACTGTTCCAAAAATTTTAAATAACAAACAATTTTTAATCAATATTTATCTACTACATACTTAAATGTGTAATGTATTACTGTATTATTCTTCCGTAATCACTGCAAGTTTAATTCTGTTTTGCACAGGTAAGTAGAAATATGGTTTACATTTTTAACGCTAATAATCTAACTCAAATAAATTGCTATTAGAAAATAATTAAATAAGTAAATTATGGTGAAATATACACTTTTTTGATAAAACACGGCATTTTTAAATTATAATGCGATAAAATGAAAAATAAGCATTTTACACAACCATTTAATGTATTTAAAAAAAATATTATTTTTCTGAAATCATTGCAATTTTAATTCTTCTTTGAACAAGTAAGAAGAAATGTGGTTTATATGTTTAGCGCTAATACACTTTTGTGAAAAAACACACATCATTTTTAAATTATAACGTGATAAAATGAAAAATATACATTTTAAACAACCATTTAACATATTTTAAAAAACTCGTAAAAATAGTTCTATAGACTTCACATACTTATTGAAAGTCTTTAAAATATAACGATTTTACCATCACAATAAACGTCGATTGTTTAGTATTCCAAAAACTTTAAAAGAGAAACAGTTTCTAACCAATATTTAGCTTAGAGAAATAATCTTTTACTCATTTAGAAACAGGTATGAAAATGTTAACCTTAAATACACGAAAAGCTGATTAAAAATGCAATGATTTTGTTTATATAATAACCATTAGTTGTTTGAAATAACCATTTGCTAAAAAAGATCTTTACATCATAAAATACTTTTCCACTAATATCCACCAAAAACAAACAAATTTATGTTGATTTCCCGAAAAAAAAATGGAACAGGTGGAAATCAAGAAGAAATAAGCTACGTGTAAACAAAAGATTTTACAATTCACGCTCATGGTATAAACTCGCAAAATCATTCAAAGCATATTCGGAATTTCGCCAATAACCAGAAAAAAAAATCCACACAAAAAAAAATCTCCTACACTTCAATATCCAATTCATAGGGCTACATGGATTTCCACCTATTTCCATATTGATCCCATACAAATGCATTTCGTATATAAATACACATCCTACACAAAGCGTTAATGACCATTCTCTGCGGAGAGTTATTGATAAAGACATTAGCAAAGCAATGATCGCATTAGAATCGATTTGCGGTGGAGGGGAAGATTTAACCATTTGAGCAGAAACTTATGGGGGTCCATATCATGCCAGTATCGTGACTATAAAACCAAACAAGGCGTTTTAAAATGAATAGTAAATAAAGAGGATACCAGGAATGGGGGTATGCATTGCATTATAGCTGGGAATTTGTTTTGTTTAAAGAGATTTCCCTGTAATGTGTTTGGATTAGAAAACAAACTCCTAAGTGCATTAAGTTTTGAGTGTTATTCATGGGAGCTTTGCCTTATGCTGTATTAATGTTTCTTTAGAAGAGTGTGTGATGCTAGTAAACTTATTTTCGGTTAGATGGTTGTAGGACTTAATATGTTTGAACTATTTGTTATATGTTTCTAATTATATAAAAACTAGTTTAGGAAATAGTAAGGTTGCTAGGAAATATATATGATATAGAAATATAACTTTTTATTCTATGGTTACGTGTGTGATAATAAAATTTCTACAGTTTTAACAGTATATATATATATATGTATATTATATGTATATATATATATATATATATATATATATATATATATATATATATATATATATATATATATAATATATATATATATATATATATATATGTCAGGATTTAAAATATAGAGTAATTTAAGAGATTTTAATTAGGGATTATTTTAATGGGAGTAACGCGCCTCGCGTTACTAGTCACATAAATACGGCACACGCGCAGTGATAAGAGCAGAGAGCGATAAGAAATTACTATAGACGGACCTATGGCTCCTCGAATAGTGAAAACTGCTTTTGTTTGCAGTTGGGCGCCAAAGATGAGACGCCATGTTGATTAGCGTGTTAAGTGGATTAATAAGGAGAAGAAAATAATGACTTGAGTGTGAACTGATTTATATATTGACCAGTGTGGATACTCGGACCGTGTCATATATATATATATATATATATATATATATATATATATATATATATATATATATATATATATATAAATATATATATATATATATATATATATATATATATATATATATATGTCAGGTTTAAAAATGGAGGTAAAGAATTAAGCGAGTTATAAATAAATATAGCGGAACTATACAGAGTAAAAGAGCCATCACGGAAGTAGACCTAGAAATTTTGCTTAGGTAGAAAGGCCAAAAAAGACAGTTCTGAGAGAGAAATCGGGCTGATAGTTTTCAGTGTTATTCATGGGAGCATTGCTTATGTTGTATTAATTCTTCTTTAGAAGAGTGTGCGGTGCAAGTAAACTATTTTTGTTTGCATGATTATAGGACTTAACATATTTGAACTATTTGTTTCACGTTTCTATCTATATAAAAAATAGTTAAGGAAATGATAGGGCTGCTAGGAAATATACATGAATTAGAAATATAACAGAAATTTTAACCCAGAAATAAAATCTGCATATCACTTTTCTAATAACAGTTTTAATTTTTTTCTAATTTAATTAAATTTATGATTTTATACAATAACTTACAAAACTCTTTTTCATTTTGTGGTTATTTTTTAAAAAAAATATTTATATAATAGCATATATTTTTTTTCTGAATATGTTAAAAATACTAAATTCGATCAATGGTCGAATGGTAGAGACCGGATTTCGTTAATTAAAATTCCACTTTTGGCATGGATGTTCATAGACTTTCGGAGCCAACTTTAAGCAGTAATACCCTTCTCATAAGCCCTCGTGAGCAAAACAGTAGACCGTAATGCTCCAAATCAAATCAAACGGATAGCTTGTTTATACTAAACTCTTTATTACGAAATATTCAATTATACGAAGTACTTCTCATTAACCCGTCGAAACTTCCATAAGGCCTCTGAAATATTTATTCAATTACGCTAATATTCCTTTATACGGAATATATACTTATGAGAAAGAGTGCTCTATTATCTACGTTTACAAACGTAAACTTCATTTAGTAACACAGTAGGAAAAACACATTTTAGAAAACAGTTCACCCATAATTGGTAAATTATGTACTAAAAAATTGTTACTTTTGTACAGGAAAGCGAATATTTTCACTGTAGCAATTGTGTTCTTTTAATATTATTTTAAAGAATAACGGTAGATCTTTTAGTAAAGATATCGAACTTGAATACTTATTGTTGCGAGATCTTGGATCGAACCACAGTGTTTCATAACAATACCTAAGACACATCAAATATGTTCGTGATCCAGTGTCCTTCAATTTACCAAATGATACATCTTGAGGAGGCAGGTAAAGCATGAGAGTCATCTGCTTTTTCCGTGGTCCTAAATTATGAGAACTTTTTTGTTGTCCAAGGAAGCAATGTTGGCAGCAATTATGATGGTTCCATAATCCATAAAATGTCCAACAGTTAAATGCAGCCTGGCACTGGCGAAAGCTGTAAAGGTAAATGCCCCCTCTAATGAAAATACTAATAATACTAATAATCTTTTGGAGTATCTGATAACAACTAATTTGTATACTAACTACAAACTTCTCCACACCAACTCTCCAATTGCTACGTTTGAGGCGCTAAAATGTTTCATCTACTCTAAAGACTCCAGAGTATAAGAGTTAGATGTTTCTTCTAAAATATATTTATTTGTAATGAAGCTAATAAACCAATAAAACAAACGTCAAATGCCGACTGTTTTAAACACAAAAGAAGAATGTTTGAGATTTGATAATCTATGATCTCAAATACATACGTAAGCATGTATGTTATCATCTGTCTATGGTTGCATTGCACTTACAGAATTTCTGCTTATACTATTCTTTAACAAATTGAAATAGGTTTTAATCCCCGTTTCATGTTCCTTTTAACATTTCATATGAATTTCGTTTAAAAGTGTTTTATAAAAAGTGTTATTTGTATGCATTTATGAATCGATTAACTGAAAATAGAATGTTGCTGTATGTAACCCTCGAGGACGCACGCAGGGTTTGGAGGCCCGGTGCAACTTTTTTGAACAAAGTACCAACAAAATTTCTTTCGAGGATAAATAGAAAATTTCTATTGCCAAATATACTTTATTAGAAGTTTCAAATCTATTTCGGATTATTTGAAATATTAATTTTTATGGACGGTAGATCTTTTCTATTAGGATTCCGAACGAACAAACATGAGACGCTCAGAAGTTAAAAACTTAAATCACATCCTTATATTTCATCATTTTAATCAAATAACGATGATATTTTTGACAGCATATTTTCTCCGACCACAAACACAAAAGTGCATGGACATGAGTTGGGTCTCTATATTAATTTAAAGTACTTCTTTCTGAGAAAAAATATTTAGAGAAAATTACGGAAATGCACGTTATTGGGGTCTAAAAGACCTATAAGACAGCCACTAAAGATTTAGGAAGTTTATTTCTATTGGGTGATTTTGTATGGAATGTTTTTATAATACAAGACTCTCAGAGGCCGGTGCGCACCCTCGCTGAATAATCTAGACAAAAAAATGTGGTTTTAGTTTGCAGATATTAATATACAGTACCGGGTGACAGAGCTCCGTTCGGAGAAAACAGGTATCGAAGCTAACTCGAAGATTTAAATTTTCAATTGTGATTTATCAAAACAATACATGCCATAAGAAAATTTGTGAAACCATTAGTGAAAAGATAACCAGTTAAAGTGCACCATTGTAAACTATTCTAAACAAAGTTGTTTGGAAAGGGAACTATTCTATACAAAGGTAAAGTATGAAAAGTCATAGAAAATAAAATGTAATTGATAACAAAAAATTATACAATTAAAGAAATGGTACAAAGTGAGCAGTGTAAAGATTGAAGTGTGTTGAATGGAGAAGCATTCTGACAATGACGGTATCTTCTAGTTGTCCATTTCCGGGTATAATTGAGTTGATCGCTTGTTGTTCCAAAAATTCCGGCTCCTTGAAGCATTTCATCTAGAGGTGCGTTCTGTATGTTGAAAATGTAGCTTGAAATCTGATGAATGTTGAAATGTCGAACTTTGTTGACGGTGATTTGAAATCGAAATCAGTTCCTTAACACGTTCGCTGCCACCGACGCACTGGCGCGTCAGAGCGGCACCTCCTGGTATGCCGACGACGCACTAACGCGGCGACGGACTTTGATAAGTTATATGCTCTGTGTTTAGTGTGGCTTTGGAAATTGAACGGCGAGATTGTTTCGGCACGTTAGTGAAGCATTATTTTTTAATTTTTTTGTGGTTGGTTTTCAAAATTTTTGTTTGCATTATTTTTTTTTTACTATATCGTTTATGTGTTATATATACTTTGCTACATTAATTTAATATTTAGAGTTGATAGAAAATAAAAATGGAAACCGATATCAAGGAATAAAGACAAATCAATAAAGACTTTTATTATTATTATTATTAATTCGTCAGAACTACAGCCAATCGATTCCTCATGGTCGAAAACCCCCGGGTACCAATTTTCACTTGGTTTGGACGCATGAGAAAAAAGTTTGCCCGCACCGGGGTTCGAACCCGGCCCTATCTGTAGCGCCGAACTACGTGACCTTAGTGCGTCAAAACCGATGCCAATCGATTCCTCGTAACCAAAAACCCCAGATCCCCAAGTTTACTACAGTTTATTAATTCTGGGGCGATTTTCGACTTGACAACCATTCCTCGTATTATAGTATAGGATATATATTTTTACCTTTAAACTACATTTATTTGTGAACATACCTACAAACAACGCAGTTTTTTCTGCTGCTTCCAAAGGTAGAGACCACTATTACAGACATACGGGATTCTCCATTTCTCCTCAATCTTGTATAAGTAAAGCTCCAAAGCATGAACTGTAACGATCCGTTACATGATCTTACAAAAGTAGAAACTAAAGGTCAACCTTAAAGAACCTTCGGAGCTGAGACCTATTGTTACCTGTAATTAGAAACATCTGCTAACTACAAGGTGCGAACAAAGCCCGTTGTGTACCGGATTTCCGTACACAAAATAGAGGTAGTCGTTTAAATGAAATTAAATTAAAACTGTCAGTAAGCCCGAATCAGTATGTCTACCTCTCTATAATGTCTATTGCCTGTCAATCCACTCTGATAATAATTATAAATGGAGTGACGATTGGGTCCACTGTTCCCTGCATACGGACCAAGTTACCGGTACCGCTAATGTATTTATAATGGTCAGTTGGTAAACTTAAAAATTAACTTCGGCCACATCTGGAAAAGCGTCAAATGAGTCCGGGTGGGTCGTTTGACTGCCAGATTGCTTCACCCCGTATCTGAAAGGTTCCGGAAAGAATCAAGTCAGGGGCTAACGGGACCCCTATATGAGAAGATTTTATGAGAGGAAAAGGGAAGGTTGTTTTTGTGGAGCTCGAGAAGAGTTTACTTGTCTCTCGGAATTGCTGAAGCTTGCTTTCCGTCAGAGACTGCCAGCGTCTCTGATTTCCGTAAGGAAGTCGACCCACGACTTCGGGATCTCATTCCCGCTACATTTATTTTTTTCCTACTTCGTGTTTTGAGGTAGGTCGCTGAGAGTGACTCTTACTCTCACTCCGGATCATCTAGAAATCCTATGTAAGAAGATTGGATGAGAAAAAATCGGAGATTTTTTTGTGGAGCTCGGGACTAGTTCTCTTGTCTCTCCGAATTACTGCAGCTTTATTTCCATAAAAGACCGCCAGCGTCTCTTATTTCCGATAGGAAGTCGACCCTCTACTTCGATACCTCATTACCAGTACGTTTATTTTTATTTACTTCATGCTTTGAGGTAGTAACTGAGAGTGACTGTTACACTCACTCCAGATGAGTCGAGCATCCCTCGATTTCCCACGATCTACAGCACCATATGTACTCTGAGCTCTTCGAGCCTCATTGTAGAAGAGAACTGTTCCGGATCATCAGACCAGTAGATTATAGTGACAGAGTCCTGTACCTGCACTTATTTGCGAACAGTTTCCTGCATCCGAGTATTACCAGCTTCACTGTATGCACGCGTGTTAGTTTTTTAATGCTTATCTCAGCACGAGGTTTCAAAATTAACTGCATTTAATGATTTCTGTATATACACTCAAGAGCCAAAACATTATGACTACTTGTGAATAACGAGTTGGCCCACCTTTGGTGCCCAACACAGCTTCAACACCACAATCCTTGGTAGATCGCCGGAGACAGATTGTACCAGATGTTTAAGCAACGGTTAAGGAAATCCGAGATATTGCGAATTGGTGGTATTTGAACTCTGAGCTACTGTCCCATGACATCCCAAATATGCTCTATCAAATTAAGATCCGGTGAGTTAGGCGACCAGGACATTAACTGGAGTTCAGAGTTTTAGCCTTGTGACACAGGGAATTGTCCTGTTGGAAAATTCCATTTCCAGCTGAAACAACAGAGGCTATGTAAGGGTGTAACTGGTTCGCAATGATGTTCAGATACCCTTTAGCATTCATGGTCTGCTCTACCACAACCGCGGGTTTCTGTATATGACCTGTATATAACCAACTTCCTGTATATGACCTACTGTACATTGAGGGAGTAACTGTTCTCCTGGAAGACGGTGTATCATGACACGGCCATCTACGGAATGAATGACAAACCGTGATTCATCTGACCAGGCAACTCCCTACCACTGATACATGGACCATTTGCTTTGTTACCGGGCTCAGGGTAGCCGTAATTGGCGATGATGCTTGATCTGCAAAGGCACAAGAGTGAGACGTTTGCTGAGTAGCCCCTAATACAACAGTGTCCACTGAACATTGTGCGCCGATACTATGCTAATTGGCTCTGCATTGTATTGGGTTTTAGATGAGCCACTGTCTAGCTCCGGTTTTGCTTCACCTTGCGAGACAGCCTTGGACGATAATTTTCTTTGATAACGTGTGGACATCCAAAACCGTGCTGTCTACTGCTTGTTTCAATGTCATTCATCCATGATTACTAACAACTGTAGATAACGAACAACCCACGAGTCGTGCAGTTTCGGAAATACTTATTCCGAGCCTTCGGGCCATTACAATCTGACCTCTATTAAAATCGCTTTGATTCGCAGCCTTTCCCATTCCACAAAGAAGTAAGTGAAAGAATGATTCTTCAGACTCTACAGCAGCAGTTAAATATCATTTCGACCTGATCATGTGCCTTCTACGTTATCCAGGCGAGTTCATTTCAAAATGTAGTTGTAGTCATAATGTTTTAGCTGGAGATACAATTACATGAATAAAAATTCATATGAATAAATCTCATTAATTACAGTTTAATAGATAATTAGTATAAAACTCTAAAAAATGATTGAAAGAATAATCAACAAGAGAGCAACACAAATAAAAAGTAAAATTAAGAATCAATTTAAAAAAAGAATATTAGCAATAAATTTAACAATAAAAAAAAAAAGAATTAAAAGATAAGAAATAAAATAAAAAAGATGATACAGTAAAACCGATCATAAAGATATTTACATTATAAACAGTAGTGACATAAATAATATATCAATAAAGAAACAGAATAAACGAATACATAGGTTTTAAAAAATCAAACAATTATTTCTTAAAATCTGTTTACAATTATATTGATAATTTTATTTGTTCAGATTGTATTTTTCAAAAAAAAAAGAGCAAAGACATCTCAATTTATATTTTATTTATTTGAAAGTATATTCCTCTAAGTCTACTTATACTCCATGTTTAAATGCCTGTATCATTTTGTAATACATCTCAACAAATTTTCATTTGTTTTATTTTTAATACACATAATTGCAAAAACAACCATCCTAAATAAAAAAAATAATTAGTCGGATTAAATCTAATGACAAAATTAATGTCATAAAATAAATACATGTATTAGCATAATCCAATAATCACTAACTAATAAAACATATAAAAACATACAGCATTATTTAGTAATATATAGAAAGTAGAAATTCACAAATTTATCAAATTGCACAATAAATTTTTCTATAGTTGCAACCAACATAAAGAAAAATATTCAGATTATTCATCTCGAAAATATGTATGAAAACAATATTTAATTAATTGCCAGAAGAGAAAATGAAAAAGTAGAGTATACTAGATAATGTACCATATTAAAAAGAAGTATAGAAAATCAACGCTTTTTTAAATTAAATGTAATTAAACATATGAATTTATGACTTAATCATGATCTATTTCTAATTTATAAATATTACATATTATACTATATATATATAAATATATATAAAAAATATAAAATAAAAAAAATATATATATATAATATAAATACCTTATCTATATATAATATATAAATTATTATTATATATATTATATTTATTCGTTCAGGTTTATTATTGTCTGAATTATCTTGTTATTAGAAAACATTAAAGAATAATCAATTATATTTCATCTATTGTCAAAACAATCAGTAGCTTGCCAAGTTTCCTATATAAAACATACACACTTATAAATAAATAATAATATAAAATATAATATATATAATATTATATATATATATATATATAGATATATATAAATATAATATATGTAAATATATATATTATATATATATATTTAAAATATATATATAATATATATATAAAGAATAGAAAAACATATATAACATGAGAGAATAACATGGAAAATATAAGTCACAAAAATATAAAGGTTTATATATGTATTTTATAAAATTTACTATATAGTTTTATAATATATTTAAATAAATGGAATACGGGAAACTCGCCCTCGTTATTGTCCCTTTACGTTCGGTTATAAATAGGTAGATATATAGATATTATAGATTGTTAATTTTTAATACACATAAAGTTCTTCAAGTCTCGAAGATTATCCCATAATAAATTATGGATTCTAAAAGTACAAATAAAAATATTCTTGTGAGAATTATTTATATTTTTTTACGAAAGTCATCCAGGATATTTAAGTGGTGCAATTAGAGATACGTCTCCGAAATACTCCGAAATAGAGATTTATAAAGCCATGAAAATCTATAAGTGTCTTTGTGCCTCAGAGAGTAGGAGTACATCCCTCAATAAATGTCAGTCAAAGAGGGGTGCAGTTCCTAAACAATCGACCTGACGCTCCTACCTCTAACACTGGCAGAAATGTACATTACATTCACTTTCAGAACGTTTTTGGAGGTCGAAAATTGTACTTGACAACCACTTTGAAGTCATCATCGGTTTGGCGGAATTGTACGTGCGAACCGCTTAGAGGGATATATATACATAGATATATACGTAAATGTATATGTATGTGTATATATGTAATCCATTTTTTATAAAACTCCTTCACAAGGAGAAAGTTCAACAGCTAGCATTCATAAAGTACAAAGATGCAGTCGGGTCTCATATTCAAGAGAACTCAGAAATCTAATTTAAAACTTTATTTCAGAGCGGCAACAAGGCACATCTGTCCTTCTGGACAATATACAATCTAAAGCCACAGAGTTCACTCTGCTCTCACACAAGTACACCCAAGAGCGCTGACAACAAGAATTTTCTCACAACAAAAACAGCTTAATAAGCGAATTGACTGCAATATCAGCAAAACGCGAAAACATGTTCCGCCAACACCTGGGAAACTGCTGTATAGACAGAAAGTTTACAGTTTTATGACAGAAAGGAATGTTAAGTGGAAAATACTCCGTTGAACACACCATGTTGAGACTGGTAAAGATATTTAGATGAATTAAAATGGAAGAGAGGAGTTTTTGAAGAAATATTAAAGTTAAATAATTTTGATATATTACAGATCCCCCCCGAAAAAAGAGAAAATCGTCTCGCTGATGGGTGACATTTTCACAACTTATAATAGTACAAATATATGATTATTAAAATTTTTACAAGAAATTGTAACATTAAACGAATAAATTTAGTGTAGAAGAGTCAGAACTGTCTTTCTAGTGTGTCAGAATTGGAGACATCAGGGTTACAGAGTCAGAAGCTTGGTCTGTAACTCATCATAAGTAATTACACACCATCACATCAAAATTTAAATCTATCAAGTTATACCGTTCCTCTGACTCTCCTGCACCATCACAAAATCTCTATACAGAATCAATATTTAAACAACTAAATAATGAAAAGATAATATACAATGAATATAAACAGAAACATAATAATACACGCAAATGAAGGTTTACAGTAAACAAGTATTTAAGAAAGTTTATCATTATGAAATTCAATATTTTTCCTAAGCAAAACTTAACTCAAAATGTTCAAATTATGCTTTATTAAAATTTTACTGAAATAAAGTTTGGAGAAGGAAAATGGCTGTCCTCTGTGGTGACCAACGTGAAAAATTGTTAGTGACACCGAGGGTGCTCACACAAAACGACAAAAGGTTCATCCCTCTGTGGGAGGCGACTACCTATTGTTTTTGTGACAGGGCTCTCCGACATTATATTTGTGAAAAACATTTTGAAACCTTTTTTTTTTCTCTACCAAAGATCAGAGGTATGCGGGTAACAGTTTCCCACATCTTGATCAGCTACAAACTTTACTCATCTTCAGTGTGGAAAAACAGAACACAATAATCAGATTGAACTTCAAAATATCTCGGAGAGTGGAAGGGGCTTGCCTCGAAGGTGATGACGGAATGACCGTTCATGATCTAGAGAAAGCTTAAGAACAAAAACGACAAAGGACTCGCCTAAGCTATCCATTGACTTTGCAGAGGCCTCTCCGGAGTTAAATATTAGAAAAAAAATTTAATTCCACACTGAAAATCAAACTGAACTACTCTTCGAAACATTGTTCATTTGTAAGTTTTAACTATCCTGTATTTAATTCACATTAGGAATTTAGACGTAAAAACTGCATTATCTCTTAAATTTCAATCAAATTTTCATACTTAAAATGAAAACATTACCTATTCTATGAAAATTCTCTTAATTAATCAAATTAGATATTCCTTGTATTGTAAACATTCACTTACTATTTTTGAAATAACACATCATGAATTCAGAGAATAAAAAACACATTTATAGTTATTATGAGAAACTACGAATATAAAAATGTAAAAATATAAAATACTTGAACACTTTAAATCAAATAATTTTTGCAATTCACTTTTAGAAAGCAGGATCTCAAAGTTACTATGTCCAAAATTTATATTATCAAGATTCTCAAAAACATATGTTTAGAACTAATAGTAAAATATGAAAGTCATAAAAATATTTCAAACTGATTATTTTTTAGATTCACTGCAATTAATAAAAAGCAAAACTCAATAACCGATGAATTGCAAATTGGCTAAATATAAAAAGGGAATACTATAATAAAATATAAACACACAGATATCTAGAATCGTCAAGTTCGTAATCATCAGAGCAGTCCTTCAAATCAAACCCGTAATCCCAAAACACACTCAACAAAAGTATCAAAACAACAATTCAACTGACGAGTGTCAACACATATGTTTACTACTGTATAAATCCCGTTCGCAATTGTACAGTCAAAACAACTCTTTCATTTTACGTCCCAACATCACATGAAAGCATTTTAAAAACTCCTGTAATTCAGGTCGAACCGAAACTGCCACGTCAGGATAATTTAGAGGTCACAATCAAAATTTTCAATGTTCAAGGGCTTTTTCGCTTTCCAATGTCTCTATTGACCAAGGTCACAGACACTCCATTTGTTGGACTGAAAGTTTTTCATTCTCTCGTGCTATCGAATTTTAATAACTTTGTTTACTTCGTTCTTAAAAAATCGCACATCACAAAATACTATTTAAATTCACCTAAAATCAAAATTTTATTTCTTCACCAAATTATTAATTAACCTGGGAGTTAACACACAAAATTTTCAAACCACATTTAAAAATAAAAATGTTATTATATTTTAGAATATTTTATGTAAACAAAATTTTTAAATGAAACCACCGAACATCGTAAATCACTAATACAATATAAATATCAATTTCTAATTTAAATATTTTTCAAAATTTTCAATGAATTTCAACATGAATTTTAAAATCAAATGCAATCAATAATTATTAAAACAATTTCTCTTAGAAACGGTAAATAGAAAAATAATTGAAAGTCCTGCTGTTTGATTGTTCACAAAATTAAGTTTCTTGATTCTTGTTTACGCATAATTTGCACAGCAAAATAAACAAAAATTATTAAATTTTTACACTGTTAACATAAAAATAAACAAAATAATTCTTAAATCACTTCTTTAGTATTATCAATCAAATGAGAGAAACAATCATAAACATTTTTTTAAGAATTATTACATATCTAGAAATATTATTCATTTAAACAAATTTTGATATTTTTTAAAGAACAGAAATTTCGAACTATAAGTTCTTGAAATACAATTAAATTTTAATTTCAAAATTTTACCTTCAATGACGAGAATAAGTGGTAGTAGTTTTTTCCTATCCAATAAAATTGCATATTTTATCCAGCTTGTACTTTAATAACTTTTAAATTTTCAAATTTCCCAAACATTATTTTTAAATGTCACAGAAAATTTTACCGAGAATAAGAATTTTAATTTTGAAGCATGTCCTGGAAAATTGGTGTATTGATATATCCTTGTCCGAGGAGTTCGTTTGGAGGCTTGAAACGGAACACGGCAATCTCGATGCGGAACGCGCATTGTAGGGAACTGGATGCGGTTGTCACGGAAACAACTCATATAGGTTTTTGGGAGTTCTTGTAACTATCTCTGCAGTCGACTGGGAGCCATGGTCTTCGATGTTTATCAAAGGTAGTACAGGTCTGAGTTAGCTTGGTAGAAAATACTTATGTTATTTTCGATATTCAAGTCACTAAAACTTCGGAAGACTTTGTCCGTATGGATTTGAAATCCATTGTCGTTTCATCGTAATTTTAAAACATTATCCACAGATGAAAAAAACAAAGTTCACAAAAGTTCACGAATTAAATTCCATCAAGAAAATTTCTCTGTCATAGTAATGGACTGGAAATCCATTGGGTTTTCAGCGTAGATAAAAACCTGCCGGCTTAAAATGTAATTCATTTTTTTATTAAACTCCTTCACAAGAAGAAAGTTCAACAGCTAGCATTCATAAAGTACAAAGATGCAGTCGGGTCTCATATTCAAGAGAACTCAGAAATCTAATTTAAAACTTTATTTCAGAGCGGCAACAAGGCACATCTGTCCTTCTGGACAATATACAATCTAAAGCCACAGAATTCACTCTGCTCTCACACAAATACACCCAAGAGCACTGACAACAAGAATTTTCCCACAACAAAAACAGCTTAATAAGCGAATTGACTGCAATATCAGCAAAACGCGAAAACATGTTCCGCCAACACCTGGAAAACTGCTGTATAGACAGAAAGTTTACAGTTTTATGACAGAAAGAAATGTTAAGTGGAAAATACTCTGTTGAACACACCATGTTGAGACTGGTAAAGATATTTAGATGAATTAAAATGGAAGAGAGAGGAGTTTTTTGAAGAAATATTAAAGTTAAATAATTTTGATATATTACATATATATATATATATATATATATATATATATATATATATATATATATATATATATATATATATATATATATATATTATATATATATATATATATATATATATATATATATATATATATATATATTATATATATATTTATATATATATATATATATATATATATATATATATAAAAATATAATATATATATATATATAAACATTTACCTTGTTAACGCAAGATTTAGAAAGCTTGTGTATCTTTTCAAAATTTAAATTAATTTGCAAACTACCGCTTTTCTAGAAAATTGCAAGCCATAAAGAGGCCATAAAATTATTAGGGAGAGCTAATTTTTCTCGATAACAGAAAGCCATTTCGTAATGATGTCTCTCCCCTCTTCTGAATGTGTTAATTGCCTGAAGAGAGAAGCCTGAAATACGAAATTGCTATTCATAGTGATAATGGTACCTGTTAAAAGAATCTCATAGGAAAATATAACTCTATTTTATAAAGTAATTGATACAGATATTACCTTTTTGACTTCAACTCCTCTGTTCTCGCATTTTTATATCTTATTATATTCTGCGCATTTGCTCTAGTTCCCTCCTGAAATGAATGAACTATCAGAAAAAACACCATTAATATTTTATACGTGAAACAACAATTATGCTCAGAGAGGTGCAATTACTCGTCGACAAGCCATATTCGGCAGATGTTATTTTTCTTACCTTTGGACGTGTGTGTGCGTTGGGTATTAAAGTGGAATACTTTATTGCTATTTTACCACGAGAAAGCATCTAATGAAGTATATTGTGACTGGAATACAATTTTGGAATTATATGTTATTTCTCTAGAACTCGTCATTGATCAATTATCGATGGGAATCTGAAATAAATTGCTTAAATTTAGTGAACATAAGAGATTAAAATGCTAGGTTTCAGATAGTAAAGAATTTTTTTAAAAAGGCGAATTTCGTGTGAAGTAAATCAAATTAAGCCAATTTACCTCTTCGGAAATCAAGATTAATTTGTTTCAATATTACGTCGAATAACATAAAATAGATATGATTTAAATTCGCAAGGTGAATTTTTGATTGGTTTACAAATATACAAAAACTATGTGTTAATCAAAATGAAAATGATATTCATATTTTAGACTGCTGACAATATATCCCTTAATTCTTTTATTATATATTTATAATATATATTTAAAGACTGTTAACTATATTGATAATTCTTTTTATTTTAATTCATAGTACATATATAATTAAGTACTTCTAGGTATAGGTCATTTAAATAGAATTTTTAATTGTTATTTTTCCTCAAGATAGAATCTAATGAAGTATATTGAGACAAATTATTAGGGAGAGCTAATTTTTCTCGATAACAGAAAGCCATTTCGTAATGATGTCTCTCCCCTCTTCTGAATGTGTTAATTGCCTGAAGAGAGGAGCCTGAAATACGAAATTGCTATTCATACTGATAATGTTACCTGTTAAAAGAATCTCATAGGAAAATATAACTCTATTTTATAAAGTAATTAATACAGATATTACCTTTTTGACTTCAACTCCTCTGCTCTCGCATTTTTATATCTTATATATAGTCTGCGCATTTGCTCTAGTTCCCTCCTGAAATGAATGAACTATCAGAAAAAACACCATTAATATTTTATACGTGAAACAACAATTATGCTCAGAGAGGTGCAATTACTCGTCGACAAGCCATATTCGGCAGATGTTATTTTTCTTACCTTTGGACGTGTGTGTGCGTTGGGTATTAAAGTGGAATACTTTATTGCTATTTTACCTCGAGAAAGCATCTAATGAAGTATATTGTGACTGGAATACAGTTTTGGAATTATATGTTATTTCTCTAGAACTCGTCATTGATCAATTATCGATGGGAATCTGAAATAAATTGCTTAATTTTAGTGAACATTAGAGATTAAAATGCTAGGTTTCAGATAGTAAAGAGTTTTTTATAAAGGGGAATTTCGTGTGAAGTAAATCAAATTAAGCCAATTTACCTCTACGGAAATCAAGATTAATTTGTTTAAATATTACGTCGAATAACATAAAATAGATATGATTTAAATTCGCAAGGTGAATTTTTGATTGGTTTACAAATATACAAAAACTATGTGTTAATCAAAATGAAAATGATATTCATATTTTAGACTGCTGACAATATATCCCTTAATTCTTTTATTATATATTTATAATATATATTTAAAGACTGTTAACTATATTGATAATTCTTTTTATTTTAATTCATAGTACATATATAATTAAGTACTTATAGATATAGGTCATTTAAATAGAATTTTTAATTGTTATTTTTCCTCAAGATAGAATCTAATGAAGTATATTGAGACTGGAATACAGTTTTAGAATTATATGTTATTTCTCTAGAACTCGTTATTGATCAATTATCGATGTGAATCTGAAATAAATTACTTAATTTTAGTGAACATTAA
>CM063500.1:47762003-47764503 GCA_032207245.1 Pardosa pseudoannulata
AGGTACTTTTAAGTAATAATAATGTGAAAATAAAATGGAAAAAATAAAGTAATTCACCAGAAACGTTTTAAAATTCAACATTATTTTTGAAAATTTTAAATGACATTTTATTTGATTTTATTTCTAGTTATTTTATTATAAATATAATATAATACTCAGTGTTATATACTCAGAGTAGTGTACTTACAGTTATTTTTTATTGTATACACATACAATGCCTCATACATTTATGTTAATAATTATTTTAAACTCATTGTAATATCCTCTTCCCTATTATGTGGACTATTGAATCTTACTTTGTCGCACAATGCTAAATTTTACATGCTACAAATTATGTTTAAAAATAACTAGATTAATAATAACTAGAAAATAACTAGATTAATAATTTAATCTAGTTTATTATAAATATATTGAAATACTCAAAATTATATACTCAGAGTTGTCTACTCTGAGTTATTTTTTTTATTAAGTACACATACAATGCCTCATACATTTATGTTAATTATTTTTAACGCTTTGTAATATTCACTTCCCTATTAAATGGAAAAATGAATCTTACTTTAATTCAGATTGCTAAATTTTGCATGCTACAAATTATTTTTTCGCTTTTAACGTGCTCATCAAATTATAATGTAATTTTTACCAACAGATACCTGAATTATTCAAAATATATGATTTTGTTTTAGGCAATAAAAATTATATTTTAATACTAATAATATTGATAAGTTTGATTTCTATTTAAATTTTTTTGCGTTTCTCCAGTGCTAACTAATACACATTTACTTTTAGAAGTACCTTGTTATCAGCAGGTCACTATATCCAGTATTAAACAGTATTTAAATAAACCGTATTCATTTACTTATATCATATGTTAATGACTTCTGAAAAGTTATATCTAAACAGTATAATTTTAAAAGAAAACTTTACTTTTTTATTATTCTTCGATATGTTATGTCTCAACGTACAAACATTTTAAAGCTAACTATTACACATTTACTTTTAGAAGTACCTTTTTATCAACAGGTCACCGAATACAGTATTAAACAGTATTTAAAGAAACCGTATATATTTACTTATATCATATATTTATGACTTCTGAAAAGTCATATCAAAACAGCATAATTTTAAAAGAAGATTTTACTCCTATATGTTACGTCTCAACGTACATATGTTTGAAAGCTAACTAATGCACATTACTTTTAAACTTAGCGTATTATCAACATCTCAAAGTTGAATATCAAATAGTATTTATTAACTGATATCATATATTAATGACTTCTGAAAAGTCACATCTAAACAGTATAATTTTTTAAAGATTTTACTCTTTTATTATTTTCCGGTATGTTACGTCTCAACGTACAAAAATTTTAAACCTAACTAATACACATTTACTTTTAGAAGTACCTTGTTATCAACAGGTCACCGAATCCAGTATTAAACGGTATTTAAATAAACCGTATTTATTTACTTATATCATGTATTAATGACTTCTGAAGAGTCGTATCTAAAAACTACAATTTTAAAAGAAGACTTTACTCTTTTATTTATCTCCGATATGTTACGTGTCAACGTACAAAAATTTTAAAGCTAACTAATACACATTTACTTTTAGAAGTAGTGTATTATCAAAAGGTCACCGAATCCAATATTAAACAGTATTTAAATAAATAGTATTTATTAACTTATATCTTCTATTAATGACTTCTGAAAAGACATAGCTAAACAGTATAAATTAAAAAGAAGATTTTACTCTTTTATTATTTTCCAGTATTTTACGTCTCAACGTACAAAAACTTCAAAGCTAACTAATGCATATTTACTTTTAGAAATATCTTATTATCAACAGGTCGCCGAATTCAATATTAAACAGTATTTAAATAAACATTAGTTATTAAATTGTATCATATATTGATGACTTCTGAAAAGTCATATCAAATCAGAATAATTTTAAAAGAATATTTTACTCCGATATGTTACGTCTCAACGTACATAAGTTTGAAAGCTAACTAATGCACATTACTTTTAGACTTAGCGTATTATCAACATCACAAACTTTAATATTAAACAATATTTATTAACTTATATCATAAATTAATGACTTCTGAAAAGACATAGCTAAATAGTATAATTTTAAAAGAAGATTTTACACTTTTATTATTCTCCGATATGTTACGTCTCATCGTACAAAAAATTTGAAAGCTAAGTAATACACATTTACTTTTAGAAGTAGCGTATTATCAACAGGTCACCGAATTCTAATTGAATTAATTTGATGACTTTGGCAAATCTGTGAGAAATGTTGAATTGAAAACGTGAGAAAAAAAGACACCCCTCTGTCTTATTGGAGTACATACTATTCTAATCCCCCGATAAAAGCAGCAAAGTTCTTAATTAGGTATTAGCACGGACGTTTTATAAATGTTTCTCCAGATGTAATAAGATTATCTGATTAATCGGAATCCCTTCAGTCTGATATCTATTCATGCAGGCACGGCATCAA
>CM063500.1:47769503-47789503 GCA_032207245.1 Pardosa pseudoannulata
AAATTGTTTTCATAAATGCATTTAAACCCTCTAAGCAGTTCGCACGTACAATTCTGCCAAACCGATGATATTTTCAAAGCGGTTGTCGCATACAATTTTCGACCTCCAAAAACTTTGCAAAAATGGATGTAATGTACATTTCTGCCAGAGTTTGAGGTAGGAGGGTCAGGTCGATTATTTAGAAACTGCATCCCTCTTTGACTGACATTTATTGAGGGATGCACCCCTACTCCCTGAGGCACAAAGTCGCTGATAGCTTTTCATGGCTTTGTAAATCTCTATTTCGAAGTATTTCGTTTGCAGTAACAGACGTATGTCTAATTGCACCACTTAAATATCTTGGAAAACTTTCGTAAAAAATTATAAATAATTCTCTAAAAGAATATTTTCATTTGTACTTTTAGAATCCATTATTTCTTATGGGATGATTTTCGAAACTTGACGAGCATTATGTGTATTAAAAATTAACAATCTATAATATCTATTTATAACCGTAAGTAAAGAGACAATAACGAACTTGGGTTTCCCGTATTTCCTTCTAGTCGACAAAGGGTGAAGTAAAAAATCATAGAACGCTTTGGACATTGACACAATAAACTTTTAGCGTATTTTTGGAGACTTTTTTTAATCGGTGTGTTCCACTCGGAGGGTTAAAATTTTTAATTAAATTTCCTGTACAAAATAGCCTAAGTACCAGAGTACTACACATTGCATTTCAGCAATGTGATCGCAAAAACTAAAAGTGAATAATTACACGCTTAAAATTTCATACAGACGTGGCCAAATTGATTAATTCCGTTGAAATCTGAAAGCTGAAATTTTTCGCAGTTAGTATGCTTTCTGTAAGCATTCTTAAATCCGTACAAGGGAATTAAAAGTATATAAACCTAATATTTATGATGTTTTCAAATATGTAATACTTTTGTAATAATAAGAAAGAAGCAAATATATGATTGCTTTTTAGTATTTGTTCGTTAGTTAATATTAAGCTGAAATAATTGAATGTGGCCAGCTATATATATATTTAATAGCCCATACATATTTAATTATATAATGATTAAATAAATATGTTTTTTTAAATTAGTTTGTTAAACATATAATATTTAATTATATATTTGTAAACATACTCTTGGGAACTCTGAGAAATTTAACAGGAAAAATGATTTTAAATATAAGCAAAAACTTGATAAATAAAATCATTACCCAATATCTTCTGATTTGATGAAAAATTTTAATCTGAATAAAACACTTATATTCAATATCTATGAGGGAAAATTTCATAAATATAAGACCTAAGACATAAAACCCATATTTATTTACTTATAAAACGATTATATAAATATGATTTATTTTAAATTAGTTTGGTAAACATATAATGTTTAATTATATCTTAGTTTGATAAGAATATTGTTGGGATCTACGAAAAATTGAACAGCAAAGAGGATTTAAAATATAAGCAAAAAATTGATAAATAAAAAAAACACTCAATTATTTCTGATTTAATGAAACATTTTAATCTTAATAAATTATTTACATTCAATTCATATCAGGGGAAAATTTTATAAATAAAAGTCCTAAAACATATATTTATTTATTTATTTATATGATTAAATAAATATGGTTTATTTTAATTTAGTTTTGTAAACATATAATGATTAATCATATATTTTTATAAACATATTGTTGGGATCTGTGAAAATTTAACAACATATAGAATACTTAAAAAATAATAAAAAGTTGAAAAATAAAAAATAATTTGCTGATTTTATGAAAAATTTTATTCTGAATAAATTACTTGTAATCAATTTCTATGTGTGCAAAACTTCATAACCCTAAGTTAATAATTTTGAAAGCACTTTGTAGTGTCCACCCTACTCTTAATAAATTCTCAGTGCAAAGATTTATTTTTTCATGTATGCTGTTGTTACGCTCCTTGTACAAGCCGAGCACTTGAGTCATATGCAACTCGAATTAAGGCAATGGGTGAGCCTTTTGTTTTTGTGTAGAGGATCTCTAAGGTAAAATAATAATTTTGCTGCTCAAAATAGGTTATCATAATTGAAGAGCCCCTCCATTCTATGGTCCAATTCAACCAATTACCACGTCTGAAGGTGGTTTGACTTATCGAGGACGACGATCCCAGATGATAAAATGACTGTCGCAGAGGAGGGCTTCTGAAGCGGTTTTTCTCAAAAGATCAAAGGTATCCCGATGCTCAAATACAGAGCTCAGATGATCCTATGGGCGAATCCACGCTCTCGGCTCATTTAGTGTCCCAGTGTGTGGATGCAACCCGTAAACCATCATTCAAGGTCACCATCAGGATTGGTGAACAATTAGAGATAGCGTGAACGCTATATAAGAGAAGTGAACAAACAGAAGACCGCTAGGTGTGGTCTTTCACTCCCATACGTACCGTTTGAAAACTTGAGGAACATGGTGACCACGAATAAATGCTCCCAGGGTGGTGCTAAAGGAGTAACAGGTTAGCAGCCTAATAAGACGTCAAGATAATATCTGTATCGCCTGCTGCATTGGAAAAAAAAAATTCAGAAATCTCTGAAAAATGAATTAGCATGGAGCATTTTAAAAACAATCAAAATTTTGTAAAAAAAAAATTACTACAAAATATTCAATGACTTTTAGAAAAAATTTAATGCGATTGAATTACTTATATTTCATGTTATATGGATACAGAATTTCATGACCTTAAGTTTATAATTTTTCAAAGCTTTTCGTGATGTTCCCTAACCTTTTAATATATTCACAGGGCATATACATATATTTTCATATATTCCAGGTGAAAAATAGATACCCATATATATATATATATATATATATATATATATATATATATATATATATATATATATATATATATATATATATATATATATATATATATATATATATATATATATATATATATATATATATATATATACATATATAACCGTTGACATTCTTGAGAAAGGTAAGCAGCAAAGTTCTTAATAGTAAAGTGTGAAAGTTTATCTTTCATCTTTGCTTTTAAGTGTTGATTCTTGTTTATAGCTATTACAGATTTATTTGACTTATTTGTGTTTTGAAAATTAGTATAAAATTATTAAATACTTTACAATATATTATTAATAAAATGTTTAATTATAAATCTCTACTCCACCATTTACCCCTTTCACCTCAAGTTTTCTGAATACGCTACTGTCTCCGATATCTCTTCACGTATCACTCCCAGAAAATATCTACTCGAAGCTAATGTCAATGATATGGATCAACATATTATACTTTACGTACAACAGGCTCTCAATAGTGGATTTCCTCCTCGTTTTTTAATCAATATTTTAAACAATTATTTCAATTTAACTATAACCGAATGCTACAATAGATTCTTTTCTGTACAGCTGTGTGGTATTTAACGATGTGTTGCAGCGATTCATTTGCTAATTCTTGCTTTTTCTAGTATTGTTTTACTGGATGTTTTTCTATTTGGTTAGTTCATCTATTATTGGTTTACTTTTAAGGATTTTGTGTGATGTTTCCGACGTCTGGGAGAGTTAATGCATCGTAAAAACTAGTTTTAACCAGAGTGGGGTGTCTCAACTCCCCCCAGTCATTTCGAAACATCATATCACTGGTTATTTATGGTCCATATATGAGGTTCTTATTATTTTATTTTATTTCTTTTTATCTATTTACAGTCATTTATATATATATATATATATATATATATATATATATATATATATATATATATATATATATATATATATATATATATATATATATATAATATATATATATATATATATATATATATATATATATATATATATATATATATACATATATAACCGTTGACATTCTTGGGAAAGGTAAGCAGCAAAGTTCTTAATAGTAAAGTGTGAAAGGTTATCTTTCATCTTTGCTTTTAAGTGTTGATTCTTGTTTATAGCTATTACAATTTTATTTGACTTATTTGAGTTTTGAAAATTAGTAAAAAATTATTAAATACTTTACATATATTAATAAAATATTTAATACTTTACATTTATTAATAAAATGTTTAATTATAAATCTCTACTCCAGCATTTACCCCTTTCACCTCAAGTTTTCTGAATACGCTACTGTCTCCGATATCTCTTCACGTATCACTCCCAGAAAATATCTACTCGAAGCTAATCCCATCTTGATGTTGATTAAAACCGCATCGGCGGAGCGGCTCACTCCACCCTTATCTGCGCTTCGGCGTAATTAAATGAAGAGTGACTGTGATTTCTTGGCCCCCTTTTTTTACAATGCACACAAAAATAAAATCTGACTCCATCTCGAAGATATTCTTCCTCTTTTCTGATCAGTAATTAATTAGGTATATTATCTGAGGATCTTGTTTGTTCTGGATGACAGCGCCTTTTGTAACGGGATAGTTTAAGGAGTTCTGCACCGGAAAAGAAGTACGGCAGAACAGTTTCTAAATAGACATCAGTTTGGGGTAAAGCGGGCTGACATCAGGATTTTTTTCTTAGTGAATCTCTTTTGTCTCTGTAATTATAGACGTTGCAGGAAAGGCTTTGAACTAAAGATGTTTGCAGCAATTTTTGCCATTATGTCGCTCAGACGGAGTCTGGTGTTATATTTAAAGCTTTAAATAATGTCGAATACATGAAAAAAAATATCTATGCTCTGTGAATATATTAAGGGGATAGGGAACATCACAAAATGCTTTGATAAATTATAAACTTAAGGTTATGAATTTCTCTACCCATATAAAATTAAGTATAAATAATTCAATCGTATTAATTTTTCATAAATTCATTTATTATTTTGTAGTAATTATTTATTTATGAAATTGTTTTAAATGCTCCTTTCTACTTAATATTTTCGGAGATTTCTGAAATATGTTTTCCGAACTCTTAACATTAATTAAATAAATCTAAGCTGAACAATGGCGGAATGCTCAGGGTGCTGATCTTCAGTACCGCAGTTGGTGTGTACGAATTCCACTGTGGCATGGATGTTTGTATTCACTCAAAATCGGCCTTAAGCAGTAGGTCCTGTCTCATAATCCTTAGCGTTGCAAAAACATAGACCTTTGGGCTTCAAAACAATTACAAAATTTAAATCTGGGTACCCTTTTTTTCACGTCAAATATATGAAAACATAAGTATATGCCCTGTGAATATATTAACGGGATAGTGAACATTACAAAATGCTTTGATAAATTATAAACTTACGGTTAAGAAATTATGTACACATATAAACTGAAATATCGGTAATTCAATCACATGAAATTTTTTCTAAAAATTCATTTAATATTTCATAGTTAATATATACTTTTATGAAAATTTTTTTTTATTTTTAAAATGTTGCTTGCTACTTAATTTTTCAAAGTTTTCTAAAATATGTTTCCCAAACTCTTAACATTTAATTAAATGCATCTAATCTGAACAGTAGCAGAATGCTTAGGGTTCTGATCTTCGGTACTGCAGTTAGTGGGTACGAATCCCAGTGTGGCATGAGTATTCGCAGTCGTTCAAAATCGGCTTTAAGAAGTAGTTCCGGTCTCATTATTCCCAGCGTTGCAAAAATGTAGACCAGAGTGATGCAAAGCAATACCAATATACAATTCTGGGTACCTATTTTTCACTTCGAATACATAAAAAATAAATATATGCCCTGTGAATATATTAACGCCTTCCCGGTTTTTCCCGATCTGAACTCGCACAGGTAAAATGTATAATCCTGGTTTATTCCGAGTGTAGTTCGGGCCCTTGTGAAATTTTACACTGTGCAATCAGTCTTTCCCGAATTATCTCACATGTGCTTTTTACGGTTTCGAACGATTTTCTTTACTTTTCTGGATACTAGATTATTTGCTGCTCAAAGAGAGACAGCAGAGGAAAGAAGGTAAGGAGAAAAACAACGTTCTACTGTCCAGATTGCGATGTTGTACTCTGTGCAGTACCTTGTTTCCGATTGTATCATACATGATCAAATTTTGATTAATAATTTCATAATCATTTACGTAAATGAAAAGAATATAAATAAAATTTAATTCCAGATAAAAACTAGGTATTCTAATCTTTATATTTATAGTTAGCTTGAATTGACTGCAAAGTCTAATGATTTTTGCGTTACAGAAAGCCAACTATACATGTAAATTACTCGTTTATTGAAATTTATTTTTTTACATTAATTTTTAGGAAATTTTGTATGCGAATGATGCTATTATGCTTAAAAAGCTATGTATGTGTAAAAAAGAGAACAAAAAGTGAAATTTTTTGACTCCTAATCCCGAAATAAAATGAACCTGGAAGGGGTTAAGAAGTAGGTCCAGTCTCATAATCCTAAGCGTTGCAAAAATGTAGACCATAGTGATGCAAAGCAATACCAATATATAAATCTAGGTACCTATTTTTCACTTCGAATACATCAAATATTAATATATGCCCTGTGAATATATTAAGGGAATAGGGAACCTCAGAAAAAGTATTTTCATAAATTATAAACTTAAGGTTATGAAATTCTGTATCCATATAAATTGAAATATTATTAATTCAATCGCATTAAAAGTTATCTTAAATTCATTAAATATTTTCTAGTAATTATTTTTTAGGAAATTTTTGTTTATTTTTAAAATACTCTTTGCTAATCATTTTATTTAAAGATTTCTGATATATGTTTACCAAACTCTTAACACAGAATTAAATGAATCTAGGCTGAACAAAGACAGAATGCTTAGGATGCTGATCTTCGGTACCTCAGTTCGTACCTCAGTTCCGAAGTGGCATAGATGTTGGTCGCCATTCAGAATAGGGTTTACACAGTAGGTCCAGTCTCATTAGGTACTACTTATTGGCAGTGATGACAAGATGCGAATATGAGCTTTTTCAAAGACATCAAAGGTGGTGAGGCAACTGGACCATATGGGCTGAGCCCTTCAATCCAGAAGCTTCTGTCAGTAAGCACTAAAATTACAGCGAGCGAAAAATACACACATAAAAGAGCAAAGAGATAGAAGGGTGGATTCGTGAGTTATGCTTTGCAACCATATCAGAATCAAAACACGAAATCTGATTCTAAAGAAATATCAAACACCGTCTACCAAAAACAACTCTTAATTAAGTAGTTTCATCAGTTTTTAATTGTCAATAGATTTTTCTTCCCAGGCTTAACTGTTTTATTATAATGAGTAAAATTTATTCCATCTAACCTAAGGCCGAATGATGGCCGAATGCTTAGGGTCTGGATTCGTTACGGGAGTTCGTGGGTTCGAATCCCACTATAGCATGTATGTTCGTAGCCCTTCGGAATCGGCCTTAAGCAGTGGGTCTCGGTCTCATTAGCCCTCGTATTGCAAAAAGTAGACCGTAGCGCTCCCAAACCAAACCATCTAAACTAATTTAAAATATAAATATATAAGTTTTGCTGCCTGAAAAAGTGCCTCTAGTTCAATATTTATAAGCAAGGAATTCATTATATAAAGATGTTCATTCATCCTCCACTAAAATACTTTCTTGACAAGAATTACAGAAAGCAGTATTTTATGAAATAAGTTCAATTTATTAAAGGATTTTAACAAATTTTTCGAACATGTTAGGTACTATTATTTTTGGTAAGTAAGAAATATTTTGTTGATGGTGTCTGCCTAAATTATCTCAAATGATCTTCTTGTACTGTTCTTGTAGTGTTTTATAAACTAATGATAACTGTATCAATCCCTGAACAATTTTCAATAAAAGAAATAAAATTGGTATTGTGTAATCGTTAGTGTCTATCAAGTAATAATTACTGATGATGAAATGATCATTATTCTTACAATTTTTTATAAACTAATGATAATTGTATCAATCCTTGAATAATTTTAAACAGGAGAAATAAAATTGGTATTGGGTGTTTTTTAGTGCTTATCAAGTGATGATTGTTGATGATGAAATGATGAAATTATAAAACAATCTTTATTCTTGCAACGTTGAATAAACTAATGATAATTGTATCAATCCTTGAATAATTTTAAATAGAAGAAATAAAATTAGCATTGGGTATTCTTTAGTGCTTATCAAGTGATAATTCTTGGTGATGAAATGATGAAATGATCAATATTCTTGCAATGTTGTATAACTAATGATATATGTATCAATATTTTAACATTTTTAGAAAAATTGGTTTTATGTATCCTTTAGTGCTTATCAAGTCATAATTATACATTAAAATTATTTTTCTATCATGACAGTGGTGATATACAACTCCCCTGAATAAAGGGTTCTCCATTACAATGTGGTCAAAATGTGTGTCAAAATGTTTCTAGAAACACAAAATTAGAAAGAAACTATGCAATATGAATTAAATAAAATAAATAAATAAATAATTAAAATTATTGAAAAAATGTCTCTGAATAATTTCGCAAAGTTTCCTTAAGAATCCTATAAAATTTCATGTCTATAGTTAGATCTCTTTAGCCAAAATTGTGTTTTAAAAATCTCTCAAGAAGCATTTCATGTATAAGATATATAAATAAGTAAATAGATGTAAAAGTGTTTATCTCAAAAAATATTATTAAATACAGTAGAGATATTAAAGATCAAATCTTTAATGAATCATAGTCTAAAACATTGAAAAAAATGTCTTTGATCAGCTTCCCAACTTGACATTAAGAATCCTGTCGAATTTCTTCTCTGTAGGTAGCACTGTTTAGGCAAAATTGTATTTTCAAAATCTGTCATGCAACATTTTATGTATAGAATATATGTTGATATATAAATATGTAAATAGATGTAAAAGAGCTTATCTAAAAAATATCATTAAATGCAGTAAAGATTTAATCTTCAATGGAGCATCGTCTAAAACATTCAAAACAAAGCGTTGTGAAACTAGTTAATGTGTAAAACGACCCCATTTTTCAAAGTCACTAAACCAAGTCAAAAAATTAAGAACTTCAAACTTTATCCATTATAGCCATTCCCTTTATTCAAAACTTGCAAGATTCATTCAAGAGTTCATTTTTTGCTTGCCAAACATATCAGAATCCAAACCAGAACGCAGATTCTGATGAAAAACCACACGATGTCTAGCCAAAACAGCTCTGAACGAAATAGATTCATCAGTATATAATTATCACTTCAGTGCTTATCAAGTGATACTTCTTGATGATGAAATGATCAAATGATGAAATGGTCTTTATTCTTGTAATGTATATAAACTAATGATAACTGTATCAATCCTTGAACAATTTTAAATAGAAGAAATAAAATTAGCATTGGGTATTGTTTAGTGCTTATCAATTGATAATTCTTGATGATGAAATGATGAAATGATCATTATACTGGCAGTGTTGTATAACTAATGATAACTGTGTCAATCCTTGAACAATATTTCAATAGAAGAAATAAAATTAGTATTGTGTATTCTTTAGTGCATAGCAAGTGATAATTCTTCCTGATGTAATGATCAAAGACGAAATTATCACTATTCTTGCAATGTTTTATAAGCTAATGATATCTGTATCAATCTTTGAACATTTTTAAATATAAGAAAAAAATTGGTATGGTATATTCTTTAGTGCTTATCAAGTGATAATTATACAATAAAGAAATTTTTTTTTCTATCATGACAATGGTGATGTTATTGACTTTAGAGTTATCAAGTGATAATTATTACAGTAAAGGAAATTTTTTTCTATCTTTTTTACGACAATAGGTGTTTTTTTTTTGTTCTACCCCTCTAAAGGGTTCTATACTAGAATATGGACCAAAATTTTTCTAGAAACACAAAATTAGAAAGGAACAATGCAATATGTGTTAAAATAAATAAATAAAGAAATAATTTAAATTATTGAAAAAACTGTCTCTCAACAGTTTCACAAACTGTCATTACGAATCCTATCGAATTTCTTGTCTGTAGGTAGAATTGTTTAGGAAAAATTGTGTTTTCAAAATCTCTACGAAACATGTTATGCATAAGTTATATGTAGACATATAAATATGTAAATATGTGTAAAAGAGTTTGTCTCAAAAAATATCATTAAACACAGTAAAGATATTAAAGATCTTATCTTCAATGTCTAAAACATTCTAAACAAAGCGTTGTGAAACTAGTTAATGTGTAAAACGACCCCATTTTTCAAAGTCACTAAACCAAGTCAAAAAAATAAGAACGTCAAACTTTATCAATTATAGCTATTCCCTTTATTCAAAACTTGCAAGATTCACTCATTAAAACAGACACGGTCTACTAGAACAAACAAGATCTCTTGATATACCCTAATTAATTACCGATCAAGAAATTGAAAGCATGGTTCTAATCATTGAAAATTTTTAAATAGAAGAAATAAAATTAGCATTGTGTATTCTTCAGTGCTTATCAAGTGATACTTCTTGATGATGAAATGATCAAATGATGAAATGGTCTTTATTCTTGTAATGTATATAAATTAATGATAACTGTATCAATCCTTGAACAATTTTAAATAGAAGAAATAAAATTAGCATTGGGTATTCTTTAGTGCTTATCAATTGATAATTCTTGATGATGAAATGATGAAATGATGAAATGATCCTCATTCTTGCCATGTTTTATAAGCTAATGATAACTGTATCAATCCTTCAACAATTTTAAATAGAAGAAATAAAATTAGTATTGTGTATTCTTTAGTGCATAGCAAGTGATAATTCTTCCTGATGTAATGATCAAAGACGAAAGGATCACTATTCTTGCAATGTTTTATAAGCTAATGATAACTGTATCAATCTTTGAACAATATTTTATAGTATTGTGTATTCTGTAGTAAGCAAGTGATAATTCAATGATCAAAGACGAATTGAAACTATTCTTGCAATTTTTATTGCTTATCAATTGCATTTTAGATATAAGAAAGATAATATACAATACTTATCAAGATACAATTTTTTTTTCTATCATGACAATGGTGATATGCAACACCTCTAAAGGGTTCTATACTGGAATATGGACCAAAATGTTTCTAGAAACACAAAATTAGAAAGGAACAATGCAATATGTGTTAAAATAAATAAATAAAGAAATAATTTAAATTATTGAAAAACTGTCTCTCAACAGTTTCACAAACTGTCATACGAATCCTATCGAATTTCTTGTTGGTAAGGTAGCACTGTTTAGGAAAAATTGTGTTTTCAAAATCTCTTACGAAACATGTTATGCATAAGTTATATGTAGACATATAAATATGTAAATATGTGTAAAAGAGTTATCTCAAAAATATCATTAAATACAGTAAAGATATTAAAGATCTATCTTCAATGTCTAAAACATTCAAAACAAAGCGTTGTGAAACTAGTTAATGTGTAAAATGACCTCATTTTTCAAAGTCCCTAAACCAAGTCAAAAATATAAGAACGTCAAACTTTATCAATTATAGCCATCTCCTTTATTCAAAACTTGCAAGATTCATTCATTAAAACAGACACGGTCTACTAGAACAAACAAGATCTCTTGATATACCCTAATTAATTACCGATCAAGAAATTGAAAGCATGCTTCTAATCATTGAACAATTTTAAATAGAAGAAATAAAATTTTGTGTATTTTTAATTTATCAATGATACTCTTGATGATGAAATGATCAAATGATGAAATTTTTTTATTCTGTAATTATATAAAACTAATGTTAACTGTAAATCCTTAAACAATTTTAAATAGAAGTAAAATTAGAATTTATTCTTAGTGCTTATCAAGATACTTTTATATGAATATCAAATGATGAAATTCTTATTCTAATTTTTAACTAATATCTCTGTAAAATAGTTGAAAATGTTTAATAGAAAATTACTTTATAATTTAGTGCTTATCATGATATCTTGATGATAATGATCAAATATGAAATTATCTATATTTTTAATGTAATAAATAATATAATGTATCAATCCTTAAACAATTTTTAAAATAGAAGAAATAAATTAGCAAATTAATATTTAACATATCAATGATAATTTTTGATGAAGTGATGAAATGATAATTTACTTGCATTTGTAAAACTAAGATAATGTGTCAATCTTGAACAATTATTTTCAATAGAGAAATAAATTATATTGTGTATTCTTTAGTGCATAGCAAATAATTCTTGGATTTATGTTCAAAAGCGAATTATACATAATGCAATGTTTTATAATTTAATGAAAGTATAAAATTATTTGAAATTTTTAAAATATAAGAAAGAAATTGGTATCGTATATTCTTTAGTGCTTATCAAGTGATAATTATACAGTAAAGAAATTTTTTCTATCACGACAATGGTGATATTCTACCCCTCTAAAGGGTTCTATACTAGAATATGGACCAAAATTTTTCTAGAAACACAAAATTGGAAAGGAACAATGCAATATGTGTTAAAATAAATAAATAAAGAAATAATTTAAATTATTGAAAAAACTGTCTCTCAACAGTTTCACAAAGTATTACGAATCCTATCGAATTTCTTGTCTGTAGTAGAATTGTAGGAAAAATTGTGTTTTCAAAATCTCTTACGAAACATTTATGCATAATTTATATGTAGACAAATAAATATGTAAATAATGTGTAAAAGAGTTGTCTCAAAAAATATCATTAAACACAGTAAAAAAATATTAAAGATTATTTCTATGTTAAACATTCAAAACAAATTTGTATAAACTAGTTAATGTGTAAAACGACCCCATTTTTCAAAGTCACTAAACCAAGTCAAAAAAATAAGAACGTCAAACTTTATCAATTATAGCCATTCCCTTTATTCAAAACTTGCAAGATTCACTCATTAAAACAGACACGGTCTACTAGAACAAACAAGATCTCTTGATATAACCTAATTAATTACCGATCAAGAAATTGAAAGGATGGCTCTAAAAGAGCTTGTCGGTTTGTTTTTGAGTATAAAAAGGCAGCAAATCACGTGGAATTTTCCTTTAATTACGTGCCTGCCTGGCTGAATGAGAATTGACTCGTTTTTTTGCACGTGATTTTGATCGGGATACGATAGGAAGCAATTTTGCAGGCTGCCTATTGTTAGTAGAACAGTTGTCTGATCTTGACATATGAAAGTATTTTACACGTTGGTATGCCAGCCTTTCGGTAATTTGATCCGTTGGATAATTAAGTATTAAGACACATTATTCTTTCAAAACTTTTGACGTCTGAAGTAAATTCGCTGTTAGATTATAATTTTTGCCTGTATTAAGTCTCTTTAATTAATAGTTGAGTGTGAAATATGTTTTGTTGCTCACAGATTCGGAGAATTTGCTTTATTTTTACTTCGGCGGATCATTGCGCAGTGAATCACCATGCGCAGTAGTCTAGAAAATTTGTTTTTATTGAATTTTGCGTTTTAGATGTAAGCAGATATGGTGAATTTCAATGGAAATCTGCTTATACTTGTGAAGATTTTAAGCAAAAAATTCTTCAAAGTAACATTACTTCTTACTGTAAATGCTACTTATAGATGAAATTCCATTAGAGTTAAGTGATATGATAATTTATTCTTTAAAACATTTTTAAGTCTGGAGTAAATTATATCTTAGATTATTTTACCTGTTTGGAGACATTTTTAACACATTGTGTGCTGGTACATTTCGCAGCGGAATTGTACCGGGAGCTGGTGTTTTGCGCGTAAATTTAGTTATTCAGTTAAATCTAAAAAAGATCAAAAATTATTTAATTTTTAACCAATTTTTCGAATTTTATATTTAAATATATAAACAAATATATAAATAAAAACCGTAAGATTTTTGTAAACAAAAAAATATTTTTAGTGGATAAATTTATAATAGTATTGTAAATATAAAAAATCAAATATAAGTAGTAGTATATAGTTTTAATTCTTTAAATCAATATTAAGTATGGAGTAAATTAGCTCTTAAACTATTTTACCTCTATATAGACATTTTTTAACACATTATATGTGGGTAAATTTTGCAGCGTAAATGTACCGGGAGCTGTCGTTTTGCACATAATTTAGTTACGCGCAAAGTTTAGCTTAATTAAATCTCAATAGATCGAAAATTATTTAATTTTTTAAGCAATATTTCGAATTTTATATTGAAATATATAATCAAATATATCAATAGAAATACATAAATAAAATCCAAAATATTTTTGTAAACAAAAAATAATTTTTAGTTTGTAAATTTATAATACTATTGTTAATATAAAATATCAAATAGAAGTAGTAGTATATAGCTTTAATTCTTAAAATCAATATTAAATATGGAGTAAATTAGCTCTTAAATTATATTACATCTATGGAAACATTTAATAAAACATTGTGTGCGGGTACATTTTTCAGCGGAATTATACCGGTAGCGGGCGTTTTACTCATAAATTTAGTTATTCAGTTAAATCTTAATAGATGTAAAATTATTTAATTTTTCAACCAACTTTTTGTATTTCATATTAAAATATATAAACAAATATATAAATAGAAATATATAAATAAAAACAATAAGATTTTTGTAAACAGAAATATTTTTTAGTGGATAAACTTATAATAGTATAGTAAATATGAAAAATCAAATAGAAATAGTAGTATATAGTTTCAATTTTTTTCAAATTATGTTATATATAAACATTTTTACATTATACAAAAAATGAAATGAGCAATCATAAAACTTATAATGTAAAAACTAGTTTTTATTTGTATAAATTTTTCCAGAATCTATGTAGTAGACAAGAACATTCGGCTTCGTTTTCTTGTATATACCGTTATTTTTGTACCTACAAACAAACCATGTTGTTACACTAACCCGTAGTTACCCGCGCTCAAGTATCAATTGTCAGAAAACGTACTACTTGTGAAGATTTTAACCCTAAAATTTCTTCAAAGAGACATTGCGTCTTAATGTAAATGCTACCCATAGATGAAATTCCATGAGAGTTAAGTAATATGATTATTTATTCTTTAAAACAATTTTAATTGTGGAGTAAATTAGATCTTTAATTATTTTACCTCTATGGAGACATTTTTAACACATTGTGAGTGGGTAAATTTTCCAGCGTAAATGTACCGGGAGCGGTCGTTTTGGGAGTAAAATTAGTTATTCAGTTAAATCACAATAAATCAAAAATTATTTAATTTTTTAACCAATTTTTCGTATTTCATATTGAAGTATATAAACAAATATATGAATAGAAATATATAAATAAAAACCGTAAGATTTTTGTAAACAAAAAAATTTTTATAGTGGATAAATTCATAATAGTATCGTAAATATGAAAAATCAAATAGAAATAGTAGTATGTAGTTTTAATTCTTTAAAACAATATTAAGTATGGAGTAAATTAGCTTTTAGATTATTTTATCTCTATGGAGACATTTTTAACACATTGTGTGCGGGTACATTTTGCAGCGGAATTGTACCGGGAGCGGGCGTTTTGAGCGTAAATTTAGTTATTCAGTTAAATCTCAATAGATCGAAAATTATTTAATTTTTTAACCAACTTTTCGAATTTTATATTGAAATATATAAACAAATATATAAATAGAAATATATAAATAATAACAATAAGATTTTTATAAACGAAAAATATACTTTTTAGTGGATATCTTTATAATAGTATCGTAAATATGAAAAATCAAATAGAAATAGTAGTACATAGTTTTAATTTTTTTCGAATTATGGTGTATATAAACATTTTTGCATTATAAAAAATCTAAAGATCAATCATAAAACTAATAGTGTAAAAACTAGTTTTACATTTCTCTAAATTTTTCCAGAATCTATGTAGTAGACAAGAACATTAGGCTTCATTTTCCTGTATATACCGTTATTTTCGTACCCACAAACCGTGTTGTTACACTAACCCGTACTAGTTCGAGACCTGCGTTCAAGTATCAATCGTCAGAAAACGTACTAGTATGTGCCCCGTGCTGAAGTATCAATCGGCAGAAAACGTACTAGTACGTGACTCGTGCTCAAGTATCTATCTTCAAAAAAAATGGACTAGTACGTGACCCGCATACAAAATTAAAAACTGAGTTAAAAGTATTTTTTTTGCTTAAAAATTTCTGTATATCTACTTTAATAAATAAGGGAAACCTTATCAAGGTTTATTTGTTTTTTCGGAAATATGAAAGCGTCTTATGTATTTTAGATACACGAAAATGTAACAGATTTTAATACAAAAAAAATTATTAATTTTATAAATGTTTAAAGTGAGAATCTAGTAATAGATTTTATTGCAAATATTACTTAAAATGAAATGGTGTGACAGTAGAATCTCGATTATACGAAGTAATAGGGGCAGTCTTCGGATAATCGAGAATTTATCAATAATCATCTTGTTTAATATGTAGTATCGCCATTGGTGAAATAACATTCAATTGTTCTAGGACTTGGCTGCTTGAACATTCCAATTTCGAAATGGGGTGTGTTTTTGTTTATAACAGGGATGTTTGAAAGTGGGGAAGAGAGTACTCATACCGAATATTGTGCTTGCGATAAAGCATTTCAAATTTCACAAGATCGAGAAGTTGCCTACAACTAGTGGGTATCAGCTTTTATACCGGAACAGAATATTCGAGAAATAACTAATTTACATAATAAAGAAAGATCTAGATTGTTCGAGAACATAAGGCAATAATAAATAACACTTTTAAATTAAATATCCACACATTGAAATAACCGCCAAGGCGAGAATCGAACTCACAAGTTTCTGCTCGGGATTTCGCGCTTTGATCATTCAGCCACTGACATCGTTGCCAAATCTTCTTTAAGCGGCAATATTTATCTACATTCATAGTTTGGAAAGGACGTATTGCATACAAAATGAATGTAAGAAAAACGAAAATTTTAAAAATGCATGTTAGTAAAGAGAAAATTTAGGATGATAGTAGAAAGTGAAAAAAAGTGAAAAAGAAGCAGAAGAATTTTCCGTTTAACCTTATTAGTTTAACTTATTGGAAAGTATTCAATATCAGATACCCTACAGAGATTAGGCCGGACAAGCTTAGATAATAACCCCAACTGCTAGACTGAAATGCCTTTTACTAGACAGATATCTCCTGATAAGACGGTGAAACATCAAGAGATTTTTGGCTTTTCCGTTTATATTTAATAGATAAGCTTATTAGAATGTATTTGATATCAGATACACAATCGAATATATATATATATAAAACCTATATTTTTTAATTTATTCCATTTAATGCGAAACCTTCAGTTTAATGAGGAACTTTCTGTGAAAATAAACCTGAATGTTTGTTTTTCATAAAACAATTTTATTTATTTTCAGCTTAAAATGAGCCCAAAAGTTAAAAATGAATGCCCTATATTTTACATACATATAGATTTATTTGAATGTCCTAAAACAAATTAGGCATTTTTGTGACTGTTTTTCATAAAATGAATGAATTAGTTAAAATGTTATGTAACATTTATATGATATATATGTTTAGTTGCTTGCAAATTTTAAACATTTATCTTATTTACATTTCTATGTATTATTCAGCAATAAATTATCATTCGCCATTTTTTCTTAGCTTTGATAACTAAAAATAAATAGTTTAAATCTAGAATTTTTTATAAAAAAGCTATAATTTATTAAAAGTGCTATTTTTAAATTCTGTATGTTTCATATATATCCTTCTCAGAAAAGTATATAAAAATTTGAATCAAGCCTTTAAAATCATTAATTTGTTTTAAATACAAGTAATTTTTTGCAAAAAATGATATATATGAATTGAATAAATATGCATCTTACATAAAAAATATTTTAATATTTTATAATAAAATAAATATTTTCAAGCATGGCAGATAATATAATTTTAAAAATTCGTTATTTATTTATATTTTATTTTATCTTGATTTCTTACACATAGTATAAGATTATAATACGGTGTTCATCAAAAACTAAATGAAAGTAGATATGAAGTAATTCAGTTTAAAAAAAATAGAAAATTATAAACTAATGATTAAAATTAAATTATCTTTTATAAAATTATCTTCACAGAAAACTATGTATAAAATTTGAATCAAGCCTTTAAAATCATTAATTTGTTTTAAATACAAGTAATTTTTTGCAAAAAATGATATATATGAATTGAATAAATATGCAACTTACATAAAAAATATTTTAATATTTTATGATAAAATAATTACTTTCAAGCATGGTAGATAATGTAATTTTAAAAATTCGTTATTATTTATTCAATTTTATTTTAGCTTAATTTCTACACATATTATAAGATTATAATACGGTGTTCATCAAAAACTAAATGTAAGTAGATATGAAGTAAATCAGTGTAATAGAAATAAAAAATTTATAAACTAATGATTAAAATTAAATTACCTTTTATTAAATTATCTTCGCAGAAAAGTGTATAAAAATTTAATTCAAGCCTTTAAAATCATTATTTTGTTTTAAATATAAGTAATTTTATTGCAGAAACTGATGTATGTGAATTGAATAAATATGCAACTTACATAAAAAATATTTTAATATTTTATGATAAAATAATTACTCTCAAGCATGGTAGATAATAAAATTTTAAAAATTCGTTATCATTTATTAATTTATATTTTATCTTTATTTCTACACATAGTATAAAATTATAATACGGTCTTCATCAGAAACTAAATGTAAGTAGATACAAAGTAATTCATTATAATAGAAATATAAAATTATAAAATAATGATTGAAATTAAATCATCTTTATTAAATATAAAAAATATATTCTTTAGTTTTAATTAATGATTACTATATTTAATCGCAAGTGTATTGCGAGAACATATGCCATTTCAATTCAAAAATAAAATAACTCTTTTCAAAGATAACACTAATAGAACTTATCTGATCTAGACTTCCATTCTTTGGAGTAAATTACAAGTGCAATATTTGCAGCACGCATGAAAAGACTGTAATTGATATTGACTGGATATTTTAGCGAATTCGGACTGCAGAAAAAAATTAAACTTAACTATATTTAGAACATAGAAAAGATATTTTATCTAATGGCTGATATTTTAGTATTATCGTAATATTTTTTTTTATAATTGAAACTCCTAATATCTTAAGATGCTGTGTTCTTTTCTATTTCTAAAATAGAATTACTGTTTTCAGTGGTAAAATTCTTATCTGGCTTACTTATATCTGAACAATAACATGTATTAAAAACTTATATCTGATCTATATTTTAGTTGAACATTTTGTGAACTTACAAACTTACAAAATTTTAGTCTGACATTGTATCACTGTTTTAAATAGACATTTTATCCCTCATTTATTCTTAAACCCCCCCCCCAAAAAAAAAAACTTGTTTAAAATCTCAGGGTTGATTTTCAGATGTCTTCCGGCGATTTCCAGAGACATCAAGTAAAAAAAAAATATTAATTGATTCATAGTCTTTTTAAATATTCCATAAAATATAAATGTCACTCAGAGAGTAAAATTGCATTCATTTGTCTTTAAAAAGATTTATTTTAGAATACAGACTCTTTTGTTTAAAATAGTGTAGTTTAATAAGACTAATGTATGTGCTGGGGAACATCGGAAAAATGGAGTCTAGAATATAATTATACCTGAATTATATTAAATAAAATATAGTATGGATATATACGCTTGTAATGTGTAAAACATACCCATTACACGGTTTAACCCATTCTTGGGCTCAGGGAAGATTACTTCCCACCTACACGATCTTGCAAAATACACCTGTAGGAAAAGCAAAACCCATTCTAATATATTAGTCTTGGTATTGGAACGCTGGAAAAACTGATTCGCTGTTCAGTTTTGATCTGTCATCTATTGTTTGATCGATTGAATAAAATTAGAAGTTCTTTTTTGAAAGTTTGGAAACGTGGAGTGAGAAAAAAACTGCCTACGACAAGGTTAAGCAAGACTGACCAAGCCTTTAATAACTTCAATGGGTGTAAACTGAGAACCAAACATGTCTGAGAACTAAATACCGGGAATCCACATAAGTGATAATATTGTATATGTCTCCAAAGAGCTCATGTGTATTGTCATACCGTTTGGGGTCGAAATAAGCAAACCTTACAATGATA
>CM063500.1:47794503-47799503 GCA_032207245.1 Pardosa pseudoannulata
TATAAATATATATACTTATACATATATATATATATATATAAATAATATATATATAAATATATATATATATATATATATATATATATATATATATACATATTAATTATATATGTATGTATATATATGTATAAAATAATATATATGTATATATTATGTTATATATATATATATATATATATAAAATATATATATATATATATATATATCTACATATATATATATGTATGTAAATATATGTATATATATATGTATATAATACATATACAATACATATATATTATAAATATATATATATATATATATATATATATATAATATATATTATACCTATACATATATATACATATATAAATAAATATCATATATAAAAATAAAAAATATATATATATATATTATATATATATATATATATATAAAATTTATATATATATAATATATATATAATAAATATTATACATTTATAATATATATTGTATATATAAAAATGTATATAATATGTAAAATATACATTATATATATATATTATTATTATAAAAATACAAAAGTCAAATATATTTATAATATATAATATATATAAATATACAATAACAAATATACATATTATAAAAATAAATATATAAATTATATAATATATATATTATATAATTTATAAAATAAATATAATATATATAATATAATAAGATATATATATAATATATACAAAAATAATACAATAAATATAAAATAATAATATATATATATATATATATAAAATATATAAATAATTTTAAATAAAAATAAATAAATATATAATATATATAATAATATATATAAATAATAATAATAGAAATAATAAAAAACATATATATAATAATGAATATATAAATATATATATATATAATATATATAAATATATAATAATATATATATATATATATATATATATAATATATAATATATATAAATATATATAATACTGGCGGTCTGGGAAAAATTTAGAACCACTATTAAAAGATTAAGATGTATTGATAGAAATGCTGAATAATTTAGTATTAGATTGTTGACGATTATAACAGTTTAAAATAGCCAAATGTCCAGTAAGATGTGCCGTGAGCCGCTGCATATAATTAATCCTGGACTTTTTTTAATGTAGGAATCAAATTTCAAAATACTGTGGAGAGTAACATATATATGTACTGTTCTGAATGGGATAAATCATTCCCAACCGTCTTTTAGTACTGTTTTACATACATAAAAATTAAATTTTAAACAACAAAACCTAAAATGAAAACTTTTTCTTTAAAAAATGGCAATTGTGAAATAAAAACAAATATGATAGAACATGGTGAATTTGTAAGTACTGAATATAAAAATCACGACAACATATAACAGAAAAAATGTTAACTTCTTAAAAAATTTGAGAAAGTAAAATAAAGATTTACATATTTTGATGAAATACAAAATTTAGCTATAAAAAATAATAATTTTGATACTGGGATATTTCAAAGAGAAAAAGTTATTGCGTATGAAAAATAGTTGTAACTATAGGCAATAAATGGCACCACTCATTACATATTTTAATTAATATATTTTTAACTGATTCTAATTACGATATTTTGATGATAAAATAAACTAAGCACATAAGGTCAAAAGCCAAGAACTTAAAGCGTTATCATAAGAATGAAGTTACATAAAGGATTTCAATTTTTATAACACGAAACATATACCATAAAGTCGCCAAGCTTATTTAAGAATAGGTGAAGTACAGAGTGACGTCTTAAAATTGGATTAATAAAAATGGCGCAATTGAATTTAAAATGAAAGAAATATACCAAATTAATATTGATAAAACAAAATAAGTATATAAGACTAAAACACCGAAAACAATTATATTATTTGAAATCACATTTTAAACTTTATTCAAAAGTGGCTACAATATCTCAACATTTCATAGTTTCAAATTTATTTGTTCCCTGTATATCACTTGCCAATTTCTTTTATCTCTAGTGTAGTTGAGTTTTAGATAACAAAACCTATAACCATATGATAGTTTTTATTTAATAAATGGCAACTGCGAAATGAAAACAAATTTGATAGAACATGGCAAGTTTTTAATTATTGAAAATAAAAATCTCGCCAAGCTAATAAAATAGAAAAAAGAAGTGATTTCCTAAACAAAAATGAGTTTATCGTTTATCAGATAAGAATAGTCTTATATACATAAATGCCATCATATATTTCTATACTTACACTGGAATTTAAAATCGCGTAGATACGTTTTTATGTTTCCCGAATACCAAATATCTGGAGATAATAATGCCAACAATGAATAACACTGCCATATTTAGACGCCAACTCAATAACGGAAAGCTCGTGTCGCAAAATTAAACTGCCATTTTGTTTGGTTTTTCGTTAATATCTTTCGAACTAATTGGTATATCGGAACACGAATGGGCGAAATAACATCCCTGGATCTCACAGTCAGATTTTAATCTGGGAATTCAAGATGTATTAATGTGGAATATGTTCATTTGGCGGTATCAAGGATTTCTGTCCAAAGAAGATACTCTATGACTTATCGGGTAGATTTGTTAAAAAAGCATAAAAATGAAAACTGTTCTTAATATCTATAAATAAAAATAACAAAATATATGTTTACACGCTAACGATTAAATCTGCATCAAATGTGTGTCTTATATTAAATTTGCTCAAAACTGTATAGTAAAATATAAGTTTAACCCTAAACTGTATTACTACTGTACGTTGATTAGCAACGTTAATATACCTTGCCAAATTACGTGATAGAATAGGGAGCAGAGGTTTTGAAAGCAAAAGTGCTAATTTTGTTCGTAGTAATAAATGTTTCCAAAATTAAGGAAATTTATGACAAACCACATAGTTTAGTATGAAACAGAAGCACACATTCATATTGTCAAATATGTGAATATAAAGATAACTATATAAAATGATAGGAATTTATTTGCCCATGAGAGTCACTGAAATTTGTACTTTTTGTTGTTAAAATATTATTGATAAACATTTCATTGCAACTTAAAAATTAACCAAGAATTAAATTTAAAATGAGTTCTCATATAAAAATGCTATAATTTGCGTCACATAGAAATGAAAGTGAATCACTTTATATCTCAATTTCCAGGTCAAATCGAATTGATACTACGCAGACGATTATAAAATAAGAAATGAATAAATGAAATATTTAAAGGAATGACGTCATAATGATAGAAAAATATCATTTTCACCTATGTATTATGTAATAAATTAAAAATTTTAATCTTCTACTTTTAACCGAGGAAAACTGCGTTTAAAACAATTACTTGGGATGACGTCACATTGCTAGAAATAATGCTTCTTTCACTTAGTTATCACGCGATAAATTAAAAATTTAATCGTTTGCTTTTAACCGGGGAAAATAATGCTTAGAATAGTGACATGAAATGCTCGAAAATGGGGGAAGGAATGGATTTCGAACGTTAAAAATTTACAAAAACCTTCCCAGGGATATACCTAAACATTTCCCAAATTTTCACGGCGATTGGATGCATGGTTTTTGAGTCTATTGAGTACAGACAGACACACACAAATTCATTTTTATATATATAGATATATAATAATATATATATACATCATATATATATAACATTTTATATATATATATATATATATATATATATATATATTTAAATATATATACATATACATATATATATATATACATATATATGATATACATATACATATACATTATATATATATATATATATATATTTTATACATATATATATATATATATATGTATATATATATATATATATATATATATATATATAAATATATACATATATATATTATGAATAAGAGAGGAAGGGGGGGAGAGAAAATTTATTAAACATTTTAAGTTATGACACTAATTTCTTTCTTATATACAATAATCGCTTTACGATTACACAGCATTTACGAGTGTAACTCTAGTATTCAATGACGCTTACATTGATTTCATCCCGATATGATATGTCCACTCTAAGATTTCACGATATATTACAAGTGCAATCTCAAAATCTGTACGAATGGTATTTAAATAGCACCAAACCCATTCAGAGCAAATCAATAGCCCAAGGAGTCATCAATCATATATTAATAGCACAGTTTTTCTCGGAAATTACCAAAACAAGTCTGGGACTATTCATCATTTGGAAGCAAACTAATAACCAAAAAAAAAAATTGATAGGGTCATGAACACTGATTTTTTTCCACCAAACAGAACAATATCAAGGCGTGTAATGATAACATTCAGTTTGAAAACGGGTTCCATTTAACGTGGCGTGTTGCTGGATCATAAGTTAAAAGAGATTTCACTGAATCGAAGTGAAATCAGCTGTCAATTGATGAAGACTTTCTCCGTAACTTGATGTGATGTTTTATTTTTGATTTGTGATTGGTTTTGTTGTTCAAGTAATTGTTGTGCCTTATCTCATAAATGAATTTCATTCACGTATATCATGGACTAATGTTCCCATTGGATTTGTAATTGAATTTTCATAAAATAATTGGCCTTTTAAGAAGTACCATGGTTTCAAAAGAAATAGTGCTGCATGCTAAAATAACGTATAATTCATAGATTTACCTGCAGCACCGGAGAATGCAATGAACTAGTTTATTTTATCTTTTTCTCTCCCTAAATAATTACTCCTCGACATTTGAGAACATTGCGAACTCACTTTTTATTTTGGATAAATTACTTTCATTATACGCAAAATTCTCGCAACTTCTATTTTTACTATATTTAAAAAGTCTACGGAAATTTCTCGCATCTTCCATTTTTGTTGTATTTCTAAATTCTACTCAAAATTCTCGCATCTTCCATTTTTATTATCGCTCTCAATTCTATGCAAAATCATCGTATTTTCCATTTTTATTATCTCTCTTAAAACTACGCAAAATTCTCGTCTTTTCCATTTTTATCTTATCTCTTAATTCAACTCAAAATAATCTCAAATTCTGCA
>CM063500.1:47809503-47814503 GCA_032207245.1 Pardosa pseudoannulata
ATTGGAAAATATCTGTAACACACATTAATGGTTTTGCTGGAAATGGTAAACTCTTCCAATTATAAAATGAGGAAGTTCGGTTTTCCATTTACAATGGACTGATTATTATATATTAAGATATATGTTATCATGTTGAGCACAGAAAACAAAATTATCTGTATTATATTTATCAGTGTAAAGAATATATGAATAAGTCTGTGGAATAACAGACTTAATTGCTTTGATAGGAGTTGGAAAATCTTTCAAAGATAAAAATTTAAAAAATAAGGTATTTTTATTAAAAACAAGGCAAGTTTTGAATATTAATTGACAAGCAATTAGACTACGAACTGAATAGAAAAATATTGACACTACAATTAATGGTTTTGCAAGTAGTCGAAAAATTTTGAAAATATAGAATGAAGAAAGGAAAACTAACAATTTAAAACAAATTAAAAATTATACGTTGATAGATAAAATTATTAGATTGAGCTGAAATAACAAAGAAAAAATAACCACATTTTATTTAACATTTCTGAAGCACTGAGAACGTTCAATATCTGCAAAAACATGTTCCGTTTCTATAATTTAAAGTTCCCTACCATTGCTATCTTAGAGTAGCCAACAGTAGGGTTCCGCTATTAAAAAAGAAATGAAAAAAATGTTCCAATTAAAAAACTAAGGTGATATTTTTTTTCCATTTGCAATAAGGTGAAGGTTATTCGCTAAGAAATAAGTTATACGATTGAGCATAGTTATCAAATATACTCATATTATGCTTAACAGAGAAATTAAAAAAATCTGTATTATACTTAATACTTTTGCTGGGTGATCAAAAATTCTTCAGTGGTGAAAATTTAAGAAATAAACTTTTCTTATTTACACACAGTGCAGATTCAAATGGGAAGAAATAAACAAATATATTCAGCATTGAATTGTAAAATATCTGTATCACACTGAAATTGAGTTGTTGGAAATGGTAAACTCGTTCAATTATAAAATTAAGGTGATAGCTTTCACCATTTGCAATAAAGTGAAGGTAAAGATACAAGTTTTCAGGTTGTGCATACTTATCAAATATATTTGTATTTCATTTAACAGAATAATAAAAATATCTGTATTATTCCTAATATTTAACGCTTTGAATAGGGGCTCAAAAGTCTTTCAATGGTAAAAATTTAATAAATAAACTTTTCTTATTTACACATAGTGCAGACTTGAATGGGAAGAAATAAACCCATAGACCTACCATTGCATTCGAAAATATCTGTATCACACATTAATTATTTTGCTGGAAATTGTAAACTCGTTTAATTATAAAATTAAGGTGATAATTTCACAATTTGCAATAAGGTGAAGGTTAAAAGATAAGTTATCAGGTTGAGCATAATTAGCAAATATACTCGTTTTGGATATTAAGTGTTAAGTAATTAGACTAAGAACTGAATAGAAAAATAGCTGCCCTACAATTAATGGTTTTTCTAGAAGTGGAAAAAATTTAAAAATATAAAATGAAGAAAGGAAAATTTACGTATTAAAACAGGTTAGAAATTATACTTTAAGAGATGAAATTATTAGATTGAGCTCAAATAACAAAAAATAATGTCATTATATTTAACACTTCTACAGCACCGAGACCGTTCAAAGACTGTGAAAACATGTTCCGTTTCTATAATTAAAAGTCCCCTACCGTTGCTATCTTAGAGTAGCCAACAGTAGGATTCCGCTATTAAAGGACGCTTTTCCCTTATTGATCGGGAAGGGGTGGGGGAATCGAGAAAGGCGTTAATTGTGCGCGTGACCTATTCCAGCCCTCCCGGATACTGGCGTCTCATCATCAGTAATTGCAGCGACATTTCCAGTGCGATCTGCAGTAAGACGGGCACCGCATTTGAGACCATGTCTGAATTGTGATCGTTTGTCAGAGCAGATGTTAAGGCCTGCGAAGTGGGTTTGGGATAAGGTATTTCGTGGGTGCGGTAATTCAATGGGAGAAATAACATTTCCTTCTTTTTAGGTCTAAACGTTGCACAGGAATTATCTAACATAAATTTGCACGAGATAAAATGTAAAAGAAACATCCATATACGACCATCTGTTTTCGACCTATAATCAGGGCCCGATGAAAGCAAAGTTGGGCCCAGGCCCTTGTAGTCATTCTCCTCCCCCTGCCTTTCTTTCAAGGAAAAAAATTAGTTTATAAAATAGGATACAAACGAATATTTTTGGACTAAATTTTACATTATTTTTTATGCTTACATACCTTTGTAGTACAGTCGAATGCCAAAAATCTATATATCTTCAAGGATGTAAACTGCAACACTTGTAATTAAGTTTTTATAAAAAAAAAATAAAATAAAATAAAATAGCATAGGAAAGATTAACAAATAATAGCTATCTGTAGATTTTATAACAAAATTAATAAGAGAAAAATAATAAAATAATAACATTCTTAAGCAAATAAAAATTGTGTCTAAGTTTCAGAAATGTCATTAAAAGTGCTAATATTTCTTTATAACTGGCTGAAATTTTTAATTTATTACTAATTTATATTATATGATATAAAAGATAAATGCTTTTTTCTTTTAATATTTAATAAATTATTTTCTTAATGAGTCATATTATAAATGTTGAATGTAAACTTTTATTCCAGTATTATGTTCCTTTAATTACGGCAAACCATTAAAAAAATTCTTTATGTATGCTATGAGCTATTTATAAATAAACACTATAAGTTTTAACTGAACATTTGGTTACTTTGATAGTTTCTAATAAGAGAATAAAATCTGAAATTTTATTCTACAATTTAAAATTTAATAATTAGGTACCACATTTTAGGGGTGGCCCTAAAATTAGGGGGACCAGAGCCTAGGCCCAGTTGGCTCGTACTTCAATCAGGCCTTGCCTGTAATGTTAACTTTTAGGTTTCGGCTGGTACAGCAGTTGTACCATAAATATTTAGAAACCCAAAAGTCGGCTAGGGTACAACAGTTGTACCGTAGATATTTCTCCCCTTTTGCAAGGACGGGGTCATTACTCACTTGTCATTTGGCCAGTCCCTCCCTATTGTTGAAGTTTTGCTGAGTGCATCAGTACCGGGAAGGAAGAATGGGATTTTGTTTGGCGACATGTGGAACAACTGGCGCTTTTTTGTCCATGTCCAGAAGTTGTTTGTAAACTATTCATTCTATTATGTGAACCAAATTAATTTGGAAGCTAGTCAAAGTTTCTTTCCTTCGTCATTTATTTTTTTATTTAATCTGATCATGGCTCCAAAATTTAACGGTCTTTCTCAAAGTGAGATGTCAAATAACAACTTTCAGGCTGGTTTTAGAGCAACCCTGCATTGTAACGTCCTCCAGTCCCAGAGGGTGACAATAGGACAAAACATTTTTCCTCTTGAGAAAGTGGAAGGAGGGGGGAGGAATTTTCGAAAAGGCTGCCGATTTGTAGTCCAAACGCAAGCCAGCAGTAAGCCGAAGCTTAAAGGTTAAAATATAAATCCAAGACAAGGGATAGTTGGTGTACACAGTTTGCATGCCTTTGTGTGGATGTATTTTTAGTATGGTTATCAATATAAAAATGTAATAAAAGCTCTTTTTTATTAGAAAAATAAGGTGAATGGACTCTTTATGATTTTTTCAGCAATTACAAATATATTGACTGGTGACTCAGGAGATTTTGGGTCCGAAACCAAACCAAACACGTTACATTTCAGTATTCTACGACTAATCATTTTTTTTAACTATTTTAAAAAGACAAGGGAAATTTTAATTTCATTTTTTAATATTAACACATTGTATGCGGGACACGTACTATTACGTTTTCTGACGATTCATACCTGAGCGCGGGTCACGTACTAGTACGGGTTAGTGTAACAACATGGTTTGTTTGTGGGTACAAAAATAACGGTGTATACAGGAAAACGAAGCAGAATGTTCTTGTCCACTACACAGAATCTGGAAAAATTTAGACAAATAAAAACTAGTTTTTACATTATTAGTTTTATCAATGCTCTTTTCATTTTTAATAATATAAAAATGCTTGCATATATAACATAATTGGAAAAAAATTAAAACTATATACTACTATTTCTATTTGATTTTTCATATTTGCCATACTATTATATTTTTATCAACTAAAAATATATATTTTTTGTTTACAAAACTCTTATGGTTGTTATTAATATATTTCTATTTATATATTTGTTTATATACCAGTATAAAATACGAAAAGTTGGTTAAAAAATCTAAATAATTTTTGATGTATTGAGATTTAACTCAATATACAAATTTACGCGAAAAACGCCCGCTCCCGGTACAATTCCGCTGCTAAATGTACCCGCACACAATGTGTTAAGAGACAACGTCGAACATTGTAAGAAGCATTGGGCAAAGCAATACACCTAGAATATTTTTAAACACTGATTTTACACAAAAAGACAGATTTAAAAATAAAATTTTTTGTTTAAAGTGTTTGGGGTCTGTTAACACATTTTGTGTAAATTGAAACAATTAGAATATTTTGAATATATCATTTCTCTACAGTTAATATATCATAGCTGTAATATTAACAATATTTCACTTTTTTAATTTATCAACTTTTAAATAATTATTTACGTAATAATCATTTACAAGAAAATCAGTTTAATTTATTATAATGTCAGTAATCTTCTAATTATCTATAGATAAGACCTTTTTTATTAGAAACCCACAGGTTAAATAAATGCTGATTCATTCCATTTGTTATTATTTAGTATTTCCTTTTTGTGATCTGAATTATAACTTATTAAAATAACTTTCTCTTTAGTTAAACTCTTTGAACTTTCTGAACCTATAGCAATTAATTTTTTTTTTAAACACGAGAAATTGAGATTGCAGATTTTATACTTAAAGTCGATTTCCAACGGCTGAACATCCATGCCAATGAATTCGAATAAATAAAAAAGACCACTAAACATCGTCTAATAAAATAAAGGAAAAGAAAATAAAAGAAATAGGAATGTATAAAATAAATAAAAC
>CM063500.1:47819503-47832003 GCA_032207245.1 Pardosa pseudoannulata
TATGAATGTAAGATATATAAAAATTTGTCTTAACATTTCTTAGAGGGGTATACCTTTAGGGGGGTTTGAGGGGTAGTTAACCCTCTAAGTGGTTCGCACGTACAATTCCGCAAATAAATAGCTTAATAAATAGCATAATAAATAGCTTAACAAACAGTATACTAAATAAATAGCTAAACAAATAGTACAGTAAGTAAATAGCTTAACAAATACCATAATAGATAAATAGCTTAACTAGTTTAATAAATAAATAACTTAACAATTTATAAGTGTTGTTTGGTAGATACTTTTATTTGAAGTTATAAGTCAGAAAAATCGAATTACTGACTTTCCAGGTACTGAAAGTTTAATTACACATATTTCAAAATAAAAAAAATTAAATGTAGTGCTGTCATATATTAAGGTTTAAATTGTCAAAACATAAAAAAATTGAAAAAATCATTCATATATCTAGAAAAAGTAAAAAAAAAAATTAAAATAATTAAATGTGGTCTCATTGCGTCATCATCATCAAATGTGGTCATCATCATCAAATGTGGTCATCATCATCAAACCACTGTCCGCTAAATTATTTACATTTTTATTTGGTGGAATTGAAATAAAAATTAATATGAAATTTTAGGAAATAGGTGGTTTCTATTTATGCGATATTTTGGTACAAAATTTTATTTTTAGTATTAATGCTATTATTTTAAATATATTTTACATTATTTTATAAATTATTGAGCAATAATTAAATAAGATCTTTTACTTTCAATTAATCTATTACGGACACATTATGTATTAAGAAAGAAAAAATTCAAAGAAATTAAAAAAAAAATAAAATCTGCACTTAAATGAAACGTTTAAATCAGTTCTTTGACCAATAGTAGAAGGGTTCTTTTTAGACATGGGTATTTTTATCACGTGATCAAATGTGCTTAGGGATTATTCGTAGTCTGTTTACATAAGAAATCCCGAGATACTTAAAAATATGTGTATACGATGCTCTAAATGTCTTCGTTTGTTATAATGATTTGATGTATCGTCACCAGATATAAAATGTGTTTTTGAAATTTAAACGTTTCGTGCCCAGTATTTCACTTTTAAACCTTCGACAGTTTCATTTTTTTCCAGAATTCGGTCAAAAAAATGTCACATATTTTTATTGCATTTTTTGCTCATTTTACATTTTTAAGTAAAGACATGTTATTAAAATTAACATTTCCAATATTTTTAAGCATTTATTACAACCTTTTTTCTTTCTATGAAAGCATCATAGAACTGAAGGTTACCTTTAGTCTCATCGATATCCAAGTTAATTTTTGGAATTCCAGTGAAAGCAAATCTAGGAGGCGGATCCGAAGGATTATCAGAATTAATTTTAAAAAATTGTCTTGCTTGACTGATCCCACCTGTACTACTATCAGAGTCACTACTATCCAGGTCATCTAGTCAACTTTCGCTACTACCATTTACAGATAATTCAGTTTCTGATTCCGAGTCACAGTTCGAATTACAAGAAAGTAGCTCCATATGCTCTGAATTATCCATTATTTAAAATGAAAAATATATTATTCAACTCTTACATCAATAAAATTATCAGGCGGTTCCTAAAATATAACCAGAAAGCTATACACTGAAAGATAACAATTCGTCTTCGGATACAAACATGCGAAAAATCCCTCGATTTTGAACCAATCAGAGTATAAAATACAATAAACTGCAAACTATCATTTACTGGACATCTAAATGAATAATTATTTTCTAAAATTGGAAAAAAATACTGCCGAAACAGTGCAAGCGAAATAGAAATCAGATTGTCCGTACGCCGTACGGGCAAATCAGTAAAGGCCCGAAAGATGTGCCCGTACGGCGTACGGGCAAAACAAGGAAGGGTTTAAACGTTGACATTTTAAACTTTAGGCTCACCAAAGAATACATTTCCGACCATCAATCATTAGATATCCTTAAAACAAATTGCGAATCGACCAAAAATATCTGCTTCATTGCAGTTTTCACATTAAAAAACTCCACTACCAGAGGAAAAACTTATGGTAACACGAAAGTATTGGCTTTCATTGTAATAACGCATAAAACTTGAAGATTTTTGTGTTATGTTTATCTAGTAATATTAATACCGTGATATTTTTTAATAATTATAAAATTCATTTCTAGCCATTAAGAGCAAACCCATATAGAAGAGTTGGCATAAAATAATTTTTTTTTTCAATAATTACATCTGAAATTGTGGATAGTCTTTTTTCATATTCCGTATCCAACATTGCACGTTTAGTCATATATTACCAGACGATGAACAGAATATTGGTAATCAACACATTATATGCAGAACACATGCTAGTACGTTTTCTGACGACTGATACTTGAGCGCGGGATACGTACTAGTAAGGGTTAGTGTAACAACATGATTTGTTTGTGGGTACAAAAATAAAGGTATATACAAGAAAACGAGGCCGAATTTTCTTGTCTACTCTATAGATTCTGGAAACATTTACACGAATAAACACTAGTTTTTACAGCAGTCGATGCGGAACCACATAAAAAGAAAATTTAAAACTATTTACTACTATTTCTATTTGATTTTTCATATTTTCGATACTATTATAAATTTATCCACTAAACAAAATATTTTTTGTTTACAAAAGTTTTATGATTGGTATTTATATATTTTTATTTATATATTTGTTTATATATTCCAATATAAAATACGAAAAGTTAGTTAAAAAATTAAATAACTTTCGATCTATTGATATTTAACTGATTAACTAAATTTACTCGCAAAACACCCGCTCCCAGTACAATTCCGCTGTGAAAAGTACCAGCCCACAATGTGTTAACTATATATCTGTAAAACTAAATTTTAACTCCATATTAAAATATGCCATTATCACCTATTTACATGGGAAAAGTAAAAGAAATTCCAGCTTCACACTTCATACGAGAAGCAAAGTCATGTCTGGTATAATAACCAGTCAGCCAAAAGAACAAATATGCCTCTGATCATAATGTCTAAAACTTCAAAACATATTTGCTGTATTTTGTTTACAGCTTTATAAATTCTTTAATTCCTCAATAATCAATGACCAAATATGCCTGTGATCATAATGTCCAAATCTTTAAAACTTATTTGCTGTATTTGAATCTCAGCTTTATAAATTCTCTCATTCCTTACTAATCAATGACCAAATATTCCTCTGATCATAATGTCTAAAATTTCAAAACTTATTTGCTGTAATTTGTTCACAGCTTTATAAATTCTCTCATTCCTTACTAATCAATGACCAAATAGGCCTGTGATCATAATGTCTAAAACTCTAAAACTTAATTGCTGTATTTCTTTCGCATCTTTATGCCTCACAGGTTTATATCTTATTATCTCTCATCCCTTACTAATCAATGACCAAATATGCCTCTGATCATAATTTCTAAAACTTAAAAATTTTTTGCTGTATTTTGTTCACAGCTTTATAAATTCTCTCATTCCTTACTAATCAATGACTAAATATGCCTCTGATCAAAATGTCTCAAACTTTAAAACTTATTTGCTGTATTTTGTTCACTTATTTATAAATTCTCCATTCCTTACTAATCAACTGCTAAATATGCCTCTGATCATAATGTTGAAAACTTTAAAACTTATTTGCTGTATTTATTTCACAGCATTATAAATTCTTTCCGTACTCACTAATCAATGACCAAATATGTCAGTGATCATAATGTCTAAAACTATAAAACATTTGCTGTATTTTAGTCACAGCTTTATAAATTCGCTCATTTCTTAATAATTAATGACCAAATATTCTATAATTCTGAAACTTTAAAAATTTATTAGCAAAATTTAAATCTCTCATGATCAAAAAAAAAATAGGGTAGTAATGTCATTCTCAATCTATATGCTCTGAAAATATGACTAAAATTTTTTTTTGGTAAATTTTATCACAAGCATTACCAATCCAGCATCTGCATCATGAAATTCATAAGCACTATCCTGATCAAATGTCTAATCTTAAAATTATCCCATTAATTGCTGTTTACACAGCAAAAGCAAAGAAAATCTCTCTTTGGACCGTGTACGAGACTCAAAACATAGTCTGCATAACGCCCAGTGAAGTCAAAAGCCACGAGTTAGCACGGTATAAATGATGTCTCCGGTAATAATGAAATGCAAGAAAACGGACGCCCGAAAACACGAAAAGCTGCCGTAGAGGGAGAAAGAAAAAATCAGTATTACGTGCTGCACGGAGGATTGACTGAATATAATTGAATTCCATTCTCTCAACACCTGTTGCTTTGTAGCTAACGAAGAGGGATTATCTTTAAATTGCATATGGACAATTTCTTATGTTATCTCTATTGTCAAAATGGTATCACTATAAAATCAGATGTTATATATATATATATATATATATATATATATATATATATATAAATATATATATATATATTTGTATATCTATCTATACATATATAATAATAGAGAGAGAGAAATACATACATATTATATATCTATATTATATATATATATTATTATATATATATATATATATATATATATATATATATATATATAATATATATATATATATATATATATATAATTTGTATATATATATATATATTTGTATATATATATATATATATATATATATATATATATATATGTATATATATATATATATGTATATTAATATATATATATGTTTAATATAGAAAATATTATATATTTATATATATTAATATATATATAATTACTATAAAATAAAACCATAGATCTATCTATATATAAATATATATATATAAATTTATATACATTGTCAATATATATATATATAAATATATATTATATATATATATATATATATATATATATATATATATATATATATATATATAATATATATATATATATATATATATATATATGTTAATTATAATATAGATAATATATATTTAATTAATATAATATTATAATATATATATATATGTTATATATATTATATATATATATATATATATTATATAACATATAATGTACATACCATATAATGGTAATTATATAACATGGGATATTTATATATATATTTTTCATAATTCAATCAAATCTATTGTACCAGCACATTTAACATTTGAACTTAAAAGAAACCGAACACTCTTAGAACAAAAAATAATACCATTAATTGAAGTTATACTATCTTATTTGTTGCATCAATTTAAATTGCTATAGCAATTTAAACTGATCAAGAGTCTCCTATATTTATAATTGCATTTAGTAATGATACATTTCTTTTTGCAATAACAGCGTTTATTAACACCGCCATGCCTTCCTCTTCTCGAATTAGCTGCAGTGGCTTCTTTCCGCGTATTTCTTCCGTAGAAATTTGATGTATGGAGAGTAACTTTTCTTTACAAAATATAAACTGATTACGAGTATAAAGCTGCTTGGGTGCACCATTTTGTTTACTAATTTATAAAAGTCGTAGTCTTCTAACAACCACCGCCAATTAATTTCAGGCATCTGTATGACTACGGTCGACATTAGGGACTTGTATTCGCTTGTGTCAACAATTTCAGTATTAGGAAATTTTCTTTTTGAGGTTTGTAACACTTTTTTTTACATGCATTTGGTGATTACCTTTTACGTCAGCTCTTTTAATTTTATCAAAAATTATATAATTTTATAATTATAATAATTTTATCAAAACATGCAAGAATATATTCAATCCGCCAAGTTATGTCTATACGAGCGTTGTGGGTGTGAAATACAGAATAAAAAATATTTTTATCTTTAAAGATATAAAGATAACAAAGAATATTATTACTGGAAGAAAGTCAAAATTTGTTAAATTAAACCAAACAAAAGAAAGCTGAAAAAATATTTCACTCAAACTGTAGTTTTCAAATACTAGTTGAATTTAGTGCATTAGTGTCAATGTACTTAGTGCATTTAGTGCCAAATGGTAATTTTCAAATATTAGACGAATTTAGTGCAAAACAATTTGCAATATTCTTTCATATAGATATATTATTTTGTCCAAAATGCCATTTTATTTTAATATTTTATATTATTATTTTAATATTTTATTCAATATTTTTTCATATAGACATATATTATTTTGGTGAAAATGCCATCTTATTTTAATATTTTATTTTATTATTTTAATATTTTATTATTTTAATACTTAATCATTTTAATATTTTATTGTTTTAATATTCTATTTTTAATATTTTATTTTAATATTTCATTTTAATATTTTATTCAATATTTTTTCATATAGACATATATTATTTTGGTTAAAATGCCATTTTATTTTAATATTTTATTTTATTATTTTAATATTTTATTATTTTAATACTTAATTATTTTAATATTTTATTGTTTTAATATTTTGTTTTAATATTTTATTTTTAATATTTTATTTTAATATTTTATTTTAATATTTTATTTAATATTTTTTCATATAGACATATATTAATTTGGTCAAAATGCCATTTTATTTTAATATTTTATTTTATTATTTTAATATTTTATTATTTTAATACTTAATTATTTTAATATTTTATTTTTAATATTTTATTTTAATATTTTATTTTAATATTTTATTTTAATATTTTATTCAATATTTTTTCATATAGACATATATTATTTTGGTCAAAATGCCATTTTATTTTAATATTTTATTTTATTATTTTAATATTTTATTATTTTAATACTTAATTATTTTAATATTTTATTCTTTTAATATTTTGTTTTAATATATTGTTTTTAATATTTTATTTTAATATTTTATTTTTTAATATTTTATATTACTTTTAATATTTTAAATTACTTTTAATATTTTAAATTATTTAAAATTATTACAACCTTATAGAAAGTAACTCCCCCCCCCCCCCCCCCCCCCCCCCCCACCCCCCCCCCCCCCCCCCCCCCCCCCCCCCCCCCCCCCCCCCCCCCCCCCCCCCCCCCCCCCCCCCCCCCCCCCCCCCCCCCCCCCCCTCCCCCCCCTAAAACCCCCCCCCCCGCCCTAACTTAAGAGATATTGTTTTCATTTACTTTTATATCAAAGTTTATTTTTTTATAATGTGGAGGTACAAACTATTAAACTTTCTACTAAGCCTAACTCATTTTGCTGCTCTGATATTATTTTGCATTAATGTCCATGGTCGGTGCTTCAACGATGTTTGCGTAGGTTTATCTCTACTAGTTTAAATATCGATTGCATGTAAATGTTCATAATAGGCGGTGATCCTCATAGAAAACGATGAAAAAATTCAACGCACCTCCAAAAATTATTTCAATAATTACTAGGAGCAACATCTCAGTATATTGTGTAATCACCTTCGAGGTTTGCATACGAATGTTCCATTTTTTTCTGTTTTACCCGGGAATAAATTCGGAAATCTTTCGTTTAAATACATAATTGCAACCCATTAGATTGATGTTGCTATCCATTTTGGGCATAATCCGAGTTCCGGTTAATTTGCATAAAAGCTTTTAACACTGACACCCCACGCACTTATCTACCAAGAACGTTAAAGCTTTGTTTTAGTGCCAGGTAACAGCTCTGAAGAGTGGAAGCATAGCTTGATTTTGAGAACATTATTGAAAGACATATATTGCTCAGTGATGAGAGAGAAATTTTAAGCAATGATATTTTAATTAAAGAATATGGTAATCAATATTAAATATTTAAAAAAAATACGTGGGATTTCAGTCTATATTCTTACCAGTGTGTACCATAATAATTGCGTAGAACTTTTAAGCAATGATTTTTTAATTAAAGAATATGGTAATCAACATTAAATATTTTTAAAAAGTACGTGGGAGTTTAGTCTATATTCTTACCAGTGTGTACCATAAAAAATGCGTAGAACTTTTAGCAATGATTTTTTAATTAAAGAATATGGTAAGCAACATGAAATATTTAAGAAATACGTGGGATTTCCGTCTTTTTTCTAACCAGTGTGTACTATAATAATTGCATAGATCTTTTAAGCACTGAATTTTTAATTTAAGAATTTGGTAATCAACATTAAATATTTAAAAAATGCGTGGGATTTTAGTCTATATTCTTACCAGTGTGTACTATAATAATTGCGTAAAACTTTTAAGCAATGATATTTTAATTAAAGAATATGGTAATCAACATTAAATATTTAAAAAAAATACGTGGGATTTCAGTCTATATTCTTACCAGTGTGTAATATAATAACTAAGGAGAACTTTTAAGCAATGATTTTTTCAATTAAAGAATATGATAATCAACATTAAATATTAAAAACAAATACGTGGGATTTCAGTCTATATTCTTACCAGTGTGTAATATAATAACTAAGGAGAACTTTTAAGCAATGATTTTTTCAATTAAAGAATATGATAATCAACATTAAATATTAAAAAAAAATACGTGGGATTTCAGTCTATATTCTTACCTGTGTGTACAATAATAATTGTGTAGAACTTTTAGCAATGAATTTTTAATTAAAAAAATATGGTAATCAACATTAAATATTTAAGAAATACGTGGGATTTCCGTCTTTTTTCTAACCAGTGTGTGCTATAATAACTACATAGAACTTTTAAGCACTGAATTTTTAAATAAAGAATATGGTAATCAGAATTAAATATTTAAAAAATATGTGGATTTTCAGTCAATATTCTTACCAGTGTGTACCATAATAATTGCTTAGAACTTTTCAGCAATGATTTTTTAATTAAAGAATAGGGTAATTAACATTTAATATTTAACAAAATCAGGATTACAGACTTTATTTTTACCAATGTGTACCATTATAATTGTGTTTATGAAAGAAAAATGCAAAAAGAGAAATGAATTTCTAAGAAAAATATTTAAAATTTAAGTAACAGTTTATTTAATTTTTGACTGGAAAATTATATAATAACTATAAAATTAACTTTTGAAGTTTTATTTAAGAATACATAGTACTCAGCATACGTATTATGTCATATGATAAACATATTTTGACTAATCTACACAAATCTTCACTATACAATTCCACTTGATTTGATATTAAAGTTATCGCAGGAATTTTAATTTCGTTACCTTTTACAAAATTATTTAATTTTGTCATTTAAAGTAAGGATTTAGAAAATATAACATATATGCAACGGAATATTTGTAAAATATTTAACAAGAAGCAAAAGTTTTCAATTAATATTTTATAAATCAATTTTTTGTATTAAAATAAACCAAAATATTTTATGCTCTAAATCTCCATTTTATTAACAGAAACAATATTGTTTTTTTAAAGCTATGAATTTGTAAACTATTTTTAAACTCAAAATATTCAAATTTTTATAATTACAGAATGAAAAAGATTTTTATATTCCTTCTTATATGAAAATTTACACACAAACACACACGCATTTATATATAATATATATATATATATAAAATATATATATATATATATAAATATATATATATATATATATATATATATATAATATATATATATATATATATATATATATATATATATATATATATATATACTTATGCATACATACATACATCATGTATATACATATATACATATATATATATATACATATATATATATATATATATATACCTATATATATATATATATATATATATATATATATATATATATATATATATATATATATATACATATATACATACATACATACATATATATATATACATATATACATACATACATACATATATATATATATATATATATATATATATATATATATATATATATATATACATATATCAAAAGATTTTTGAAAAATTTTTACTACTTTGTTTAATAAAAGCATATTTTTTTAAGAAAAGTTCTTAAAATTACAAAACAAATTAATACTAAGTTATACATTTATAACAGATATTTCTAGATCAAACAAAGCTTTTCAGCTTATGAGAATCGAAAAAAAATTGTTTAACGAGAACTTTGTCAAATTACCTTTAAGCAACGATTTTGAATGGAAGGATTTTTTTCATACATCTTTTTTAATTACTATAGTAAATACATTTGATTTTGAGCATGTGTTCTCTATTTTTTATTTAGTTAGTTTAGATGAATTAATCGTGTTTCTAAATATTAAGAACTTTTTTTATTTAAAGTAAAGTGTTAGAGCATGTTTAAGTTTTTTTTTTTAATTCCTGATAGTAGATGTACAACACACAAATTTTATTCATAATTTTTGGTTTTTATAATAATTTTGTAGCTATTTAGTTTTTAAAAAGTTGTAAAGTTATTACTCCAGGGGACTGAATTTTTTAAAAAAGTTAAAATAATGTTAAAAGAATTGCATTTCTAATATTATCAATCCTACATAAAATAAACAACTTATAATGTAGAGTTTCATTGTAAGTCTTTAATGTTTTTACTGTGAAAATTTGATATCAATGTATGCATTAGTGTTTAATTACAGTGCGCATATAATGAAAAAACACAATTTTTCGTGCAATGACTTTAAAGTTTTTAAAGCTTCCTTAAAAGCTTTGCTTTTATATACAAAAGTTGTATAATTTTAAGTTCTAATTCAAATATTTCCATGGAATTTGTCTTAACACATTATGTTTGGGTACATTTCACAGTGGAATTGTACCCATTTTGTTCGGAAATTTAGTTATTCAGTTAAATCTCAATAGATTGAAAATTATGTAATATTTTAACCAACTTTTCGTATTTTATGTTGGAATATATAAACAAATAGATAGAAGTATATAGATAACAACCATAAAATTTTCGTAAACAAAAAATATATTTTTTAGTGAATAAATTTTTATTAGTATTCTAAATATGAAAAATTTTGTTAGAAATAGTAGTATATAGTTTTAATTTTTTCCCGTTCTGTGGCTCCGCATCGACTGTTGTAAAAACTAGTTTTTGTCTAAATTTTTAAGAATTTATGTAGTATACAAGAACATTTGGCTTCTTTTTCCTCTATATACCGTTATTTTTGTACCCACAAACAAACCATGTACTTACACTAACCAGTACTAGTATATGACCCGCACTCAAGTATCAATCGTCAGAAAACGTACTAGTACGTGATCCGCGCTCAAGTATCAATCATCAGTAAAAGTACTAGCACGTGTCCCGCATACAATGTGTAAAACGATTGAGAAATTTCTAGACATTTTAAAAATGTGAAAATCAAAAACTGTTTCGAAGGTTTAAAGGTGATGTGCTTACTTAATCGTAAATATTCAATTATTTTTTGAAAACTACATCATTTATTAAAGCAAAATGTCAAAAGTTATGTTTTTTTGCAGTGTAGTTAAAATATTTTCCACGGAACTGTTTTAGTAAAATTACTGTCTGAATATTATCTTCCTACTTGGGAAACGTGTTAAATCAAAATAAACTTTAATAACACACAACCATAGTATACAGAAACATTTTGTAAAGCATGTCCTACCCTTATGTTATGCAAAAAATGGTTTGTTGCATACAAGTGTAAATTATATGCAATCAATCACTACCTTGTCAATTCTTTCTTAACTTGCAAAGTCTAGAAAAATGTGCCAAAGATGTTTTGAAAGCATCAGGAATCATGTTTTCTTCACTGGAGTGTAGTCTAAAAATTTTTAATAACTCTTGCGATGCTAAAGCAGTAGGAATTTTAAAAATTAGCATATGTGGGTGAAAGTAATATCAACACACACTTTTAATAACTGACTGAAATATTTTAACCTAAAATGTTTTTCGTTCCTTCAGGTGAAAAAAAATTTTCATTTCTGTTTTCCGGACTAATAAAAGTATCAAAATCTTGAATAACTAAAACAGATTTCAGAAAGGCGATGCAAAATTGTTAAAGTCCGAAAGTACATACATAATGTTTGTGTTTTTTATTCCATAAAAAAGAATGTGATTTTTAATTAAATATTGTCCTCCCCTAAAAATACATTTTAATAATTGGACATATATTCTTCTTATATTATATGATTTAATATTTCTTTTAGCAACAGTTTAGGTATCTTAATTTATATTAAAACCAATAAAAAACATTGATTTACATTAATTTCTATTTTTATTGAGAGTAAAAGATGTATCAGTGAGTCTCAAAAGAAGAAATAAAACTTTCTATTTTCGAATTTCCTATATAGTATCTTTTCATCCTCTAAGAATAGTATCTCCTAACATATCTGATATATTTTTTCCCGTCCCCTTAATGCCTATAGAAAAAATCCCCATGTGTTTTCAGGTAATAACTAGTGTCAGAAAAGCATTGAAGATGAATATAAATATGCTAAAATTTTACTTGGGTAAGGAGTTTGTATATGTCAAAATTTAGCTAAAGAAATATTCGTTACAAATAGGTAATGTTGTAAACTGAATAGGGATTATGCTTCTCCCAAAAAGATTATGCACTTTCAAAGCAATAGAGATATGACTATACATAATCTCTAATAAATATATATGAGAACTATTCTAAACTTTTACATTAGTTATGTAACCAAGGAGTTTCTATATGTCAACATTTAGCTAAAGAAAAT
>CM063500.1:47844503-47849503 GCA_032207245.1 Pardosa pseudoannulata
TATACAAGTACCTAACGGTTTAAATATGCTAATGAGATGAATGAAATTGCGATGTACTGATTTTAATGAACGATGCAAAATGCTCATCTGTCAGTCTACTTCTGAAATTATTCTTTCTAAGGTTCAAAGTTGAAAACACTTGTTCCCATATAAGAAGCAAATATACCGCTGATATTCTGGGAGTGAGATAATAAATTTGAGATATAATATTTAAGTAAAGTAGAAAAGGAGATGGATATATAATGTAAAAATATATATTTCTTTTAATTTGCATCGGACTGGCAACTTAAAATTCTATCCGGGGGGCGGGATAAAATTTTCAGGCGGGCCGTAGTTTGCTCATCATTGCTCTAAAATATCGAGTGAAGAAAGAGATAGTTAGTAACTTGTAAAAAAATGCTTAATGAATTGCTTGCATACATAAACCTTAAAGTCTAGTAACTATTATTTCAATTTGAGTATAGAAAACCAGCTAGTAAAATGTTTTGTTACTTGAATTGAGCAGCATACTTTTCGTAAATCTGTTAAATAAAGAGCAACATTATTATTAAACTCCACTAAGTTCATGTGACTAAAATATAAGAGCAAAGATTAGTGTATACGAAGATTAGTATACCTATTGGCTTATATATTTCACAATATTATGTTAGTTCTAATCTGTTTATCAAGCATGAATATAATTTTACCATTTTCACATATTTATGCTTTATAACCTTGAGTGAAAAAAGAGATAGTTGGTCACTTCAAAATATTGCTTAATGAATCGTCTGCAGCATACATAATACTTAAAGTCTAGTTTCTATTATTTGAATTTGAGTATAGGAAACCAGATAATAAAATGTTTTGTTCTTTGAATTAAGCAGCATATTTTTCATAAATCTATTCAATAAGGAGCAACATTATAATTAAACTCCAATAAGTGTCATGTGACTAAAATATGAGAAAAGATTAGTACAACTATTGGCTTATATATTTCCCAATTTTACGTTAGTTCTAATCTGTTTATCAACCATGAATATAATTTTACCTGTTATGGTGTAAAATATTGAGTGAAGAAAGAGACAATTAATCACTCAAAAATAATGTTTAATAAATGGTCTGCATACATAAACAGTAAAGTCTAGTAACTGTTAATCTACATTAAATTGACTATGGAAAACCAACATATCACGAATTGAATAGAGTAACATACATTTCACGAATCTATTTAATCTAGAGCGAGATTATTGTTAAATCCCATTCACTAGTACGTGACTGAAATGTATGAGAAAAGATTAATATATATACACCTATTAAATCTACTCATATTTTCACACATTTAAGCTACCATGTATATATTTTAGCTTTTATTCTCTAAAGCATCGAGTAAAGAAAGAGGTAGTTATTCACTTATAAAAAATTGCTTAATGAAATGCCTGCATATATAACCCTTAAAGTTTAGTTGCTATTATTTAAATTTGAGTATAGAAAACCAGATAATAAAACCTTTTGTTCTTTGAATTAAGCAGCATATTTTTCATAAATCTGTTCAATAAGGAGCAACATTATTATTAAACTCCAATAAGTGTCATGTGACTAAAATATAAGAGCAAAGATTAGTATCTGCAAAGATTAGTATACCTATTGGCTTATATATTTCACAATTTTACGTTAGTTCTAATCTGTTTATCAACCATGAATATAATTTTATCATTTTCACATATTTATGCTCTAAAACCTTGAGTGAAGAAAGAGATAGTTGGTCACTTAAAAAATGGCTTAATGAATCGTCTGCAGCATACATAACCCTTAAATTCTAGTTTCTATTATTTGAATTTGAGTATAGAAAACCAGCTAGTAAAATGTTTTGTACTTTGAATTGAGCAGCATACTCTTCATAAATCTGTTCAATAAGGAGCAACATTATTATTAAAAGGCAATGAGTGCCATGTGACTAAAATATGGGAGCAAAGATTAGTATATACAAAGATTAGTATACCTATTGGGATATATATTTCACAATATTACGTTAGTTCTAATCTGTTTATCAACCATGAATATAATTTTACCTGTTATGGTGTAAAACATTGAAGAAAGAGACAGTCACTCAAAAAAATGTTTAATAAATGTTCTGCATACATAAACGGTAAAGTCTAGTAAGTGTTATTCTACATTAAAATGACTATGGAAAACCAACATGTCATGAATTGAATAGAGTAGCATACATTTCACGAATCTATTCAATCTAGAGCGAAATTATTATTAAATCCCATTCACTGACACGTGACTGAAATGTATGAGGAAAGATTGATATATACATACCTATTAAATCTACTCATATTTTCACACATTTAAGCTACCATGTATATATTTTAGCTTTTATGCTCTAAAACATCGAGTGAAGAAAGATAGTTAGTCACTTATAAAAAATGCTTAATGAAATGTCTGCATACATAAACCATAAAGTCTAGTTGCTATTATTTCAATTTTCTTGTAGTAAACCAGCTAGTAAAATATTTTTTCTTTGAATTGAGCAGCATATTTTTCATAAATCTGTTCAATAAGGAGCAACATTATTATTAAACCCCATTAAGTGTCATGTGACTAGAATTTAGGAGCAAAGATTAGTCGAAAGATTAGTATAGATAAATATAGATATAAAAAAAGATTGGTATAGATATACAAACATCAGTATATCTATTGGTTTATATATTTCACTATATTTTGTTAGTTCTAATCTGTTTATCAACTATGAATATAATTTTACCTGTTATGTGGTAAACCATTGAGTGAAGAAATAGATAATTGGTCACACAAAAAAATGTTTAATAAATGGTCTACATACATAAACGGTAGACTCTAGTAACTATTTTTCCAATTTGACAGTTCAAAAACAGCATGAATATGTGTTGTGAATTGTATTGAGCAGCATACTTTTCATGAATCTATCTAATATGGAGAGACAGTGTTATTATATCCCACTGAGTGTTACGTGACTGAAATATGAAAATAAAGATTAGTCTATGCATACCTGTTAATTAGACTCCTATATATTTCAGACATTAATAAATACATAAACGGTAAAGTCTAGTAATTGTTATACCACTTTGTCTGTTCAAAACCAGCATGTAATATGTGTCATGAATTGAATTGAGCAGCATACTTTTCATGAATCTATCTAATACGGAGAGACAGTATTATTATATCCCACTGAGTGTTACGTGACTGAAATATGGAAATAAAGATTAGTCCATACATACCTGTTAACTAGACTCATATATATTTCAGTCATTAATAAATATTATCATTCTTTTAATATGTTAAACAACCGTAAATATAATTTTACCTCTTACGAAGTAAAGAATAGAGTGAACAAAAAGGTAGTTGGTCACGTAAAACAAAATGATATTAATGAATGGCATGCATATATAAACCTTAATATCTAGTAACTGTTATTCTTCATTAGTCTGATTATAGTAAAACAGCATATAAACTATTTGGAGAATGGAATTCAGCCTCATATATTTTTCATACGGGTATACAAATTGGGTAAGTAAATTGGACAGTAAAATTAGATCCCAGCCGATGCTATATGACTGAAATATAGATAAAAGATTGGTGTATGCATACCTGTTCACTTCATAATCTTATATGGTTTCTAACCTCTTAAAAAAAGATTAATATAATTTTACCCTTTTCAAGTGAAACAAAAAGGTTTTAATGAATGGCTTGCATATATAAACTTTAACTTCTAGTAACTGTTATTTTACTTTAATCTGATTATAGTTAAACAGCATATAAACTGTTTCGATAAACAGTTATTGAATTTGGATCAAGAGTATTATTAAATACCAGCCAATGTTATATGACTGAAATATAGAAGCAAAGATTATTATATAACATATCTGTTAGCTTTACTCATTTAATAAACTTATATTGTTTCTAATATCTTAGAAAATATAAACATGACTATAGTAAAATAGTATATAAAAACTATTTGGAGAATTGAATTCATTATTATTTGTTCATAAAGGTATTCAATTTGGATCCACAGTACTATTAAATCCCAGTCAATGTTACATAACTGAAATATAGTTTCAAAAATTAGTATATGCATACCTGTTAGCTTTACTCACTTCATAAACTTATATTGTTTCTAATTAAATTCCTCTTAAAAGAGATGAATATAGCTGTAATAAAACAGCATATAAACTATTTGGAGAACTCAATTCAGCATCATATTTTTTCATAAAGGTATCCAATTTGGATCCACAGTATTATTAAATCCTAGCCAATGTTACATGACTGAAATATACTTGCAAAAATTAGTATATGTATATTTGTTAGTTTTGCTCCTTTCATAATCTTATATTGATTCTAATATCTTAAAAAAGATGAACATGACCTTAGTAAAACAGCATATAAACTATTTGGAGAATGGAATTGAGAATCATATTTTTCACGAAATTATTCAATTTAGAGTGAGAGTATTATTAAATCCCTGCCAATGATACATGTCTGAAATATAGGAGCAAAGATTAGTATATGCATATCTGTTACCTTTACTCATTTCATAATCTTATATTGTTTCTATTTTAATATCTTAAAAAAAGAATATGACTGTAATAAAAATCATATAAACTGTTTGGGGAATTGAAGACAGCATCGTATTTTTCATAAAGGTATTCAATTTAGAGTGAGAGTATTATTAAATCCCTGCCAATGATACATGTCTGAAATATAGGAGCAAAGATTAGTATATTCATATCTGTTACCTTTACTCATTTCATAATCTTATATTGTTTCTATTCTAATATCTTAAAAAAAGATTAATATAATTTTACCTGTTCAAGTAAAGCAAAAAAGTTTAGGCTAGAGTATTGTTAACTCCCAGCCAATGTTGCGTGACTGAAATATAGAAGCAAATATTAATATATACGTATCTGTTAGCTTTACTCATTTCAGAATCGCATATGATTTGTAATATCTTAAGCACTCATGAACATAATTTTACCTCTTAT
>CM063500.1:47864503-47877003 GCA_032207245.1 Pardosa pseudoannulata
ATGTCTTTATAATAGAACTCTTCAAAGCTGGACTGATTTTGATGAAATTTTGTGTACTTAATTAATATGATTCGCGAGTGGTTTAGATTCACAATTTCATCCAATAGAAATTTTTTTTATTAAAAATCTGGAATTGCTTGCTCTTGAGCAGCCGAACGCTGGCCGAATTATTAGGGATCTGGCCTTCTGAACGGAGTTCCTTCGAATCCCACTATGCATGAATGCTCGTAGACGTTTGGAATAGCTTTTAAAATTTAGGTCCGGTCTCATTAGCCCTCGTGTTGCAAAAAGTAAACCATAGCGCTTCAAAAAATCAAAACTTTGTTTATTGATGTTTATTATAACTGAACGGGCTTCAGTACGAGAAGCCCAAGGATCAAATCCCTGTGAAGGCAGTGTGGAATTTTAATTTAATCTAATTTTTTTGTGATGACTGTACGCGTTCATCAAGTATTTTAAAATAGTTTTTCTTACTTTTCCATCAAACCAACCAATTTATAATTTATTTTCAATTTTTGGATGTACAGCCTTAAAAACAGGACAACGTCTGTCGGGTCGTCTAGTACTGTATAAAAATAAAAGATGTTTTATATGTTTTATATAAGTTTTGTTATTACATACAAAATACATGTGTATTTGCCCCCTACTAAATCTTTAAAAATGTTTATACACCGTATTTAATAAAACCTTTCATAAATATAAATATAAAATTATTATATTTAAAAATGTACAATATGGAAAATAAAATAAAAGCTAATCAGAATTTAATGTTTTCTTTTATGTTATGTTATTCATACAGACTAAATAAGCCCATTTACAATTATTAATGTATGTCAATGATGGATATAATAGATATTAAATGCCAATGCCAATGATGCTATTAAATGGCACACATGAAGAGTTTTAAACACATCAGAATATATTTCTAGAAATCCAAAACAACTGAAATGTTAATAAAAATATATAATAATAAATAAAATACTTGTTAAAATATATTCTATGCTATTAAGTAATGTTAATCTAATTTAGTGTTATATAAATTAGAATAAATACGTTAACATTTCACTAGATGGTGTAAAATATCACAGGTATTAAGTTGCCAATGAAGCAGTTATAATTGTTTTTATGTAAAGTTAATCTAATTTAGTGTTGTATAAATTACAACAAATGCATTAACATTTAGCTAGATGGTGTAAAATATCACAGGTATTAAATTGCCAATGCAGCCGTTATAATTGTTATTAAAACTTAATAATTTTTGTGCTTTTTTATAAAAGTATTAATTCTACATTTATATTTTGTACATTTCTTAAAATAATTAATTAGGGAATTCTTCCATATACAAACATAAAATATCGCATGTAGAAAAGAATTACAATTTTAATTAACTTTATCAGATTTGGTGATACATTTTTTAAAACATTTTTATTTCAATTTTTTGGTGTATTTCATATTTTGGGTATTATTTGTGATTTGTATTATGATTCTCTTACAACAGCAATCGCATTCCGTTTTAAATAACATCATACGTTCATCGTATATACGTTCATCGTACAACTTTTATAAAATCATCTTTATTGTTGCTGAACATCATCAGATTTAGTGATACATTTTTTAAAACTTTTTAGTTGAATTTGCTTAATATTTTGGTATTTTTCCCATTTCGGGTATTATTTGCGATTTGTATTATGATTCTATGACAACAGCAGTCTCATTCCGTTTTATATAAAATCATACGTTCATCGTATAACTTTTATAAAAACAATCTTTATTGTTGCTGAAACATTATCAGATTAAGTGATACCATTTTTAAAAATTTTTATTTGAATTTCTTTAAAATTTTGGTGTTTTTCACATTTTGGGTATTATTTGCGATTTGTATTAATGATTCTATGACAACAGCAGTCTCATTCCGTTTTAAAATAAAATCATACGTTCATCGTATAACTTTTTATAAAAACATCTTTATTGTTGCTGAACATTAATCAGATTAAGTGATACATTTTTAAAAATTTGTATTTGAATTTCTTTAACATTTTGGTGTTTTCCCACATTTCGGGTATTATTTGCGATTTGTATTATGATTCTATGACAACAGCAATAGCATTCCATTTCAACTAAAATCATACCTCCTCCGTTCAAAAAACAAAACTGCAAATTCATATTAACCTATTAGAAATGTCTGAAACACTAATATCTTCCAACGAGGACAATTTCCTGTTTTTGACTAATACAATATTTAAAACATCTCCTCAGTGAAACATATTTCCTTTCAAAACACTCCTTCCTAACTCCTCCTAGTTTTAATAGAAAGCTCTTTTCCATTATGCTTTCAATTCGTCTTAAAAATAGCAGCTTGCTTTGACGCAGATAACAAAATGCTGTAAGCCGACCCCATCATGAAAAGTTCCTTAGCCCTGAACAAATCTCATATCCGATATCTATTTCCATTAGCGTAATCTGTTGCCTGCAGCTCTAAGTGTCAAAATATCCACCTGTAAGGAATATCTCTACTACAAGATGTTATTGATCGACGGGTAAAGGAATTTGATTATCTGTGTAGGTGGGTATTACGTATCAGACAAACAAGGAATTTAAGAGTTTCCTTTACAACTCAACCATTTGGGGATTGAGAATACTTTTAAATGCTTTGTATCTAAATTCGGGGAAGTCTCTTGTATCTTGGAAATTACAGTAAATTTTGAGGGAAGAGGGGAGATTTATGAGCAATTTCTGAAATAAAAAATGCTTTCTTGCTAAAGTAGGGATTCTCAGAATACTTTTTTGATAAAAATCAATTTATATTAAGGAACACATCTAAAAACTGGTTTTATGATGCATTTTCATAAAAAGTTTAAAAAAAAGTATCCAAAATACAGATTTATGTATTATTTGATAATGCTGAAAAAATTCAGTTTACAATGAAAATGGTTTGCATACAATGTACACAACCCCAAACAATTGTGTATTTAGTTGCCTTGAGGGAAAATAAATTTTTATTCATTGATACTTTAAATACTTTGTATCTAAGTTCTTGGAAGTGTTTTATTATGTTAATTGTCGAATCTTGGTAAAACCAGTAAATTTAGAGAAAATAATGAACATTTGTGTGAAATGTTTAAAATAAAATATGCTTTCTTTTAAAAGTAGGGATTCTCAAAATGCTTTTAATGATAAGGACTAATTTGCTTTAAGGAACACATCTAAGAACTTGTTTTACGAAACATTTTCATAAAAAATTTTTATAAACTATCAAAAATATGGACTTATGTATTATTTGGTAATATTAAAAAATGCAGCTTACATTGAAAATGTTTGGAATACAGCGTAAACAACCCGAAACAACTGTGTGTTTAGTTGCCTTGAGAGAAAATAGACTTTTATTCATTGATATTTGTACCTATAGTACTATTTGTATCTACTTGTATATTTTGTATCTAAATTCTTGGAAGTCTTTTATTATTGTAAGATTCGAATCTTTAAAATGCCAGTAAATTTAGACGAAAAATGAACATTTATGTGTAATGTTTGAAAAAAATATGCTTTCTTTTTAAAGTACGTATTCTCAGAATACTTTTAATGATAAAGACTAATTTGTATTAAGGAACATATATAATAACTGGTTTTAGAACATTTTCATAAGAATTGTTTTTATAAATTTCAAAAATACAGATTTGTGTGTAATTTATTAGTATTAAAAAGTACAATATACATTGAAAATGGTTTCAATTCAACGTAAACAACCCGAAACGATTATCTGTGTATTAATGTAACAGTCTTTTATGTAACAGTCTTTTATTGATTGATACTTTTAAATGCTTTGTATCTAAATTCTTGGAAGTATTTTATTATTACAATTGTCAAATCTTGGCAATTCTAGTAAATTTAGATTAAAGATTGATGATTTATGTGCAATGTTTGAATTTAAAAATACTTTCCTTTTTAAGTAGTATTTCTCAGAATACTTTTAATGATGAAGACAAATTTGTATTAAGGAACACATCTAAGAACTGGTTTTACAAAATATTTTCATAAGAATTTATATAAAATAGCATATATATAGATTTATGTATAATTTGATAATATTGAAAAACGCAGTTTACATTGAAAATGGTTGGAATACAGCGTAAACAACCCGAAACAATTGTGTACTTAGTTGCCTTGAAGGAAAATAAACTTTTCATTGATATTTGTATCAAAAATACTTCTTGTATCTACTTGTATCTTTTGTATCTAAATTTTTGAAAGTGTTTTAGTATTATAAAATTGAGTCTTGGAAATTCCTGTAAATTTAGAGGGAAAATTAACATTTATGTGCAATATTTGAAAACCCTCTGCTTTCTTTTTAAAGTAGGGATTTTCAGAACACCTTTTTTTGATAAAGACTTATTTGCATTAAAGAACACTTCCAAGAACTGGTTTTATGATCATTTTCATAAGAATATTTTTAATTATCAAAAGTACAGATTTATGTGTAATTTGGTAATATTAATATGCGAAGTTTACATTGAAAATAGTTTGAATGCAACGTAAGAAACCCAAAACAATAAACTGTGCATTGAGTTGGCTTGAGGGAAAACAGTCTTTTATTGATTGATAATTTTAAATGATTTGTATCTAAATCCTTGAAAGTGTTTTATCATTATAAGTGTCGAATCTTGGCAATTCTAGTAAATTTAGAGGAAAGATTGATGATTCATGTTCAATGCTTGAAATTAAAAATACTTTGTTTTTGAAGTAGGAATTTTCTGAACACTTTTAATGATAAAGACAAATTTGTATTAAGGAACACATCTAAGAATTGATTTTACGAAACATTTTCATAATAATTCATATAATATATCAAAAATACAGATTTATGTATAATTTAGTAATATTAAAAATGCAGTTTACTTTGAAAATGGTTTGAATGCAACGTAAACAACTCAAAACAACTGTGTATGCAGTTGACTCGAGGGAAAGTAGAATTTTATTCATTGATACAGAAAATGCTTTGTATCTAAATTCAAAGAAGTGATTTATATCTTGGAAATTCCAGTGAATTTAGAGGAAAGGATGGAGATTTGTACTAAAATATGCTTTTATTTTAAAGTATGCATTCTAAGAATACTCTTTTTGACAAAAACTAAATTATATTGAGGAACACTTCTACGAATTTGTTTTAAAACGTAAACAACCCGAAACAATAAACTGCGTATTTAGTTTCCTTGTGGGAAAACAAACCTTATTGACTGACACTTTTTTAAAATGGTTTGTATCTAAATTCTTGGAAGCGTTTAGCATTATAATAGTTTCGAATCTTGGGCAATTGTAGTAAATTTAGAGGAAAGATTGATGATTCATGTTCAATGCTTGAAATTAAAAATACTTTGTTTTTGAAGTAGGAATTTTCTGAACACTTTTAATGATAAAGACAAATTTGTATTAAGGAACACATCTAAGAATTGATTTTACGAAACATTTTCATAATAATTCATATAATATATCAAAAATACAGATTTATGTATAATTTAGTAATATTAAAAAATGCAGTTTACTTTGAAAATGGTTTGAATGCAACGTAAACAGCTCGAAACAACTGTGTATGCAGTTGACTTGAGGGAAACGAGAATTTTATTCATTGATACAGAAAATGCTTTGTATCTAAATTCATAGAAGTGATTTATAGCTTGGAAATTCCAGTGAATTTAGAGGAAAGTATAGAGATTTGTACTAAAATATGCTTTTATTTTAAAGTATGCATTTTAAGAATATTTTTTTGACAAAAAATAATTATATTAAGGAACACATCTACGAACTGGTTTTAACAACCCGAAACAATAAACTGCATATTTAGGTTTCCTTGCGGGAAAAAAAACAGACTTTATTGATTGACACTTTTTAAATGATTTGTATCTAAATTCATAGAAGTGATTTTATATGTTGGAAATTCCTATGAATTTAGAGGAAAGAATGAAGATTTGTACTAAAATATGCTTTTTATTTTAAAGTATGCATTCTAAGAATACTCTTTTTGACAAAAACTAAATTATATTAAGGAACAGATCTACGAACTGGTTTTAAAACGTACAACAACCCGAAACAATAAACTGCGTATTAAGTGTCCTTGCGGGAAAACAAACTTTATTGATTGACCCTTTTTAAATGCTTTATACCTAAATTTTTGGAAGTGTTTTATCATTATAAGTGTCGAATCTTGGCAATCGTAGTAAATTTTGAGGAATGATTGATGATTGATGTTCAATCTTTGAAATTGAAGATACTTTCTTTTTTACGTGGGAATTTTCTGAACACTTTTAATGAAAAAGACAAATTTGTATTAAGGAACACATCTAAGAACTGGTTTTATGAAACATTTTCATAATAATTCATATAATATATCAAAAATACAGATTTATGTATAATTTAGTAATAATAAAAAGTGCAGTTTACTTTGAAAATGGTTTGAATGCAACGTAAACAGCTCGCTCGAAACAACTGTGTATGTAGTTTGACTTGAGAGAAAGGAGAATTTCATTCATTGATACTGAAAATGCTTTGTATCTAAATTCATAGAAGTGATTTATATCTTGGAAATTCCAGTGAAAAAAAAAAAAATTTAGAGGAAAGTATAGAGATTTGTACTAAAATATGCTTTTATTTTAAAGTATGCATTTTAAGAATTTATTTTTTGACAAAAAATAATTATATTAAGGAACACATCTACGAACTGGTTTTAAAACGTAAACAACCCGAAACAATAAACTGCATATTTAGGTTCCTTGCGGGAAAACAGACTTTATTGATTGACACTTTTAAATGATTTGTATCTAAATTCATAGAAGTGATTTATATGTTTGGAAATTCCCTATGAATTTAGAGGGAAAAGAATGAAGATTTTGTACTAAAATATGCTTTTATTTAAAGTATGCATTCTAAAGGACTACTCTTTTTGACAAAAACTAAATTATATTAAGGAACAGATCTACGAACTGGTTTTAAAACGTAAACAACACGAAACAATAAACTGCGTATTTAGTGTCCTTGCGGGAAAACAAACTTTATTGATTGATAATTTTAAATGCTTTGTACCTAAATTCTTGGAAGTGTTTTATCATTATAAGTGTCGAATCTTGGCAATCGTAGTAAATTTTGAGGAATGATTGATGATTGATGTTCAATCTTTGAAATTGAAGATACTTTCTTTTTTACGTGGGAATTTTCTGAACACTTTTAATGAAAAAGACAAATTTGTATTAAGGAACACATCTAAGAACTGGTTTTATGAAACATTTTCATAATAATTCATATAATATATCAAAAATACAGATTTATGTATAATTTAGTAATATTAAAAAATGCAGTTTACTTTGAAAATGGTTTGAATGCAACGTAAACAACTCAAAACAACTGTGTATGCAGTTGACTCGAGGGAAAGTAGAATTTTATTCATTGATACAGAAAATGCTTTGTATCTAAATTCAAAGAAGTGATTTATATCTTGGAAATTCCAGTGAATTTAGAGGAAAGGATGGAGATTTGTACTAAAATATGCTTTTATTTTAAAGTATGCATTTTAAGAATATTTTTTTGACAAAAAATAATTATATTAAGGAACACATCTACGAACTGGTTTTAAAACGTAAACAACCCGAAACAATAAACTGCATATTTAGGTTCCTTGCGGGAAAACAGACTTTATTGATTGACACTTTTAAATGATTTGTATCTAAATTCATAGAAGTGATTTATATGTTGGAAATTCCTATGAATTTAGAGGAAAGAATGAAGATTTGTACTAAAATATGCTTTTATTTTAAAGTATGCATTCTAAGAATACTCTTTTTGACAAAAACTAAATTATATTAAGGAACAGATCTACGAACTGGTTTTAAAACGTAAACAACACGAAACAATAAACTGCGTATTTAGTGTCCTTGCGGGAAAACAAACTTTATTGATTGACCCTTTTAAATGCTTTGTACCTAAATTCTTGGAAGTGTTTTATCATTATAAGTGTCGAATCTTGGCAATTGTAGTAAATTTAGAGGAATGATTGATGATTGATGTTCAATGTTTGAAATTAAAAATACTTTCTTTTTTAAGTGGGAATTTTCTGAACACTTTTAATGATAAAGACAAATTTGTATTAAGGAACACATCTAAGAACTGGTTTTATGAATCTTTTTATAATAATTCATATAATATATCAAAAATACAGATTTATGTATAATTTAGTAATATTAAAAAATACAGTTTACTTTGAAAATGGTTTGAATGCAACGTAAACAGCTCGAAACAACTGTGTATGCAGTTGACTTGAGGGAAACGAGAATTTTATTCATTGATACTGAAAATGCTTTGTATCTAAATTCAAAGAAGTGATTTATATCTTGGAAATTAAAGTGAATTTTGAGGAAGGATGGGGATTTGTACTAAAATATGCTTTAATTAAAAGTGTGCATTCTAAGAATACTCTTTTTGACAAAAACTAAAGTATATTAAGGAACACATCTAAGAACTGGTTTTAAAACGTAAATAACCCGAAACAATAAACTGCGTATTTAATTTCCTTGTTGGGAAGCACTTTATTGATTGACACTTTTAAATGCTTTGTATCTAAATTCATAGAAGTGATTTATATCTTGGAAATTCCTGTGAATTTAGAAGAAGGATGGAGATTTGTACTAAAATATGCTTTAATTAAAAGTATTCATTCTAAGAATACTCTTTTTGACAAAAACTAAATTATATTAAGGAACACATTTTCGAACTGGTTTTAAAACGTAAACAACCCGAAACAATAAACTGCATATTTAGTTTCCTTGTGGGAAAAAAGACTTTATTGATTGACACTTTTAAATGCTTTGTATCTAAATTCTTGGAAGTGTTTTTTTATATAAATGTTAAATCTTGGTAATTCCAGTAAATTTAGAGGAAATATGAATATTTGTGTGTAATTTTTTTTTAATAAAATATGCTGTTTTCTTTAAGTAGGTATTCTCAGAATACTTTTTTATACTGTTTATTTCGTATGAACACATTGTGTGCGGATACATTTCGCAGCGGAATTGTACCGGGAGCGGGCGTTTTGCCCTTAAATTTAGTTTTTAGTTACATCTCAATAGATCGACAATTATTTAGTTTTACATCAGTCCCATCGAGTAATGTAAAAACTAGTTTTTATTTCTGTAAATTTTTCCAGAACCTGTGTAGTAGACAAGAACATTCGGCTTCGTTTTCCTGTATATACTGTTATTTTTGTACCCACAAACAGACCATGGATTTACACTAACACGCACTAATACGTGACAAGCGCTCAAGTATCAATCGTCACAAAACGTACTAGTACGTGCCTCGCGCTCAAGTATCATTCGTCAGAAAACGTACTAGTGCGTATCCAGCAGACAATGTGTTAACAGGAGAACTTCAGGGATTTCGAATAACCTTAAATGGTGTCGATTAGATACAGGGATATAAAATATTAAAAATAATTGTAATAACTAATTAATTGCAATATTACTGCTAAATAGGGTTTAGTCTTTAGACATACTATTATGATTCCATTTAATTACCATATATTATGACACTTTATGAGTTATAAATAACTATAATAAAACAAATGCTATGTAACAAAACACTTAGACACAACAATTTTGTTTTAATTAATTCATTTACGCTGTGAAACCCAATAAGATTGCACTAAAGATCAAACAAATGTGCCATAGTAATTTCAGAAGTTAGTTTTACTAATGGTATCTACTTGTTAAACTATCTTTTGTTGAACACCAGTTTTTATATAAGGATAAATTACTTTGTTGTCAAAACTACACCAGTGGTCGGTCTATTTAAAATTAGTAAGATATCTGCTAATTAACCTAGAACTACAAAATTTTTGTGTATAATCACTATACAAAATAATTAAAATTAAAGAAAATATTTTAGATTCCCTACAAAATGAGGACAGAAAAACAAACTAAACAGTCTCCGACGTCCAATCGAAACTGGAGAATTTACTGTTCAAGAACATTTTTGAGAACTAGTTTTTATGAAAACATTTCATAAGAATTTTTATAAAATATTAAAATACAGATTTATGCAATATTTGGGAATATTAAAATAATGCAGTTTACATTAAAAAAGTTAGACTACACATAAGCAACCCGAAACAATAAACTGTGTATTTAGTTTCCTTGCGAGAAAACAGACTTTTAATGATAGACACTTTTAAATGCTTTCTATCGAAATTCGTAAAATTATTTTATTATATAAGCGTCGAATTTTGATAATTCCAGTAAATTTAGACCAAAAAATGAAGATTTGTGTGTAATGTTTGAAAAAATATATGCTTTCTTTTAAAAGTAGGTATTCTCAGAATACTTTTTTTTGATAAATACAAATTCGTATTAACACTAGAACGTCTGAGATTTCGATTTAATATTAAACATCCCCGGTGTCGTTTAGACACAGTGATATAAAGTATTGAAAATAATTGTAATAACTAATTAATTGCAAGATTGCTGCTAAATAGGGTTTAGTTTTAAGACATATTAATATTATTCAATATTATTATCATATATTATGACCCTTTATATTAAATATATAACAAAACAAATGATATGTAGCAAAACATTTAGACACAACAATTTTGTTATAGTTGATTCATTTACGTTGTGGAACCCGATAAGATTGCATTTAAGACCCAACAAATGTGCGATAGTACTTTGAGAAGTTTGTTTTACTAATGGTATATTCTTATTCAACTATGTTTGTTGAACGACAGTTATTTTTATAAGGATAAATTGTTTTATTGTCAAAATGACAACAGCGCAAGTTCCAGGTTTAACTAGTTTCAAAATCGCTCCCAATTAACCTATAACCAAAACATTTTATGTGTAATTATAATAAAAATAATTTAAAGTAATGCAAATTTTTTAGATTGTCTGCAAAAATGCAGAAAGAAGAATAAACTAGACAGTCTTCAATCTGCAATTGACACCGGGCAATCTATTGTTAAGGTATGCTAAGAACTAGTTTTTATGAAATAATTTCATAAGAATTGTTATATAATATCCAAATACATATTTATATAATATTTGGTAATATTAAAATAATGCAGTTTACATTAAAAAAGAGTTAGACTATAACATAAGCAACCCGAAACAATATACTGTGTATTTAGTTGCCTTGAGGGAAAATAGACTTTTATTCATTGAGTTGCAAAGCTGCTACTGTAGTTCTCTGAAAAAAATAATATAAAATATTGTTTTAAAAATTTTTCAATATATGAAATAAACATATGCAAACTAATATTGTTATAACATATGATGCATTAACCGTGCATGTCATTCAAATATTTACAATGTTTTCATATATGATGATCACATAATTTTGTAAATCTGTTTATCTAGGGTTTATGTATTACGAAAACAGTAAGTATAGTTTTAATAAATCTTATGTTTACATTTAGTTATATATAAAGGATATAAAATATTGAAATAGTTTTTACATTCAATTTTAAATCCTGTGAACTCTAGAGTAAACTTGTCTAGGATTATTTTTATTTGAAATAGGTTTATTGTTTTAGATGCAGATGAACGTCAAAACAAAATGAAAATAATTTTAAGAAGACTGCCCTTGTTAAGACTTTTAGTCCAGTTATAATTATTAAAAAAATTGTTAAAAATTAGGACAAGAAAAAAATGAGCAGTTATTAGAAGTTAACAATTTAAGAGAATGAAGTGTTAGCATAAAGTAAATGTAATAAAAAATATAATGCACAACAATATACAAATCCAAATAAATCAAAGATTTAATAAACAGTATGTTGAAAATTTAAACATTTTTTGGCTAAAGCTTGCGGATGTAATTTTCCTTTTAGCTTTTTTTTCAGTTTATTAATAATTATATTTTAAAAAATTATATTAATAACAGCTCTCTTCAAAAGTACTGGTCTGTAGACAGAAAAATATTCGATTAGGACCTGACGAGTCTTTCAGGAACCAATAGAAATCAAACAAAATGACTCACCAGTATGCAGTTTATCAGGAATAGAATTAGTATATATATATGTCATGTATGTAAATGTATGTATATATATGTATGTATATATATATATATATATATATATAATATATAATATATATTATATATATATATATATATATATATATATATATATATATATATATATATGTATATGTATGTATATATATGTATGAATATGTATATATATATGATAATATATAGTATATATTCTATATATATATATATATATTATCTAATATATAATATTATAAAATATATATATATTATATATATATATATATATATATATATATAATACATATATATATTATATATATATATATATATACATAAATATATACATATATATATATAAATATATAAATATATATATATATATAAATATATATAAATATATATATATATAAATATAAATATATATATATCTGGTAAGCCCTTGGCGGCTGATGCCCCCCTTATGTACAATAACTCTA
>CM063500.1:47882003-47889503 GCA_032207245.1 Pardosa pseudoannulata
ATATATAGTTTATATTACTTGGAGATTAAAATTATCCGTTTAATACATCATTAATCTACCGTAGGATAGTTAAATTTAATCTCTGATATATGTATATTATATTCCCGTTTTATAATAAAATAATAATATACAAGAACTTTTACTATGAGTTACGTTTTGAAATTTAATCACAAAATTTCCCCTGGTAGTTTTCACTTCACGCCATCATAAACCTTTATAAATTTTCATTATTTTAATCCATATTCATAGTCACGCGTGTTCCGTTTTAACCCCCAAGTTATTATTTAGGCATCGCATAAATAAATAAATTGACTCAACTCGTTAACATTACCTCTCGTTGCCATGTTTTCCAAGATTCAAATTTCCATTATCATTATTGCACGGTTTCTTTATCTTACTTCGTAAAATTATTAACGTGTAATAAAATATCTTCAGTTCTTAAAAAACAGAGCTGAATTATGCTCAAGTATTCAGTTGTTCTATTATTTACACAAACATATATATAAACAAACATTTGTATAATATTTTAGCCTGTAAGAGGTAAAATATGCCTACAATAAACAATTTTTCATAACAGGTGTACATGTTTTTGTGTGGTCTCAGATAGTTCATAACGAAATTTTTGTTTACTTCAGGGTACTTTGGCTAAAACCAGGTCTTCGAACAGGAGCTGAACCAAAAACTGATAACCGGGGAAAAGCGGGTTTTTTTTTGGTTGGATTAAAAACCGGAATTAAACTGAAAAAAATATTAGTTTATATGCGTTCGATATATCTTCAGTTATTTTGTTATTGTAAATAATATACCATAAACAATTACTCACAGAAGGTGTATATATCCCTGTGTGGTCTCAGATCGTTCATAACGAAATTTTGGTTTACTTCAGGGTACTTTGGTTAAAACCAGGGCTTCGAACAGGAGCTGAACCAAAAACTGATAACCGGAAAAAACCGGGTTTTTTGGTTGGAATGAAAACCGGAATTGAGCAGAAAAAAATATCAGTTCGATATATCTTCAGTCATTTTGTTACTGTAAACAATGTACCATAAACAATTACTCACAGCAGGTGTATATATGCCTGTGTGGTCTCAGATCGTTCATAACGAAATTTTGGTTTACTTCAGGGTACTTTGGCTAAAACCAGGGCTTTAAACAGGAGCTGAACCAAAAACTGATAACCGGAATTTATTTTTGTTTGGAATGAAAATCGGAATTGAACCGAAATAAATATCGGTTTATATCGGTTCGATATATTTTCAGTCATTTTGTTACTGTAAACAATGTACCATAAACAAATACAGCAGATGTATATATACCTGTGTGGTCTCAGATAGTTCATAACGAATTTTTGGTTTACTTCAGAGTACTTTGGTTGAAACCAGATCTTCGAACAGGAGCTGAACCAAAAACTGATAACTGGAAAAACCCGGGTTTTTTGGTTGGAATGAAAATCGGAATTGAACCGAAATAAATATCGGTTTATATCGGTTCGATATATTTTCAGTCATTTAATTACTGTAGATAATGTACCATAAACAATTACCCACAGCAGGTGTAAATATCCCTGTGTGGTCTCAGGTCGTTCATAATGAAATTTTGGTTTACTTCAGGGTACTTTGGCTAAAACCAGGGCTTTAAACAGGAGCTGAACCAAAAACTGATAACCGGAATTTATTTTTGTTTGGAATGAAAATCGGAATTGAACCGAAAAAAATATCGGTTTATTACTGTTCGTTATGATTTTAGTCATTTTGTTACTGTAACAAACTTAATATTTTTTAGTTTAAGGTCAACTATATAATTATCGTCATTACATGTATATTTCTTCTCGATTTCGTGTTTTGTAGTTCATTATTACTTTTCCGTTTCAGTTTTGCATTAAACTACTTCTAGAAAGCAGATTTAATTCAGTTGAATGTTCAGTTGCTAAATTTGGTTTTGATAATGGATAACAATTCCATGCTCACCGTTCTCTACTAAAACTTGCGAACATAGGTGTTGTTTCTGCTTACCACTCGTACCGTACATTCTGGGTAATTGTATGAATTCACATAGTGTACCAATTAAAAAAGAAGAAAATCTTCTAAATTTTAATAGATTTACAATTTTCTTTCTTTGTGATAACTTATATTTTTAGTACAAATAACAGTTGGGCTGAAAAGTTCGTAAGCAACCATAGAAAAAACTTTTTTTGATAAAATTTGATTTTATTATCCAATGTTGTTACCTTCAAGGACTATACAACAATTATAGCGGCCGTACAATTTTTCGGTACTGTTTTTATAGTACGATTTCTCCTTAGCCTCAAAATAGCTCTCAATTTCGGCGATTAATTCTTCATCGGCGTTAAATTTATTTCCCACAAGCATTCTATTGAGGTCTGAACACAGGAAAAAGTCCCTGGGTGTCAGATCTGAAGAATACGGTAGATACGGAAGCAATTAGAAGCCCAATTCATATAATTTTGCCATCGTTTTCACTAACTTGTGACATGGTGCATTGTCTTGATGAAACAGCACTTTTTTCTTCTTCAAATGGGACCGTTTTTTCTCGATTTCGTCCTTCAAACGCTCCAGTAACGCTATGTAATAGTTACTGTTGATGATTTTTCCCTCTTCACGATATTCGATGAATATTATAACAGGCGCATCCCAAAATAGTGATGCCATAACCTTTGATAAAATTTGATTTTTAATATTCCATGTTGTTTATGCCATCAAGAGCTCGATACAACTATTATAGCGATCATACAATTTTTCGTTAACATTTTTTAGTACTATTTGTCTTTAGCCTCAAAATAGGTCTCAATTTCGGTGACTAATTCTTCATCTAAATTTATTTCCAGAGAGCATTTTATTGAGGTCTGAACACAGAAAAAAGAAAAAGTCGTCGCTGGGGGTCAAAGCTGAAGAATACGGTGGATGCCTGAAGCAATTCGAAGCCTAATTCATATAATTTTTGCCATCGTTTTTTTCATGGACTTGTGACACGGTGCATTGCCTTGATGAAACAGCACTCTCTTCTTCAAATGGGACCGTTTTTCCTCGATTTTGTCCTTCAAACACTCCGATAACGCATTGTAATAGTCATTGCTGAATGTTTTTTCTTTGTTTCCCTTTTCAAGATAGTCGATGAATATTATAACATGAGTATCCCAAAATACTGATGCCATAACCAGACGACTGTTTCATCTTTCCACGCTTTGGAGTTTGGTTCATCACGTGCAGTCCAATAGGGGCTTGACTGTCGATTGGACTCCCCCAAAACCCCCCCCCCCCACCACCCCCCCCTTCCCCCCCCCCCCCCAGTGTGAAAGGATGGAGCCATGATTCATCCATTGTCACATATCGACGCATAAATTCAAGTTTATTACGATTAATCAACTTCAAACACAGCTCAGAATCATGAATTCATTGTTGATTTTAGTCGATTGTAAGCTCACGCGGCACCCACTTTGCACAGATCTTTCGTATACCAAAATATTTTTTCACGATATGTCCAACACTTTTCTTTGATATCTTTAAAGTTTTAGAAATCTAGATCAATTTCACTTTACGGCTATCCAAACTATTTTGTCGACTTTTTTTATGTTTTCTTCGGTAACAGCCTCTTTGGGGCGTTCGCTGTTTGCACCGTTCTCAATGCTCATTTCGCCTGGTTTAGATTTAGCAAACCACTTTTCAACGGTTGATTTTTCTGGTCCAGAGTCCGAATAATGTGTATCAAGCCGAGCCTTAAATTCAACAGCATGTTTTTTTTTGTTTTTTTTTTTTGCTAAAAACAATGCTTTACTAACACACCAAATCCCTTTGTATCCATTGTTTTCAAACTAACAAAAGTTACTTCACATCTCACAAATTAATGTCCGACAGCTGACAATTTATACATGTGTTTTTCGAAGGTTAAGGATAACTAAAAATCGTATGGATTTAATACTATTAGCACCATATATGTGTCAGCTTACGAACATTTCAGCCCAACAGTTATAACAGATATTTTCATTTCATTCATAAATTAGTACTATAGAAACCAAAAATAATACTTTAGAAAACAGGCCTGAGAAGATCTAGTGTAGAGCAAATATAATCTAAAATAGTTCAATAAAATAATTTTACATTTAGATCCAGGATCAAAATTTGAGGTAATTTTTGAAAACTGAGAAAATATACATAGCATAAAGATTCCCAACATGTAACTGTTTGAAGAACACTTTGAAAAACTTAAGACTAAGTGAAGGCAGCATATTTAAAGTTGGCTGATTTTAATATCATTCTACAAATAGGATAGATGTATCAGTATAAGACATATCAATAACATAAATTTTAAAAAAAGTTTAGTTACTTTAGTTGCTGAAAGTAAATGGTGACCGCTGAAATATAAAATACATTTTGGGTCTTATGATTATATGTACGTTTTAAATGAATAATAAAAGTACAAAAGTTGTAAAGTAAACTAGAAAAGTAGTTTTTAAGGCTAGATAAAATAATCAATGCTCTTATAAAAGTAATTATTTTACGAATAAGTAAAATATTACAATTTTTAGAAAAATTAAATGTTATACTTGTAAAAGTAAAAATGTAAGCGGATCACTTAATAATAACAGTTTATTTGATTAAAAAATAATGCAACAAAATAAATTTATTAAATAAAGGATAATTTAGAGAGAGTATGCATATGATAAATATGTTACTTGATACATTACATAATTTAAAAATAAATTTATTTACTTTAGTTTCTTAAAAGTAGACTGTGACCCCTTAAAATATAAAGTGCATTTTCGGATCTTATGATTATTGTGATTTTCTATACGTTGTAAATGCAAAATAAAACATACGAAAGTTGTAAAGTAAACTAGAAAGTAGTTTTTAAAGGATTATAGATGAAATCAACTCTCTTAAAAGCAAAGTATTTTACAAAACAAGTAAAATATTCAAATTTAAAAAAAATTAAATGTTATACCTCTAAAAGTAAAATTTTAAGCAGATCACTTAATTATATCAGTTTATTTTGAATAAAAAATAATACAATAAAATAAATTTATTTATAAAGGATAATTTTAGAGAGTGCATGATATGATAGATATGTTACTTGATACATTACATATTTTTTTTAAGAAAGTTTAGTGACTTTAGTTGCTGAAAGTAGAGAGATGAACCCCTGAGATATAAAGTACATTATCGGATCTTATGATTTATTATGATATTTTGTACGTTTTAAATGCAAAATAAAAGTACGAAAAAGTAACAAGCTTGAAAAGTAGTTTTTAAAGGCTAGATAAAAAAAAATCAATTCTCTTAAAAAATAATTATTTTACAATTCAGTAAAATATTCTAATTTTTAGAAACATTAAAACTCTTATACCTCTAAATATAAAATTTTAAGCAGATCACTTAACAATATCAGTTTATTTGATTAAAAAATTAATACAATAAAAAATAAATTTATGAATAAAGTGTAATTTTAGAATAGCGTATGACTTGATAAATATGTTTACTTCATACATTACATAATTTTTTTTAAAAAGTTTAGTTACTTTAGTTGCTAAAAGTAGAGGGTAACCCCCTGAAATATAAAGTGCTTTTTCAGATCTATGATAATTATATTTTTTGCTTTTAAAATGCAGAATAAACGTACGAAAGTTGTAAAGCAAATTAGAAATGTAGCTTTTGGAGCCTAGATGAAATAATCAATGCTCTTATAAAAGTACATATTTTACAAATCAGTAAAATATTCTAATTTTTATAATAATTAAAGCTTTTTAAAATAAAATTTTAAGCAGATCACTTAACAATATCGGTTTATCTGAATAAAAAATAATACTATAAAAATACATTTATTAATAAAGGATAATTTTAGAAAGTGTATGATATAATAAATATATGTTACTTGATACATTATATAATTTAAAAAAAAAAAACATTAGTTACTATAGTTGCTAAAAGTAGAGGGTAACCGCTGAAATATAAAGTGAATTTTCGGATCTTATGATTATTATGATATTTCGTACGTTTTTTTGTTTTAAATATACAGAATAAAGTTACGAAAGTTGTAAACTAGAACAGTAGTTTTTAAATGTTAGATGAAATAATCAATACTCATATAAAAGTAGTTATTTTATAATTGAGTAAAATATTATAAATTTTAGAAAAATTAAAGCTGTCATACCTCTAAAAATATTAATTTTAAGCAGATCACTTAACAATATCAGTTTATTTGAATAATAAATAATACAATAAAAATAAAATTATTAATAAAGGATAATTTAGAGAGTGTATGATATGATAAATATGTTACTTGAAGCAGGTGGATAGACACCTGCATCAGCCAATGAACAGATGCTCACCTGCTGATGCTAATCTCAGATGAAAAGACAAGGGTGATTTTGCAAGTCCTTTTATACACTTTTTTTAAAAAATAAGTTTCATTGAAATGAAAACTACAGAATATTCTTTCTTTGAAAGATCCAAAATTAGTATAGATGCAATTGAAACTTCCTCAACGAAATTATGTAAACCAAAATAATTTATTCACATTAAAAAAAAGGATAATTTGTTATACAATGGACTCCTCTTAATGTGATAAGTTTGGGTCACCGCTATTTTGAAAATAATAACGGATTGATAACAATTAAAAGATTTGCAACATTAAATAAATTTCCCTCCCCCTTTAAATCAAAACTTAATAAATACTACAATTTCAAAATAAAATGAAAAAACTCACAGTATATTTATGTGCTGCAAAAATTATCTTTTAAACTGTAAGAACTGTATACATAATTTAAAAAATTGATCAATTGTTGAATGTCTACATTTTTTTCAAGAATTTCTTTTATAAATGGTTCGTTAATCATAATTTTTTTATAAAGTCATCGAAGCCGCGTTGTACTCCACGTTTCAACAGTTTCAATGCATTTCTAATTTCAGCACTTGTAGGGGGTGGCTGAGTATTAAGAGATTCTTCATCTGACTCATCAGTTTCCATCATTCTTCCGGTTTTCTATGACAATCTGACAGACCTCAAATTCTGTTAATGTGGGTACCAACTGAAAAGTTTTAATCTACTTCCACCCATGACTGGAAACAATTTCAGAGGTCATAAACGAAGAATTTTCTATCATTTGAGATTTCAGGTCAACTTTTTTCGTAAAATCCTGCGTACATATTCTATGCATACCCATTTTTGTGTATATATTTTAAGTTATAATTTATGTAAATGTGTATATTATTGAAAAAATTACTTGATTATACATTTCCTGATCCAAATCCCTCTCCCTATATACTTATCTTTATATATATATAACTATATATATATATATATATATATATAATATATATATTATATATATATATATATATATATTATATATATATATATATATATATATATATATATATATATATATATATATATATATATATATATATATATATATATATATATGATGCAAATAAAATATATATATATATATATATATATATATATATATACTATATATATATA
>CM063500.1:47899503-47902003 GCA_032207245.1 Pardosa pseudoannulata
GATAAATAGTATTAAAGAAGATTAATAAATAATAGAAGTTAACAATAAATATTAGCTTCTAATATAGTAATATTTTTTTTAAAAAAATCTAAAATTTATTTATTACTCGCATATTTTATAATGCGGTAATTAAATAAGCGTAAAAATGAAATCAAAATGAAATTTCTTATTCCGATATATTTCAGTATCATTATATAGAACTGACCGTACATACTGATATAAGAATTTTCAAAAACAACAATTTTTATTTGTTATAAAAAAAGTTTAAAGTTACATAACTGTTTGACTTTAAAACAATAAAAATTACTGAATTTAAAATATTTTTATCAATTTAAGTATCTTTAATTCGTAAAAACAGATTAATAAATAACAGAGAAATAGTGTAAATAGTATTAAAAAGATTATAACAATAATCTGTTTTAATACTAGATTGATATTTACTTTTTACTAGTTTAATAATTATGTCAGGATAAAATAAATAGGGATAAATAGTATTAAATCAGATTAATAAATAATAGAAGCTAATAATAAATATTAACTTCTATTATAGTAATATTTATAAAAAAATTCTAAATTTTATTTATTTCTCGGAATTTTATAGTGCGGTAATTAAATAAAGCTTAAAATAAATTTAAAAATAAAATCAAAATGTAATTAATTATTCCGATATATTTAAATATCATGATATATAATTGACTGTACGTACCGATATAAGAATTTTCGACAACAGTAATTTTTATTAGTTATAAAAAGACGTTTAAAATTGCATAACTATTTGACTTTAAGGCACTAAAAATTACTGAATTTAAAATATTTTTATCACTCATTTAAAAATGTTTAATTCGTAAAATGAAATTAATAAATAACATTCAAAATTTTTAAAATGTAGAATCCTAATTTCATTTTTTTGTTTATAAATTTATTTAATTCTAGTTTATCCTACTCCCATTTTCTACAACTTGCTATTATTTTTTAAAAATTGTAGAAGAATTTAAATGCTTAGAGAAATTAAAGGTAACAAAAATTTCTTCAATTAATAAAAAAAATTCAAAAAACTGTTTGTATTTAAACTTGAGATAGAATCATTAATTTAATCTCAAATACAAATTAATCTCCTTTTTGAAAATTTTATCAAGTCATAAGAAAATGTAATTTAGATTGCTGAAGCAATCAATTTGATTTAACTACCTTTTGAAACAGTTTTTTATTTTTTTTATAATCACTAACATACCATATAAATCAGAATAAATATTATTTAAAAATATTCTAAAAATACGCTGGGGATTATTTAAATAAAAACATTTTTGGTTGTAAAAGTTGAATTCCTTTTGACTAAAATACACACAGAAGATAATAACATTTTCGTTATTTGTTAAAAGAATATTTTGATGTCTTCAGCTTATTAGATAATACAAATTATTTTAAGAATATTTTTATAAATTTCTAAGCATTATTTAACTACCTTTTCAAGCTTGTGTTTTTTTCATTATTAGTCGTCAATCGGCCACAGGAATCTTGATAAATAAATTTAAAAAGTAATTCTTAAATATGCAAAGTAATAATATATCTCCGAAATAATTTTTTAACCATAAATTCCTCATTAGTAAAACAAAAATAATAGAGCGGAAATCATATATTCCCGACAGATTACTTTAATCCTTTATTCCAGACTTCAAATACTGACTGTATGTGATATTGAAAGTAATAATGTTGCATATATTTCAGTTATTTTTTTTTACATTTCTTCAAATTGCCTAGAGATTACCTGTTAGAATATTGTTAACTAACATATAGCCCGTCATATGACGGGATTAGTAAAGCTTTTAATTTACCAGAATTGTAAAGTACTCTGTGAGGCAGGTAAGAAAATGATTTGTTTTTTGGCTGAGAATTATCTGGTGAGTGCTTAATAATTTGTTTATATTTATTGACCGAATACTTGTTCCAAATTTAATTTAATTTGTCATGTTACGTGATAGGATGGGCAGCAGAAATTTTAATATTGACATTGACTATTAGGCGGTATATAAGAATGATGTCCAAAATTTAGCGAATAGATTTTAAACCGTGTGGTTATGTATAGAAAATAAACACACAAACGAACTAACTTCTTAATTTTATAACTTAAACGCTAGATATTTATTAGTCCGTGACACAGACTCCTAGACACTTATGGAAACAATTTGTTGTCAATACCGTTGATAACATTTTCATTGCAACAAAAATAAACGACAATTGAATTTAAAATTTTCACATATATACCTCATATATTATTTAAGCCAAATATAAAAGAAAATTATTTACGTAACATCTAAGTTCAGTGATAAAACGTATGAAAGTAATGCAGACGATATTTAAATAATTTAAAATAAGTAATGATTAAATGAGAGGGTTTAAGGGTTGACGTCATAATCCTAGAAAAAAGTTTTATTCTCGTCTACTTATAATGTGATAATATAATAGATTTAATCCCCTTATAATGGTATTAAACGCTTAAAAA
>CM063500.1:47907003-47917003 GCA_032207245.1 Pardosa pseudoannulata
ATATATATATATATATATATATACAGTTATGACAATATGATTTCAAAAATTTCTTTAATTCTTGGTTTTCTATTAATTGCAAAGCCAAATTTTCTATTAATTGCAAAGCCTACAGTCATTTTACTATACACTGCAAATATATTTCACTATAATTTTATCTATACCTTTAATCCCTTAAGTGAATGACATTTTAAACACTGTGAATTTATACCACTACTTAATTCAGTTATATGCTTAGTTATTGATTTTTACCATTTACGCACTCACAAAATTTTAAATAGATCCAGAGTAAGAAATCAGTAAATTACTTAAATTGAATGTTGCATTATTCAAAATAATTCAATTTTCAATGGAGAGCTATAACTTTCCATTACATATTGTGTAACAAATAATAATTTACTTAACGTCTTATAAAGCTCACATATAGACAACTGATGGAGCTTTGGCGTTAATTAAATTAATTTTACAACCGAAGGGGGTCTGCATATTAAATATCCTTGATGCTGCTTTATTAATATGTTTGTATTTCAATTAATTTCAAACATCTTTTCAAGAAAATGCATTATATAAGGTATTAGATTTTCGAATTACTAAATTCTGTGTTAATAATTAAAAGGGTTAAGAATCATTATTTGTTTATTTTTCAATATGTTGTTATCTTATTTTTTTATAACCTAATTTTGTATAGAATGTATAATTAATGCTGTTTTTTTGTAAACACAAACCATTAAATAAACTGTATAATAATTATTTGGACACCTATGCAAATGACGATATATGCTGTCCTGAGGTACGTCACGGCCTCCGCCGGTATACATCGTGTAGGAAACAGCATCGGCATTAGTCGCATGCAAGATGCCGCGCAGTTCGGAGCTCTCTGATTTCGAGAAAGGTATAATTATCGGGTATCACAAATGTGGCCGATCCTTAAGGGACATATCTAGCGATCTGAAGTACCCAAAATCGACAGTGGCCTATGTGATTAAGAAGTGGAAGGTGAGCGGTGATTGTCGGAATGTGCCCGAGTCGGCAGACCAACGAAACTGGGAGATAGAGACCGACGAGTGCTGTCCAGAGAAATTCGGAAGAACCGCACCCAACCGATGGCCCTCATCCGCGAGGAGTTTCAACAGGCATCCGGGAGTATTGTTTCAATGAATACCATCCGTAAGGAAGCACATCTGCTTGGTTTTCATGGTCGTGCTGCTGCCCATAAGCCTTTGATCACAAAGTCCAACCGCGCTGCTCGGTTAATGTGGTGCAAAGCACATCGAAATTGGACCGTAGATCAGTGGAAACGGGTTCTTTGGAGCGACGAATCAAGGTTCACCCTTTACCGTTCGGATGGCAGGGTCTGGGTCTGGCGTCTGCCTGGAGAACGTCTCCTGCCAGAATGCATTGTGCCAACAGTCAAGTTCGGCGGAGGTGGAATTATGGTCTGGGGGTGTTTCTCCTGGTATGGACTGGGACCCTTGGTCCCCATTCATGGTAAGCTCAACGCCGATGCCTACTGCACTATTTTGGATGACAATGTGCTTCCTACGTTGTGGCAATTTTACGGGTTGGACCCCTGTTACTTTCAGGACGACAATGCCAGTTGTCATGTTTCGAGGTTAACCAAGGCTTGGTATGGTGCCAATGGAGTTCATCGAATGGACTGGCCTGCCCAGAGCCCAGACCTGAACCCTATCGAGAACCTCTGGGACGAGTTGGATCACCGAATTAAGGGGTGCACTACCTGTCCAAAATCGGTGAAGGAACTTGTATGTCTACTCCAAGCCGAGTGGAAGACAATACCACTAGCTGTAATACAAAGACTTGTGGAAAGTATGCCCCGGAGGGTTCACGCTGTAATTGCCTCTCGTGGAGGCTCTACCAACTATTGATTTTGAATAAAGTTAGTTTTTCTTTTCTATCACAGGTGTCCAAATACTTATTGGTAGACAGTGTATATCTTTTTAGTTACAAATCATGTAATTTTCTCAATAGTTTAACTCTTACATTGGTTTTAACCCTAATTTTTGTATATTGGGGGATGCATAATCTTGAGTTCTGATTTTTTGTCAAATATACACCATTAAATATATCTTTTAGTTGCAAATCATGTAACAATATTTCAACTGTCAATAAAATGTAAGAAGTAAAATCTGCAAGAAAAATGTAGTAATTTCTATTAGGTTGTCAACATAATTTCCGGTGTTTTATTTTTTATTATTTCGCATGTCATGGAATTTTTTGAGAATCATTCGAAGGAATATATTTTGTTACAGTAAAAACTATGTTTTGTTTTTTGTGATTTTTTGTTTCGAGTTAACTATGTTGATCTTCTGATAATTAAAATTTAATGTAAAGTTAAGAAAAATATATATTTTCGACACTTCATTTTCGTTTTTAATCAAGGCCTAAAATATACCTATTGCATTTGCTCGGTGTAGGGCAGATTGTAAACCATTTCTGTAGTAAAGAATAAGTCTTCGACTCTAGTTGACTAACTGTTTCTCAGAACTCCATCCTCACCCCTTGACATACAATGACGTCTGGCAGCCGTCAGTCATCTCATGTTCCACAGTAGACCTTGACGTCTCCGAGACTTCAATAGCTGTCTCCGATAAAGTCCATTTTGGTTTGGAGTGCTACGATCTACTTTTTGCAACATGAGGATAATGAGACCGGGACCTCAGCAAACCGATTTTGAACGGCTACAACATCCATACCACAGATTCGAACCACGAACTGCGGTACCGAAGGCTAGCACCCTAACCAATCAATAAATGTCATGAGCATTACATAAACATAATTTTAAGCTGCTACTTAATTGTTGTTATTACATTATATATAAATCTATTAATATTTCATAAAATGCAAATTTGAAAATGAAACCTATTTCTTTCTCAACTAGCTCAAAATTTTTCAGATGAGCCAGAAATAAACAGTAGTTTCCGGACACATCAGATTTCGTTTTATTTGTAGGTCAAGGGGTTAAAAGAAATACTTTTCTGGGATTACTGGGGAGGTTTTTGTTACTTTGTTATCCCCGAGACTGAATTTGAAAACCCAAACATTCCACCGCCCCCTTCAAAAAGGATATCGAGAAGGTGTAACCGAGTTTGCATTCTTCTACTATAGAATGAATAGGAATCTCATCATTTCGACACTTTCTTTTTGCTTTTAATCAAGGCCTATAAAGTTGCTTATTGCATTTGCGCAGTGTATGGCAAATAATAAACCATTTTCAGTAGGGAAGCAAAGAAAATTCCTGCAACTCTGGTTGACTACACTGTTTCCAACAACTCCAATCTTAAAAGAAATACTTTTTCATTTAAGTTTTATGGATTATTGGGGAAGTTTCTACTAATCTGTGTTGACCCGGACTGAAACTGAAAACTCATAATTCCCCTAACTCCTTCAAAAAGGATACCGAGACCATGCAATCGAGTTGACTACACTGTTTCGAACAACTCCAATCTTAAAAGAAATACTTTTTCATTTTAGTTTTATGGGATTATTGGGAAAGTGTCTACTACTTTGTGTTGACCGGGACTGAAAATGTAAACTCAAACACTACCCCGCCCCGTTCAAAGAGGATACGGAGACAGTGTAATCGAGTTTGCAATCTTCTACTATACGAGGAAGAGGAATCTCATCATTTCGACAGTTTCTTTTCGATTTTAATCAAGGCCTAAAAAGTTGCTTATTGCATTTGCGCGATGTATGGCAAATTGTAAACCATTTTCTGTAGGAAAGCAAAGATAAATCATGCAACTCTAGTTGACTACCCTGTTTCCGACAACTCCATTCTTAAAACAAATGTTTTTAAATTTTCTGGGATAATTGGAAGTTTTTGCTACTTTGTGTTGACCGTGACTTAAACTGAAAACTAAAACATTCCCCCGCCCCTTCAGAAAGGATACCGAGACGGTGTAATGGAGTTTGTATTCATCTACTATAAAATTAAAAGGAATCTCATCATTTCGACACTTTCTTTTCGCTTTTAATCAAGGCCTAAAAAGTTGCTTAATGAATTTGCACGGTGTATGACAAACTGTAAACCATTTTCTATAAGGAGAAAAGAGAAATCCTGCAAATCTAGTTGACTACTTGTTTTCGACAAATCCAATCTCAAAAGAAATACTTTTTTATTTGAGTTTTATCGGATTATTGGAGGAAGTTTCTACTTCGTTGTGTTGACCGAGACTGAAACTAAAAACTCAAACATTCCACCGCCCCCTTCAAAAAGGATATCGAGAATGTGTAACCGAGTTTGCATTCTTCTACTATAGAATGAAGAGGAATCTCATCATTTCGACACTTTCTTTTCGCTTTTAATCAAGGCCTAAAAAGTTGCTTATTGCAATTGTGTGGTGAATGGCAAATTGTAAACTATTTTCTCTATGGAAGAAAAGAGAAATTCTTCAACTCTAGTTGACTACCTGTTTTTGATAACTCCTGTCTTAAAAGAAATACTTTTTCATTTAAGCTTTATGGGATTTTTGGAGAAGTTTCTACTACTCTGTGTTGACCTGGACTGAAACTGAAAACTCAAACATTCCACCGCCCCCTTCAAAAGGCATACGGAGATGGCGTAATCGAGTTTGTAATCATCTACTATAAAATTAAGAGGAATCTCACCATATCGACACTTTCTTTTCGTTTTTAATCAAGGCCTAAAAGTTGCTTATTGCAATTGTGTTGTGAATGGCAAATTGTAAACTATTTTCTCTATGGAAGAAAAGAGAAATCCTGCAACTCTAGTTGACCACCCTGTTTCCGACAACTACAATCCTTAAAAAATACTTTTTCACTTAAGATTTATATAATTATTGGGGAAGTTTCTAGTACTTTATATTGACCGGGACTGAAACTGAAAACTCAAACATTCTCCAGACCTTTTCAAAAAGGATACCGAGATGATGTAATCGGGTTTGCATTCTTCTACTATAGAATGAAGGGAGACAACTTCCCTTGCGTCCGCGGCTACGAGCTTCAAGCCGTACATGTCCCTGGGTAGTGCTAAATGAGAGACAACCTCAGGAATATGCCTCCTTAAGGATACACGAGTTTTATGAGCCCGGGGTTCACCTGAGGGATCTTTTTCTAGTGTCTTCCATGGTAGTCTCGAACTTTCCTCTTTAGTGCTTGTTCCTTACGGGTGTTGACCATATTAATTCTCGAGCCATGACGGAAATCTCGTAGGTCAGCTGTAGCTTTATAGCTGTCGTGGCCACTGGTCTTCTGTAATAGCTGCTGTATGGGCGAAAAGCCTGGGCCAGCTTAGGAATTATCTACTATAGAATGAAGAGGAAACTCATCATTGCGATACTTTTTTTATCTGTTACTCAAGGCCTAAAAAGTTGCTTACGCATTTGTGCGGCGTATGGCAAATTGTAAACCATTTTCTGTAGCGAAGCAAAAAGAAATCCTGTAACTCTAGTTGACTACACTGTTTCCGATAACTCCTGTCTTAAGAGAAATACTTTTTCATTTAAGTTTTATGGGATTATTGGAGAAGTTTCTACTACTCTGTGTTGACCTGGACTGAAACTGAAAATTCAAACATTCCACCGCCCCCTTTTAAAAGGGATACAGAGATGGCGTAATTGAGTTTGTATTCATCTACTATAAAATGAAGAGGAATCTCACCATTTCGACACTTTCTTTTCGCTTTTAATCAAGGCCTAAAAAGTTGCTTACTGTATTTGCGCGGCGTATGGCAAATTGTAAACCATTTTCTGTAGCGAAGCAAAGAGAAATCCTGAAACTCTAGTTGACTACCTGTTTCCGACAACTCCAATCTTAAAAGAAATACTTTTTCATTTAAGTTTTATGGGGTTATTGGGAATTTTCTACTACTCTGTGTTGACCGGGACTGAAACTGAAAACTCAAACATTCTCCCGCCCCCTTCAGAAAGGATACCGAGATGGTGTAATCGACTTTGCATTCTTCTACTATAGAATGAAGAGGAATCTGATCATTTGGACACTTTTTTTGTCTTTTAATCAAGGCATAAAAGTTGCTTATTCATTTGTGCAGTCTATGACAAATTGTAAACCATTTTCTGTAGCGAAGCAAAGAGAAATCCTGAAACTCTAGTTGACTACCTGTTTCCGACAACTCCTGTCTTAAAAGAAATACTTTATCTTTTAAGTTTTATGGGGTTATTGGGAATTTTCTACTACTCTGTGTTGACCGGGACTGAAACTGAAAATTCAAACATTCTCCCGCCCCCTTCAGAAAGGATACCGAGATGGTGTAATCGACTTTGCATTCTTCTACTATAGAATGAAGAGGAATCTGATCATTTGGACACTTTTTTTGTCTTTTAATCAAGGCATAAAAGTTGCTTATTCATTTGTGCAGTCTATGACAAATTGTAAACCATTTTCTGTAGGGAAGCAAAGAGAAATCCTGCAACTCTAGTTGGCTACTTTTTTCAGACAACTATAATCTTAAAAGAAACACTTTTTCGTTTAAGTTTTTTGGAATTATTGGTGAAGCTTGTACTACTTTGTGTTGACCGGGACTGAATCTGAAAACTCAAACATTCCCCCGCCCCTTCATAAAGGATACCGAGACAGTGTAATCGAGTTTGCATTCTTCTACTACAGAATGAAGAGGAATCTCATCCTTCTATAAGAGAATATTTTGTGACAATGGGGGGACAATATTGAAAAGAGATTTATTTATACTGTAGCACTTCATTTATCAAGTGGAGCAGTATATAAAAATATTCTGAACTATTCTTAAGATTGGATCGTTGGTTGCAACGATACGGTCTTCTTTTTTGCCATGATAAATCTCTGTTTAACCCATTGCCCGTACGCCGTACGGACACATCTTTCGGGCCTTTACTGATTTGATCGTAGGGCGTACGGGCAATCTGATTTCTATTTCGCTTGCACTGTTTCGGCCGTATTTTTTCCAATTTTAGTAAGAAACTATTCGTATAGATCGTGATAGTTGTCTAGTAAATGATAGTTTGCAGCCTATTGTATTTTCTACTCTGATTGGTACAAAAGCACGGGTTGTTTCGCATATTTTGTATCAGAAGACGAATTGTTATCTTTCAGTGTATAGCTTTCTGGTTACATTTTACTAACCACCTGATAATTTTATTGATGTAAGAGTTGAATAATATATTTTTACTTTTAAATAATGGATAATTCAAAGCGTATGGAGCTAATTTCTTGTGATTCGAACTGTGACTCGGAATCAGAAACTGAATTATCTGTAAATGATAGTAGCGAAAGTTTACTAGATGACCTGGATAGTAGTGACTCTGATAGTAGTACAGATGGAATCAGTCAAGCAAGACAATTTTTTTTAAAATTAATTGTGATAATCCTTCGGATCCGCCTCCTAGATTTGCTTTCACTGGAATTCCAAAAATTAACTTGGATACCGATGAGACTAAAAGTAAACTTCAGTTCTATGATGCTTTCATAGAATGAAAAAAATGTAATAAATGCTTAAAAATATTAGAAATGTTAATTTTAATAACATATCTTTACTTAAAAATGTAAAATGAACAAAAAAATGCAGTAAAAAAAATGTGACATTTTTTTGACAGAATTCTGGAAAAAAATGAAACTGTCAAATGGTTAAACGGATAATATCTTCCACCATTGGTTGGTGCCATGGGTTAATCTCGGTTAGCCCTTAAACAACTTTGGTGTGTCAGGCTCTGAATCGCTAAATCAAATGCACATTAATTAACAAGAAATTTCATGAAACCTAATCGGTGATTAGCTGTTACCAAGTAGGATATTTTACACAGATAACATATTGATATTTTACAAAGAATGTTGCTTATAAAATAGCATTTACAGTTTTGTATTATTATATTTACAGATAAGCACACAAATATTACTTCTTATGATTGGAAAACTAAAACTTTATTCATAATTTCTTTCCATGGAATTTTAGCCATGATATAAACAAACATTAAACATAATTTATACGGTAATATGGTTTTCAAAGTTAAATATCCTTACCGTGCACAAGGACAAAAAAAATAAAGCAAACATCATCAGATCTAGGTCCCTTGAGTACACTCATCGGATAAGCGAGCTAATCTACTTCAAGAATGACCAATATTCTGGCCATAAAGCAGATTAATGAGGATATAAACAGAAGTATTTCGTCGATAGGTAAACAGCGTAATATTTACCTAGCGAAGAAATAAATGCACTGTCATACACGAATCTTCAGCCCTGGTCAGCAAAATGAACAAGTGTGTATCTGGAATATTTCTAATAAATCGCTATTTCCGTAAGTTTTGAGGGTCACGCATGTGTAGTTGATTGTTGTGTTACACGGAACTGTCCCCAAAATATATTTCTTTTATCCAGAAGTTCAGTTACTTTTTTCCGGTTCTAGGTATAGATTAAAAGTATTGAGTTTGTACCATACACTTCCCACTCCAGTTGTTGATGAATCCTCAACGCCAAAAATACATTATTTTATTTATGTTTATTTCTTCGCTGTTTTTTATTTTCCATTTCTATATGAAACCAATCAAGGAAAGCAATCTGAAGAATACACTACATAAATTACTTGTACACCTATTAAAAATTACTAGCATATAGCCCGTCATACGACGGGATCAGTAAAATTTGTAATTTTCGAGAATTGTTAAGCACATTATGAGGCAGGTAAAAAAAAAATTATTTGTTTTTTGGCTGGGAATTTTCTGCTACACGCTCAATATTTTTTTATCTTCATATTTTTCTAAAGTGTCCCAATACAGTGAATAAAGTTTAAAATCAAACCGAATTCATTTAGAAAGTTAGTTTAAAGTTTTCTAAGCTACGTCAAAATTATCGTTAAGTTCTTCCCAATATTTTTGACAAAAGTTAATGGAAGTAAAGGAACTATTATTTCCAATACACCCTGAAGATAGATAGAATTTGTTGTCAATATCGGTGATAAAATTTTCATTGAAACAAAAAGTAATCGATGATTAAATTTAAAATTATCCCGTATGTACCTTATCTATTATTTAAGCCAAACATAAAAGAAAATTATTCGAATAATATTTAAGTTCAGAAATAAAACGTATGACAATAATACAGACGATATTTAAATAATTTAAAATAAGAAATGATTAAATGAGACGGTTTATGGAATGTAGTTAGAATGCTAGAAAAATATGTTATTTTTTCCAGTTTATTATGTTATAAATTGATAAGCTTAATCGTCTGCTCTTAACCGGGGTAAAAAGGACATGAAATAATGGCACTAAACGCTCAAAAAGGGGGAAAGTTAATTTCGAACGTTGCTAAACCTAACTTATCAAGAATCAAATATGGATGCCTCTATTCATTCCAGGTCCAACCTCTTCATAAATTTGAGGACAGACGGACATATAGCTTAGGCTATTATTATGTATGTGATACATTTTTTTTAAATTCTGATTACACTTGCTTCTTCAGAATTATCATTTACCCATTCCTACACAGATTCACTTATTGCAATTTGGAGTCGAACGGCAGCGTTATATTCCTTTACAAAAAACTTGAGATATCTTTTTTACAGGGGATTTTCATGCAGCGTTATACATCTCAACTCATGAAAATTCTGGCTTTCATTTTAAACGGAATATTGGTTGCCTATTGGCTATCGCACAGCTAAAAATAAATAAGAAATGCATTAAACTAGTTTGAGACGTACCGTGTAATAGCTCTATATGAATATTCCTTTATAACTCAGCAGTTTACACAATTGCATGCCTTCCATTATGAAACAAAAAATATAATAAAAATTATTTCTCGGCAAAAAATAAATTTTCATATTTGTTTTTATATGATTGGACTTTTAATATTACAAGGACTTTTTATCATTTTTATGATTGATATTGCTTCATATGCATACGAATAAATACAAAAATATTAACGGCTAATTTCCCTAGTAACCGGGGAATTATTTTCCAAACCTAATATGTATACATATATATATATATATATATATATATATATATATATATATATATATATATATATA
>CM063500.1:47919503-47932003 GCA_032207245.1 Pardosa pseudoannulata
ACTTGAGTCAGTTTTCTGTTAACATGGTAGCTAGTACAATAAAGGTTAATAAAAAGTAATATGTCTCGAATGAGAATTTAACGCTTTCTGTTCTTAAAGTATCTTTTATACGTAATTTTTAAATTAGAAATGGGTGTTTATATTCATTCAGTATATAGTTTTAATGACAATTCGCTTTAAAAGTGATGTTATTTCATTCTTTAATGCTCCCTTACAACATAACGTATTGCATCATTTAGCAAACATGCATAAAACTATTTATTTTTCTTTCAGTGATACTCAAAAGTGCATTGTGATAAATTACTCTACGTTACACTTTTATTTTAAAACTCGTTCTTGAATTTCATTTGCGAGAAAGCACTTTTACTTCTATCATTTTAAACCCATAAAACCCTGATGTCATTTTTACACCATTTTTAGATTTTTACACTTTTTGATTACTGAAGAAGAAAGGATTTGAGTCATCACCTTCAGCAATAACGTTGTTATAGGTAATAGTGTCTTTCGATTGCATGATTTGACATCTGTATTTATGATGATCGTTTTCGTATTTACTTTATATTGCAGAGTTAAAATACTTTTGTGGTAGTAAAAATATGATTCTTTTGCAGGAAAATAGAAGATTGAGATCAATAAATTTTCCGAATCATCCAAATCTTTACAATTTTTTTGCAGGTATTCAAATTGGAATAACAACGTTTGTTCAGATTTGGTTAAAGTGTAAATAATCTTCATGTTTCGACTGGAAATTGAAACTGACTATTTCCAAATTTTTATCCATGTTTCTACAATATAATAAAATAAAACTTTTGATAATCCTAAAATTTTATGTAGTTAAGTATATTTTAAGTAAAAATACATTTTGTAGAGACTTCCTTAAAGTGTAAATCATCTTCATCTTTAGACCGAAAATTGAAAGAGACTATTTTGAAATCTTTACACATGTTTCTTCAATATAATAAAATAAAACTTTTGATAACCCTAAAATTTTATGTAGTTAAGTATATTTTAAGTAAAAATACATTTTGTAAAGACTTCCTTAAAGTGTAAATCATCTTCATCTTTAGACCAAAAATTTAAAATGACTATTTTGAAAATTTTATGCATGTTTCCACTATATAATAACATAAAACTTTTGATAACCCTAAAATTTAAGTAGTTAAGTGTATTTTAAGTAAAAATACATTTTGTAAAGATTTCCTTAAATTTCTAGCCTTCATTATCGAGCGTTTAATGCCATTATTTGAAGCCCTATTTTCCCCAGTTAAGAGCAGGCGATTAAAGTTATGAATTTATCACATTATAAGTAGATGAAAATAACATTTTCCCCAGCTTTATGACGTCATTCCTTTAACCATCTCATTTAATCATTTCTTATTTTAAATTATTTAAATATCGTCTGCATTATTTTCATATGTTTGATCACTGAAATTACATATTGAATATATAATTTTCTTTAATATTTGGCTTAAATAATATATTAGATTTATATGCGATAATTTTAAATTTAATCATCTATTTTTTGTTGCAAGATTCTTCTGAGCCAAAAAACAAACCATTCTTTTTGCCTGCCTCATAGGGTGCATTTACAATTCTGGAAAATTAAAAATTTTGCTGATCCCGTCATATAAAGGTTATGCTAGTATGTCCCAAAATAAAGAATTAAAGTGGAATGTTTTTAAAATTGAGATTTAATAACTGTAGTTCTTTCATTGTTATATCTGAAAATACTTTTTTTAAAACTGCATCTTTGATCTAAAGTACCGTTCCTTTTAAACATTTTAATGTCTCTAAAGATATTATTTTTCAATTTCATAAAAATATTTTTAAAATCTGATTTTTGTATTATTTAATAATTTTATTTTTCAAATTATATCGTTAAGTGTTATATAAGTAGTCATTGAACATAACTTTAATATCAATGAATTAATTTTCCCTGTTAAGATATTTTCTGAATATTTAAAGTTTCCAAATATAATTTTTTTTCCATATATTAGATTCCAAAATCCAGTTTAAAGCAAAAACATTTTTCATTTATTTTATATAATTTTTCTCTAAAATTATCGTTATCTTTGAAACAGAAAAAAATATCTTTGAAGTTTAATTCAATCTTTTTTTTTCTTGAATAATCAATTACAAAATTTCAAATTCTTTGAGAAAAAAAGTTATAAGTTATGTTTAGAATCAAAGTTTTATATTCTTGTAAAACTAATTTTTACTTTAATAAATAAATTCTACGTTATTTTTTGGAACTTTTTATATTAAGGGGAAAAGTCGTTTATTTAATAAAGAAAGTAAAAATACTATAGAATTATATTACAAAAAGATAATTCTCCAAGCATTTTCTCAGAAGTTTAAACTATAAAGCATTTTTTTAACGTTTAAACTTCACTAATTTTTTAAAGTAACTCTTTTTACATAAAAATATACGGTAATATATAATGGTACTAAATTAGTAAAATTATTTTAGGTTTATGCTTTGATTTTAATACAAGAATATGTTTTTTGATTTGCCCAGTTTTAAACAATTTGTTAAGTTCTCAATGTTAGGTTTTTAAATTAAATGCGTTTAGTGTTAGGTTGTTAAATTAAATGTGTTTAGAATTAGGTTGTTAAATTAAGTTTTTTGATTTGCCCATTTTAAATAAGGTGTTAAGTTCTCAGTGTTAGGTTGTTAAATTAAATGTGTTTAGAATTAGGTTGTTAAATTAAATGCATTTACTATTAGGTTGTTAAATTAAAGAAGTTTAGTGTTTGGTTTTTAAATTAAAGAAGTTTAGTGTTAGGTTGTTAAATTAAAGAAGTTTACTATTAGGTTGTTAAATTAAAGAAGTTTAGTGTTAGGTTGTTAAATTAAAGAAGTTTACTATTAGGTTGTTAAATTAAAGAAGTTTAGTGTTAGGTTGTTAAATTAAAGAAGTTTAGTGTTAGGTTGCTAAATTAAAGGAGTTTACTATTAGGTTGTTATATTAAAGAAGTTTACTATTAGGTTGTTAAATTAAAGAAGTTTAGTGTTTGGTTGTTAAATTAAAGAAGTTTAGTGTTAGGTTGTTAAATTAAAGAAGTTTAGTGTTAGGTTTTTAAATTAAATGCGTTTAGTGTTAGGTTGTTAAATTAAATGTGTTTAGAATTAGGTTGTTAAATTAAATGCATTTAGTGTTAGGTTGCTAAATTAAAGGAGTTTACTATTAGGTTGTTAAATTAAAGAAGTTTAGTGTTAGGTTGTTAAATTAAATGTGATTAGAATTAGGTTGTTAAATTAGCGTTTAGTGTTAGGTTGATAAATTAAAGGAGTTTACTATTAGTTTGTTAAATTAAAGAAGTTTAGTATTTGGTTGTTAAATTAAAGAAGTTTAGTGTTAGGTTGTCAAATTAAAGAAGTTTACTGTTAAGTCGTAAAATTTTTAAAAGTACTTGTAATAATTCTGGCCTAATTTTTTTAGATGAAATTTTACCTATTTTTACGGAAATAAATGGCATTTAAAGATGAATATTATGGTTATTAAATTAAAAAAGTTTATCTGTTACATAGCATATAGAAACTTGTATCTTGTGTGGCTATTGGAAGGTAGAAGTTTAGTAAAACTAGAATGATAATCAAAACAAAATATAGTTCCAAAGACCGATTTTCAACTGACAGAGAATAACTACTACTTCAACCAGACTAAAAAGTACTACTACTTCTACTACTCTCGTATAATGTGTTCAGATTGATATTGTGTTCCACAGCTGTTGCCTCGCTCGATGATGAGCCGATATGAATCTATTAAGTTGGGTTTTATTAAAATGTTCTCAAATTTCATATGTGGAGTTTTATGTTTGACAGGGGAAAGTTGATTTCCGTATTTATGAATAAATAATTAAGTTAATGTAGTATTATTTAATATTGCAGATATACACTCAAGAACCAAAACATTATGACCACCCCTACATTTTGCAAAGAACTCGCCTGGATGACGTGGAAGGCTCGTGATCATGTGGAAGTGGTATTTAACTGCTACTGGAGAGTCTGAAGAATCAATCTTTCACTTGCTTCTGTGTGTGATGGGAAAGGTTGCTGATCAAAGCGACTTTGATAGAGGGCGGATTGTAATGGCTCGAAGGCTCGGAACAAGTATTTCCGAAATTACACTACTAGTGGAATGTTCGCGATCTACAGTTGTTAGTACTTATGCAAAGTGGATGAATGACGGTGAAACCAGCAGTAGACGACATGGTGTTGGACGTCCACGCGCTATAAAAGCAAAAGATCGTCGGAGAGTGTCTCGCATGGTGAAGCAAGACCAGTTTTCAATATCTCGGATTTGCGTAACAGTTGCTTAAACATGTGGTACAGTCTGTCTCCGGCCATGTACAAAGGACTTGTGGCACTCATGCCAAGGCGGGTTGAAGCTGTGTTGCGCACCAAAGGTGGGCCAACTCCTTATTGACAGTTGGTCATAATGTTTTGGCACTTGAGTGTTTATATATATATATATATATATATATATATATATATATATATATATATATATATATATATATATATATATATATATATATATATATATATATATATATATATATATATATATATATATATATATATATATATATATATATATATATATATATATATACATATATATATATATATATATATATATATACATACATACATATATAATATATACATATATATATATATATATATATACATATATACATATATATATATATATATATATATACATATATATATACATATATACATATATATATATATATATATATATATATATATATATATATATATATATATATATATATATATACATATACATACATATATATACATATACATATATATATACATATACATACATATATATATATATATATATATATATATATATATATATATATATATATATATATATATTATATATATATTATATATACATATATATATCATATATATTTATATTTATCTACATGGATATAAATATATTTATTTTAACAACAATGATTAGAGATATATATATTTTTTTTTTATGAGACTAAAGCTTATTGGGCGATTTTTTGTGGTAATGAGCAAACCTTGATCAATTAGACTAGCCAATTATTTATATTTTACAAACTTTTCATAACGCTTTTTGTATAAAGACAATGATTCTAATAACAGCTTCAGAAGTTTTCCCATGTTTACATTGAGTTGATATCTGATGTCTGATCTATTTAATGTGTTAACTATAAAATAGTTTATTTTCTTATATATTTTGGCTTTTATTTTTATAATTCTTCGAATATGACGTTTAAACTCAATTCCAGGAATTCAAAAGCTCCAGTTTTGGGCTAACTCAACCTAAAAAACAATGCAATATTTTTTTGAAAATAATAATGATATTATCTAGAGTGATAATCAACTTTGTTTGCGATCTCTTCATGGACCCTTAATTTATCATTCGAATTTACTGAGTATAAAGTTCGATACAGACAATATTTTCTAAAAAATAAGATATATTATTTTTTCTTTAATACATACGAATTAAAATACAATGTACTGTTCATCATTGTCATTGCTTTTAAACTGTATATATAAATTCCTGAAATCTGTGCTTTGCCTTTTATCTACTGTTAAGTTTCCCAGAAAAATATAATTGTTTTAGACTGTAATAAATAGCTTCAATAAATATGGTTTTGATATTATTTCAAGGGTATTATCATTTATTAAATTATAAATTAATTTACTCACAGCTTTTTGAAATAATAAAAAATTTAAACTGTTTTCCATTTATGTGATTTCTAAAAAGTAAAAATGATGATTGTATAAAAAAAGAAATTTTATGTTATAAATTTAATTATGTAAAAATTGCTTTTTATAAATTAAGATATAATAAAGATTAAGAAGCTAATATATTTAGAAAAAGTAATATTTCATTCAAGGGGGAGATTTAATTAAACGATTTTCTACGTAAAATAATTTTTCCTCCAAGATTATAAATTAAAATTTTAAATTGATCGAAAGAAGATAATTACCTATCCTAAAAGATAATAAATTAAAATTTATAATTATATAGATATAGATATAAATATAGATATAGATATATAGTTGAAAAGATATACTGTCTTTTCTAAATATAATCCTCATTCTTCTTTACAAGAAGTACTCACTGAAAAAATGTTTTTCTGTAGAAATTTTTTTCTTTTATATACAGATTATTATTAACAATTTGTAAGTCCCTCTTGCAATCATAAAACATAATAAATGATTTTCCTTTTGTAATTTGAGAAAATGTTTTGAAAATAATTTCATTCAATTGTTTGAATTTTTTTTTCAAATAATTACTTTTTCAAAAATATTAAGTTCCTCGAAAGGGTAGAATTACCAAGGCATTGCAGTTTGATAAGTTCTTATTTTATCAATATTTTTAATTTATAATATTTATCTTTTTATGGTATTCAATTTCTTAAAATAAGGTACGGAAAATAGCATTTAAGGTAAGAGAAATTTGATACTAAAAGAAATAAAATTATTTATTTTAAAGTGTATTGCGTCAGAACTATCACTTTTACTCTTGAAAAAAATATAATACAATTCTCTTTGAATTTTAATTCAAAATTTTCTGCTACATACGTATTATTTCTTAAAATTTCAATTACAAAGATTTGAAAAACAACCTGTCTGGAGACACCTTAATTACATTTCACCATTTTTTTTCTCAACTAATTCAGACCCTTTATATGTAGAGTTGAAATTTATTTCAGAAATAATTCGGATATGAAAAAATTACATATCAGAGTTCAAAATTTTTTAATACTCTTGAACAAGTAAATAAGTTGTCAAACGATTGAAGATATGTTTTTGAAAAAATTAAGTTAATAAAATATTGCCATTTAATTACAATATTTTATTCTTAAATTTTTTTCTGAAGATTTTGTATTAACAGTAGAGAAGGGTATTTCCAATTTTAAGTGGATTTGAAAAGCTTTAAATAAAGTACATTATTTATATAATCACTCTTGCTTTGTTAAACTAAAATGAAAAAAATCTTATATTGAAAAAATTTCATAACATTTTATAAAATTTTATATTTAAAATAGTATTCTAAATTATATAGATAAAACATTTTGTTTAGCATGGACATTTAACTAAATCTTTTATTGGAATCAGTGCAAAAACATGTGCATTTACAAAACTGTCCAAAGAATTACAAAACCTGAGAGAGTGTCTTCAAATGCTCGTTAGCTAAGAACATATACAAAATCCATTTTATGACTTCTGTATATTGTCATCTGAATGGTACCATAAGTAAGTTATACAACAGAATTTCACGATAAACTATGTAGAATGAAAAAACATATATAACTTTCAGCACTTGAAAAAGAGTTTATTAGCAAGGCCTGATTAACAGGACCCACGATTTTGAAGTCAGATGAATTCTCTGGTTTTGTAAAATCAAATACTTCAAACTTGTTCAATTGAACCCACAGTATTCTTCAAAAAAAGTGGTGCGAATACCGTTAACTAAAACTTTGGTTGAAGCTGCTGATATGTACTGTTCAGTAAAAAATACACTCTGCTGTACTACCCCTGATATAAATAGGACATAAATAGGACATGTTCAGCATGAACTTTTAATTAAATATTTAAGATATTCTAATGAAACTGGAATGGGTGCAAAAGCTTGTGCATTTACAAAAACTGGCCAATGGATTAGAAACTTGAGACAGTCTCTCCAAATGCTCGTTAGCTTAGAGCGTCTGCAAGATAAATTTTATAACTTGTGTGCAACGTTATTTGAATGGTAATATAAGTACATTCTACGACAGCATTTCACGATGAACTAAGTAGAATGAAAAAATATACAGATCTTTCAGCACTTGAAGAAGAGTTTATTATTAAGGCCTGTTTATCAGGACCTACGATTTTGAAGTCAGATGAACTCTCTGGTTTCTTAAATTCAGCACTTTATCATTGTTCATTTGAACCCACAGTATTCTTAAAAACTGTGGTGAGAACATAGTTAACCAAAACATTGGTTGACGCTTCCTGAATTGTACTGTGCTTTAAAAAATACACTCTGCTGTACTACCACTGACATAAATAGGACATGTTCAGCATGGACTTTTAATTAAATCTTTAAGAGATTTAAATTAACCTGGAATGGGTGAAAAGCATGTACATTTAAAACACTGGCCAAGGGATTTGAAACTTGAGACAGTCACTCCAAATGCTCAATATCTAAGAGTGTCAGTAAAATCCATTTTATAACATCATCTGAATGGTAATATAATTAATTATACTACATCATTTCACGATAAGCTCTGTTGAATGGAAAAATATACAGATATTTCAGCACTTGAAGAAGAGTTTATTAGCAAGCCCTGGTTAACAGGACCTGCTATTTTAAAGTCAGATGAACTCTCTGATTTCGTAAAATCAAAAACTTCAAAATTGTTCAGTTGAACCCACAGTATTCTTTAAAAATGTGGTGCGAACACTGTAAACCAAAAACTTGGTTGGCGCCGTCTGATATGTACTGTGTGATAAACACATACACACTGCTGTATTACCCCTGAAATAAATAGGACATAAATAGGACATGTTCAACATGGACTTTTAGTTCAATTTTTAAAAGATTCAAATTAACTTATAATGGATGAGTAAAATGAAAAAATATACGGATCTTTCAGCACTTGAAGAAGAGTTTATTACTAAGTCCTGTTTAACAGGAACTACGATTTTGAAGTCAGCTAAACTCTCTGATTTGGAATCTGTCTGGTGTAAAATCAAACACTTCAAAATCGTTCAATTGGACCGATAGTACCCTTCAAAAATGTGATGCGAACACCGTTAACCAAAACCTTGGTTGGCGCCGCTTGATATGTACTGTGTGGTAAAAAATACACTCTACTATACTACCCCTGACATAAATAGGATATATTCAACATGTTCAACAAATAAGACATATAAAAGACATGTTTTAATTAAATCTTTAAGAGATTCAAATAAACTTGGAATGGGTGCAAAAGCATGTGCATTTAGAAAACTGGCCAATGGATTAGAAAATTGAGACAGTCTCTCCAAATGCTCATTAGCTACGATCGTCAGCACAATCCATTTTATAACTTCTGTACATATTCATCTGGATGGTAATATAAGTAAGTTATACGAAATCATTTCATGATAAGCTCACTAGAAGGAAAAAATATACAGATCTTTCAGCACTTGAAGAAGAGTTTATTAGTAAGAACTATGTAACAGGACCTACGATCTTGAAGTCAGCTGTACTCTCTGGTTTGGAATCTCTCTGGTGTAAAATCAAACACTTCAAAATTGTTCAATGGAACCCATAGTATTCTTCAAAAATGTGGTGCGAGCACCGTTAACCAAAATCTTGGTAAGCGCCGCCTTATATGTACTGTGAGGTTAAAAAATACACTCTGCTGTACTACATCTGACATAAATAGGGCAAACATAGGACAAATTAAGCAAGTACTTTTAATTAAATCTTTAAAAGATTCAAATTAACTTGGAATGGGAATCTGCTTGTTGTTTTTCCTTTTGGATAGACAATTATGAGTCACGATACCATGAGTTCAATAAAGCTTGTGTTTGTTTGATTCCATTCCTAATCATTGTATTTCGTTTTCAGCTTTCGTTATCCCTTACGTACATAATACCCTCTCTCGTTTCTGAATTTCATGTCTCTCAGATGATTTCTCGTGAAGTTATGGCAAAAAACCCATCTGTTGCTTAAGTATTGCACACCAGTCTATGATTACTACTGCACCGTTTTTCTGAAACTATATGTTTAAACGAAACTGACAGATTCCGCTGTATTAAAGCATAAAACATATGAAAGTATAATAAATTTATGTAGCGTAATCTTTAAACACACCACAGGAAATGAACTGATTACTGAATAGGTATAAAATACGGTGTTTTAAGAAGATATTTATTTCACCATTCCATTTATTCAAAGTTCCAGACAGTTACGATGTCTCGGATATCTGTAAAGTAACGTATCGTAATTTCATATCTCCTAAATTATTGCAGTACAAATTCAGAATAGTTTAAAATAAGTTTAAATTTCAGATTTGAAATTAGATTTCATTTAAAAGATTTATGTTCTTAGTTTAAATATAAAATGTAAGAAACTGAAGGCACAATAAAGATAACTCTTTCTAAAGAGTTGTTATAAAACAATGGTAAAAATATGTGAATAAGATATAATGTCTGCCTGGAGTAGAAGATATTAAAAACTGTTTCTTTAAATTACAGATTTAAATAAAGGCGAGATTGAACGTATTGCTAAAAAATGACAAAAGGAACTGTTGATGTTTTTTCTTTAAAACATTACACTTTAATGGACTTCAATAGTTTTAACTCAATTACAATTCCAAAAATTTAGAAAATTTCCAAAAATTTATTTTTTTCTTTTATAAATACTTAATGAATATACATTTTCTTCCATATTTCAGGACTTCAATAGTTTTAATTTAGTTCCACATAACAAAATTTATAAAAATTCCGTAAATTTAGTTTAAAGTGATACAAATGCATAATTTGAATATATATTTTTTCTACCATACAAAAACATTTTATGTGGTTTGCATATTTTTTTAGTTAGTACTTGTTTTATAATGTCAAAAAATATTTTGCTTTTTTAGATACTTATTTATTTGATATAAATTTTTCAGTCTTCTTGTATTTGATTCTTTAAAATTCGAACACACTTTACTAGAAATCCCATGAAATTACTGTAGATAAATTTTATTTTAATGTATTTGGTTTGCATTAAAATTTATATTCAAACGTCCAGTATTCATATTGATGTTGATACATTTAAACTCTAACTAATATAAGTCCTTAAACATTGTATTCCTTTTTACTTTAACATTATATTCCTTGACATTTGAGTCAAATAATAAAAGGGTATTTAATAGGTATTTCTTTCATGAATAGTTTCCTTGAAAGGTTTACAACCCAGTACTTTACACTTGAGAACCCCTTTAAGCTGATTTATAATTTTGAAACAGATAAAGATCAAATCAGAGAATTAAAAATAATCTGGATTTTATCATTTATAATTGTATAGTAGGAGACAGAAATAATTTTAAGGATAAAAGAATATATCCTCTCATTCCATAATAATTAATAAATTTAAAAAACATTTATCAAAATTATAAAGAATTCCTTTCATGCAATTTTATAATTTTTTCAATTAAGTCTTTACACCTTAATTTCACTTTGGTTTTCTACATTATTAGAGGATAACTAATTAAAGTCCTTAAACAACAAATTACAATCCTTATAACTAAATTCTTGAATTTCATACTTGACATTTGAGTCAAAAATTAAAAAGGAATTTTATTGGTATTTCTGTGATGAATAATTTCCTTGAAACGTTTACAACGTGTACTGGTTGCTTGAGAACCCATTTAAGCTCATTTATAATTTTGAAACAGATCAAAATCAAATCAGAAAAAAAGAATATATCGTCTCATTTCATAATAATTAATAAATTTTAAATACATTTATCAAAATTTTAAAGAAATCCTTTCATGAAATTTTTTCAATTAAGACTTTAAACATTAATTGCAGTTTCGTTTCCTATAATATTAGAGAATAACTAATAAAAGTCCTTAAACATCGAATTACTTTTCTTATAACTAAATTCTTGAATTTCATACTTGACATTTGAGTCGAAAAGTAAAAAGGAATTTTATTGGTATTTCTTTGATGAATAATTTCCTTGAAACGTTTACAACGTGTACTTGTTGCTTGAGAACCCATTTAAGCTCATTTATAATTTTGAAACAGATCAAAATCAAATCAGAAAAAAAGAATATATCCTCTTATTTCATAATAATTAATAAATTTTAAATACATTTATCAAAATTTTAAAGAAATCATTTCATGCAATTTTTTCAATTAAGACTTTAAACATTAATTGCAGTTTCGTTTCCTATAATATTAGAGGATAACTAATAAAAGTCCTTAAACAACAAATTATATTCCTTATAACTAAATTCTTGAAATTCATACTTGACATTTGAGTCAAAAAGTAAAAAGGAATTTTATTGGTATTTCTGTGATGAATAATTTCCTTGAAACGTTTACAACGTGTACTGGTTGCTTGAGAACCCATTTAAGCTGATTTATAATTTTGAAACAGATCAAAATCAAATCAGAAAATTATAAATAATCTGGATTTTATCATTTATAAGAGCAAATTAGGAGACAGAAATAATGTTGAACATTTTTATGATTAAGAGAATATATCTTCTCATTTCATAATAATTAATAAATTTTAGATACATTTATCAAAATTATAAAGAATTCATTTCTTGCAATTTTATATTTTTTTCAATTAAGACTTTAAACATTAATTGCAGTTTCGTTTCCTATAATATTAGAGAATCACTAAAAAAAAGTCCTTAAACATCGAACTACATTGCTTATAACTAAATTCTTGAATTTGATACTTGACATTTGAGTCAAAAAGTAAAAA
>CM063500.1:47937003-47947003 GCA_032207245.1 Pardosa pseudoannulata
TATTGCATACATATTTTATATTTAAAAATACACATATGTATTCGTATACAGATTATGCATTTATCAATAAATAAGTGTGCACACACTCAAAATACAAATGTATGTAAATATCTATCTATCAATCAATCTATCTATGTATCTATCTATCTATCAATCTATCTATCTATCTATCTATCTATCTATCTATCTATCTATCTATCTATCTATCCATCTATCTATCCATCTATCTCTCTCTCTCTCTCTCTCTCTCTATATATATATATATATATATATATATATATATATATATATATATATATATATATATATATATATATATATATATATATATATATATATATATATATATATATATATATATATATATATATATATATATATATATATATATATATATATATATATATATATATATATATATGTATATATATACATATATATATATATATATGTATATATATATGTATAAATATATGTATATATATGTATATATATATATATATGTATGTATATATATATATGTATATATATATTATATTTATGTATATATATATATCTATATATGTATAAATATATATATATATATATATATATATATATATATATATATATATATATATTTATACAATTTTATATATAAATATATATATTGAGAAGCAATAATTGTGGCTCGATAAAATAAAGCCCTTCCTTGCTAATCTATTCGAATTTAATCCTGTTTACTTAGATCGACTAGTTAAAAAGGACTAGGGTGAGGGAAAACATGCAAATTTTGAGCTAATAGGCTGGGAACTGCAGGACATTCGAAATTCTTGTGTGCTTGCCTTCAAGTGTTAATAGAAAAGAATTAATAAGAGGGTTCTAATTTAATTAGTTATTATTTTTATGTATATAAAAACAAGATATACTACGCTGGAGATATAGAGGATATCGAAAAAATTAATAACAAACAAAGAAGTTACTAAATTCAATAAGAAAAATATTTCGTTCTATAGAAGTTAAAGCAATTCTATTATTATGTTGATTCAAACACTAAAATCGTCTCTCCTAAAGTTAAACAAATTCTTTTTCCACCACATTTCATCCCAATGAAACTAAATTCAGTTAAAATCCATCTTTATTCTACGCTATTTTAGATCCGACGTTAACCTAATCACCCCACACGAAATCGATTTGATTCTCCTGCGACATTTTTTAAAGGAACTAATAACGTGTATTTATTCAAGTAAAGGAAATTCACGCTCGAAATGACTTTATAATTAGATTCGGACCTTATTTTCATTCTCCGCATAACCTTCCTGACAGAATTCAAGTCATATTAAATATTTCCGTGAATTACAAGCGGATCTTGACTTAAATAAATGTCATATAAAAAAATATTTTACTTTTGTTTCGGTACATCATGCGCGCGCACCTCGAAACGTTCAAAGGAGGTTTGGAAATAAAATCAATCATTTTTATTCCACATTAAACGACGTTACTTCATTTAGTTCGCTTCAAAATCAGCCAACCGACGTTTTACATATACTTTTACCGCTTTAAAGCATGGTTGAACGGAAATTCGATGATTTAATTAATCTTTAGTTTTAAAGAAGTTTATCGATATATTTGTTCTACTTACGATTCCTATTCAAATATTTGGCTTTTATTGTTGACTTCGCTTGAAGGATAAGTATATTAGAATTATACTTAAATTAACCCTTCCCACTTGTAGTTTCAACGTTACGTTATTCTTTACCATCCCTTTTTTAATCTGCAATATATTTTTTTTCTAAATGTCATTTGCAATATCTATTGAGTACTATTTTTTTAATATACATATTGAAATTATTTTCATTCATTGCAAATGATTTATTGTGAAATATCTGTTAGAAAAAAGTAATCAAACTAGCTTAGTTTTGTATTCTATACAAAGATAAATATAAACATCTGTATTGGTATACAGATTTTGTATTTATCTATAAATATGCATGCACTTGGTATATAAGGCACCTCCGAATGTAAATTAATAAATGCACACTTTGGAAATTAGAGGGTTTATGTACCACTTACCGTAAGATTGGTAGGTGAACAGAAATTTCAATCTAATAATTTACAATGGAAATATTTCATAATTTAATACACTATGCAGTGTAAAATACTACCCCACACACAATTTTAGGGTTGATATAATAACATATTGCAGAAGTCATAAAAATACAAAGTAAATTCAGCAAGAAAAATATTTAGTTCTTAATAAGTTAAACCATTTCAATTTTTATGTTGATTCAAAAGCTAAAATAAACGTCCAACACATTCCATAATATATATATATATATATATATATATATATATATATATATATATATATATATATATATATATATTATATATATATATATATATATATATATATATATATATATATATATATATATATATATATTATATATATATATATATATATATATATATATATATGTATATATATATATATATATATATATATATATATATATATATATATATATATGTATATATATATATATATATATATATATATATATATATATATATATATATATATGTATATATATATATATATATATATATATATATATATATATATATATATATATATATATATATATATATATATATATATATATATATATATATATATATATATATATATATATATATATATATATATATATATATATATATATATATATATATATATATATTATATATATATATATATATATATATATATATATATATATATATATATATATATATATATATATATATATATATATATATATATATATATATATATATATATATATATATATATATATATATATATATATATATATATATATATATATATATATATATATATATATATATATATATATATATATATATATATATATATATATATATATATATATATATATATATATATATATATATATATATATATATATATATATATATATATATATATATATATATATATATATATATATATATTATATATATATATATATATATAATATATATATATATATATATATATATATATATATATAAATGTCTGAAATATAAAAATATATTTATGGTAACGTGGTATATAAAGCACCTCCGAATGTAAATTAATCAATGCACTCATTGGCAAGTAGTGGGTTTATGTACTACTTGCCCTAAGAATTTTAGGTAAACATACAATGCCGTCTAATAATTTACAATGGAAATATTTCATAATTTAATACTCCCTGCGGTATAAAATTTAACCAACATATAATTTTAGGGTTAATATAGTAAAACTAGCATTGACCCATCATATCACGGTATCAGTAAAATTTTTAATTTTCCGGAATTATAAAGTACCCTATGAGGCAAGTAAAAAAAGAGTTTGTTTTTTCGCTGAGAATTACCTAGCAACAAAAAATAATCGATGATTGAATTTTGAATTATCACATGTGTACCTATTCTAGTATTTAAGACAAATATGAAAGAAAATTATTTTAGTAATATCTGAGTTCAGTGATAAAGCTTATAAAAATAATGCAGACGGTATTTAAACAATTTAAAAAAAGACATGATCAAATGAGATGATTTAAAAAAAATGGAGTCATAATGCTAGAAAAAAGGTTATTTCTACCTATTTTTATGTGGTAAATTGATGAATTTAATGGCATGCTCTTTACCAGAGTCAACAGGGCTTGAAATAATGGCATCAAACGGTCGAAAATTAGAAAAACGGTGGCTTTCAACTTTTTAAAGAAGACAGTGTTTAGTGCTGCGATATGACGAATATTTATACCAATTTAATTTAGAATCGGATAGATGGATTAGAGAAGATAAACTTTACCCGCTTTGAATTTTGCTAATCGTAACTCACCAAGAATCCAATATATATCCCTCTATCCATTGCAGGTCTAACCGCTTCATACATTTAAAGACACACGGACAGATAACTTACGCTATTATTATATAGAGGATATGGGGAAATTATTAATAAACAAAGAAGTTAGTAAATTCAACAAGAAAAATATTTAGTTCAAAATAAGTTAAACAATTACAATTATTATGTTATTTCAAACCCTAAAATCGTCTCTCTTAATTTCATTTAAAGTTTAATAAATTCTTTTTCCACCACATTTCGCCCCAATAAAGCTAAATTCAGTTAAAAACCATCTTTATTCTACGCTATTTTAGATCCGACGTTAACCTAATCACCCCACACGAAATCGATTTGATTTTCCTGCGACATTTTTTTCAAAACAACTAATAACGTGTATTTATTCAAGTAAAGGAAATTCACGCTCGAAATGACTTTATAATTAGATTCTGACCTTGTGTTCATTCCCTGCATAACCTTCCTGACAGAATTCACGTCATATTAAATATTTCCGTGAATTACAAGCGGATCTCGACTTAAATAAATGTCATTTTTCAAAAAAGAATTATTTTACTTTTGTCCCGGTACTTCGTGCGCACGCTGCTCAAAACGTTCAATGGAAGTTTGGAAATAAAATCAATCAATTTTATTCTACATTAAACGACGTTACTTCATTTAGTTCGCTTCAAAATCAGCCAACCGACTTTTACCGCTTAAAATCATGGTTGAACGGAATTTCGATGATTTAATTAATTTTAAGTTTTAAAGACGTTTATCGATATATTTGTTCTACTTACGATTCCTAAGCAAATATTTGGCTTTTATTGTTGGCTTTGCTTCAAAGATAAGTATATTAGGATAATACTTAAATTAAACCTTCCCACTTGTATTTTCAACATGTACTTATCCTTTGTCTCCCCTCTTTTAATCTGGGATATATTTTTTTTTCTAAATTTCAGTTGCAATATATACACAGTACTATTTCCGTAGTATGCATATTGATGTTATTTTCATTCCTTACTAAAGATTATTTGTCAGATATCTGTTTGGAAAAGTAACAAAACTAGGTTTATTTTATATTGTATACAAAGATAAAAATACACATCTGCTTTGGTATACAGATTTTGTATTTATCTATAAATATATGTAGATACACATAAAAAATATATATGTATGTAAATATGTATCTGTATATTTAGATTTTGAATTTATAGTTAAAAATTAAAGCATAAACTATAAGAAAAAGAAATCTCTAAGAAAATATATATATATATATATATATATATATATATATATATATATATATATATATATATATATATATATATATATATATATATATATATATATATATATATATATATATATATATATATATATATATATATATATATATATGATATGTTCCATATTAGCAGCTATTGAGAACCAATATTTGTTCTACTTGCCATTTCTAGGCAAATATTTGGCTTTTATTGTTGACTTCGCTTGGAAGATTAGTACATTACAATACTACTTAAATGAACCCTTCCGACTTGTAGTTTCAACATTTATTCATCTTTCGCATCCCGTCTTTTAATTTGGAATATATTTTTCTAAAAGTCAGTTGCAATACCTACGCAGTACTATTTCCGTAGTATGCATATTGAAGTTATTTTAATTCATTACTAACGAATTAGTGTAAAATGTCTGATTGAAAAAGTAACAAAACTAGCTTAATTTTGTATTGTACACAAAGATAAAAATACATATCTGTATTGATATACAGATTTTGTAATACTTTATAAATATGTGCGCACATGCACAATATAATAAAAATATATATGTATATATCTATATATATGTGGGTTTTAAATTTATAATTAGGAATTAAAGCATTAATTATAAAATGAAGAAATATCTGTGTATATATATGTATGTGTATGTATATATATATACATGCATACGTACAGTGCCTGAATTTGAATTCATTATTGTTCATAATAAAAAAGGAAATCTTTTTCTCAATAATATTCTTAATAGTAATTTAATTTTAATATATAAGACTATATTAAATTACATAGAGATAGAGAAGGACTGTAAATATTATATCTTATAAAAACTTGTTTAATAATAATAAGATAATTTTGTTTACATTTCAAAAATATCTAACGAAATATTTGACTTTCTTTCACTTTTCAAATATGAATTCTTTTGTGTTAACAAAAAGAAAAGAAAAATATAGTTTCCCAAAACCATGCTTAATATAATTTTAATATATAAAACTATATCTAATTACATAAAAGGTAAACACGCACTGTAAATAATAAATTTTTAAAAGAATTCCTTAATAATAATCAGTGAATTCCTTTAAATTTAAAAATACGTCCCACGATATTTGATTTCAGTTCAGTATTAATTTTTTTTTTAAAAATTGCTTAATAATAATAATAATAAGATATTTTTTAATTCAAAATACGTCTCATGATATTTGATTTCCGTTCAATGCCAGAATTTGAAGAAAAAACGAAAAATATTTCCTTAATAACATTCTTAATAGCTTAATTTTAATATGTAATATCTAATTAGAGGCAAACAAGCGCGGTAAATAATATACCTTATTAAAAATTGTTCAATAATAAGAGAATTTTGGTTACATTTTAGAAAAACATCACACAATATTTGATTTCCGTTCAGTGCCCAAATCGGAATTAATATGTGATCATAAGTTAAGGCATTCTACTTATTTAAAGCGGGAATTTTGACCAATATATCAATTTTTAAATTTTATTATATTATTAAAATACAATATGTTATCTATACATAACCGCTTGAACTTTGCTTCTATCTCGTTTTGAACCAAAGCTATAGCATTTTTAATGCAAGTCCAAAGTCAATTTTAATCCCAAGAATACATTACAAGCATTCAGAAAGAAAACAACCAGTATCTTATAAAGAAAAAAATGCGGACTTTAAAAAAAGGTGTATATAAAGGTATTATAAGTGTTTACATAAAGTTTTTCTAATATATTATCTTTTTCATTTTTCTCAAAATTGAATTTTTCGGGATTTTGCTTACCGCAAAATACAGGGTGTCTATAAAAGAACTCCGGGGTTTTGAGGCAAAATATTTTAATGAAATAAAAGACATACATACATGTTTTATACATGACTGGCAAGCTTACATTTTCAAGTTTTTTTTAACACTTAGTAAAGTTCTATATGAGCCCCGTTAGTGGCACGGCAGAAGTCTAAACGGTATTCTACCTCTTCCCATGTCCTGGCGAGCATGTCTGGTGCGACGGTTGCCACACAATTGACTATTCGTTCCCTGAGATGTTGAACATCACGAATTTTCTCTGCATACACAAGATTCTGGATATGCCCCCAGAAGAAAAAATCCAACGGAGTTCTGTCCACTTTCTCTTGAGACACACTCGGCCTACCCGGCGACTTTTGCTTCAAAACATTCCCTGTTTCCTTAAATGCACTGAACCATTGACGAATGGTTTTGTCAGAAGGCGGGTTAACACCATAGTTACGTCGAAAGTTTCTTTGTACGGTAACTACAGACTTCGTTTCTATGAGCCAAATAACACATTGAGCCTTTTGTTGCGGAATCGACATCATTTCAAATTTCGCGACGTCATTTCAAGGTCAACGCCCTGCAGCGCAGCCAATAGTTCATACAAACATTCCCAAATGACATGAGTAAAACTTTTTGAGCTACTCTTTTCAGAGAAATCGACTAAATTTTGCTATCTTTCATAGTTAGTGAGATATGAATTTTTAAAACCCCGGAGTTCTTTTATAGACACCCTGTATAATAATTCAAAAATATTTAGCCCGAATGCTTTGATATTTTAAGTGTGTGTTATATAATTATATATTCAGGGATTAGACTACAACTGCGGTTTCAGATTAATTACTTTGGGATTTATAGCCGTTTAATGCTTGACTTGCTTGAAAATTTTGAAAAATATCAATCTTCTTGTACCTAAGTTCATATAACTTCACAAATATATTTGTGATCACCATGATTGTAGTATATTCCCTGAAATATATAATTAGAAACGTAAATTTTACAAAGCAGTGATAACATGATTCAATTTGGAGTTATCGTGTTTTGCGTAATGCCTAATTTTAGGGCAAATTTCACCCTATTTTTTCTTTATAAAATATGAAAATACTATTCAAAACTTATATAACCTGCATTTTTTTGATAGTTTTAAGTTATGTTTCATCATAAAATTAACATTAAAATTAAAATTTTAAATATTTCCAAAATCACCTCCGAAGGTGTACAGATGCCTTATACGATAAATAATAATGATGATAATAAGGGATTTTTTTAAAATTCGAAATACGTCACACGATATTTGATTTTCCTTCATTGCCAGAATTTGAATTCCTTATTTTTCATAAGAAAAAACGAAAAATATTTTACCAATAACATGCTTAGTAGCTAATTTAATTTTAATATATAAGACTATATGTAATTCTATAGAGAGAGATAAGCGCTGTAAATAATATACCTTATAAAAAATTATTCAATAAAAAGAGAATTTTGTTTACGTTTCAAAAATATTTCACACAAGTATTTGATTTCCGTTCAGTAAACAAATCTGAATTAAATTCTGTTCATAAGTAAAACGAAAATTCCTTGTCATGAATAATGCTTTCAAACGTACCAGATACCTCCAAACAATGAAAAACCATCGCATTTTTCCGCAAGTTATTATACTCTACCCTTGTACTAATTAAGGGGATTAGCAGCAAAATTTTCGAAATAATTGAACCATAACTTAAAATGTTTAAAACTTCCTGCGTTCGGCAGTTAAATTCCAAAATATATAAAGCAAAGATACCCTTTGATTTTTCTTTTTATAACTTCTTTTTTTGTGTGTGTGGGGGGGGGAGAGAGGAGGTTCATTCTAAAGGAGGAAGAGAGATAGATAAATTGAATATGGCAACATAAAAGCCTCCTAGAATTCTAAAATGAGTGCGGTCGAGTCAGAGTTGTCTTTTTTTTGTATCTACGTTTGCCTTTTTGTTTAAAGTATTTTTGCTGTTCCGAAATAATGCTGCTTTGAAGGATAGCTAGATGATATATTTTGGAGAGTATGTTTATTTGTTGTTATGATAAAAGCAACATTTTTCAAAATGCTTGCGTACTTAAATTTGATTCAAAAGACGGTTTTGGGATGTGAAATGGAAATATAACTATATATTTAATACGTGAAAAATTGTTGAAATTGTAAGATAATGATTATTTTTAAATTATTGTAATACAGTGTTAATTTAGTACATAAATAATTAGATAGATTTAATTTCGAACTAAAATACAAAAATTCATTAAAAAATGTTTTAAAAATAAGTTTTTTTTTGTTCAACGTTGTAATACTTAAAAATTCTTTTAAAATAAGAAAATTTTTATGTTTATTACACATAATACCGTATATATAACACATAATGCATAAATACGCATATATATATATGGGAGTTATTTAAATATGTATATATATATATATATATATATATATATATATATATATATATATGTGTGTGTGTGTGTGTGTGTGTGTATATATCAATGGTTATATTTAAACTTCCCCTTTAATCGACATCCTACAGCAAAAGCGAGTGATCGGAATGCAAAGAAAATTTCTATATGGGCTATACAGGAGATGTACTCACGGAATTTTAGTTCCTCAATGTCCACCAGGGGGAGCCTTTTGCAGGAACAACATGAAATTTAACACAATGAAAGACCAAAATGGAATACAGAAAAAAAAGAGAACAATATTAAGAATCCTGAACAAGAATTTATGTAATAAAATGGAAAAGCGAGAAAAGCTGTAAGTTGTGGGAGAAAAATGTGAAGATTTGTATGCTTGGGAAGAAGTGGATTCATGTGAAGAAGTTCACGTTTGCAGAGTTTAAGTCGATATTTCCGGCTGTACTAATATCGGTCTCTGTAGACGAAACTGCATTTTTAGTGAAGCTATTTCATGAAAAACAGGAGAATGCTTCTGCTTCAGTTCATGAATTTCGAAAGAACTGCGAGTTGGATGAATGTCTACTAAAGGTATCCAGGCCATGATTAACACATTCGCTGCCGAACCTGAC
>CM063500.1:47959503-47962003 GCA_032207245.1 Pardosa pseudoannulata
GAGGTAAACCAAGACTTCATATGGTGCCAATGGAGTTCCTCGAATGGACTGGCCTGCCCATATCCCAGACCTGAACCCTATCAAAAATCTCTGGAATGAGTTGGATCGCTGAATGAAGGGGTGAACTATCCGTCCAAAATTGGTGAAGGAACTTGTATGTCTACTCCAATCCGAGTGGAAGACAATACTACTAGCTATAATACAAAGACTTGTGGAAAGTATGCCCCACAAGGTTCACGCATTAATTGCCTCTCGTGGGGGCTCTACCAACTTTTGATTTTGAATAAAGTTACTTTTTCTTTTCTATCACAGTTGTCCAAATGCTTATTGGTAGACAGTGTATCATGGTCGAAAATCAATAGCATTTTTAACGGAAGAAAAATACACAATAGGAATTAATACGTAATGTAAATATTTAAAACTCAAAAGTACTAAATGATAAAATTAATTAATTTATAAATTTACTAGACGAGCCGACAGTTGTTACGGTGCCCAAAAACTGTAAAAAAAATTTTAAATACATTATAGAATGGACCATATGGATGGAACAAAATCCTCACAAACGTAATTAGATTAACCCATTAGCGCCCAGTGATCTATTTTTAGATCGCTAAACATAGCGTGGGAAATTCGCTTTTAGATGACCTTCAACCCACCCCACACATTCCACACTGCACATGGTTCAAGACAAGGCATGCACCTGTTTACCAATAGGTGGTTTTTTTGTTTGGTTTGGTCATTGATTCAAAGCGATAAGAGAAAGTTTGAATCGCTATTTCGTTCCGTAGTTTTTCGACGTTTCTTAACATAAACCCTGAAAACAGCTAAGCGATGCCGGTAAATTAAACATTTTTTGGTATTTTAATATCTTCATAGATTTAGCTATTAGAATATAAAGCTCTGATATCTTAAAATAAATATAAATAATAAAAACTAGTGTCGAAATATTGCTGATCTAGAAATAGATCACTGGGCGTTCGGGCGTTTTGCCATCATGCCTGGCCTCTAGAGAAACAAGGCATAGCAATAGAAGGTAAAAAATGGTACTGGTGTCTATTCACTCGAATAATTGATATGGCTGTAGTGAATGCAAGCATTCTGCACAAGAATGTTCATAAAGGTTATTTTATGTCCATAAAAGATTTCGGAAGATCTGTAAAATATCTAAAATTGCAAATCGGAAAAAAGGTTTTGAAAGATCGACCTTACAGCTTTCCTTCAACATTAACATCTAATGTCAGTGATGATGTTCGCTTTGATAGAATGTATCACAAGATGGGACAAAGAAAGGGCCAAAGACGCTGTCGACTTGTAGGGTGCCAAGGAAGGTCCTTAACATATTTGTGAAGTGCGATGCCACTTTATGCAAGAAATGTTTCATCAAATTACACACTAAACTGTAGAAACAATAAAATTTTGTCTTTTAAAATAACTGAACGTTACTAAGTACATTCTGTAATATTGTAAAATTCTGGTCAAATAAACGTTTTTTAAAAGGAAACACATTAGTTTTTATTTATTTGGTTCGTTTCTACCACGTTATTGAAGTACTACTGATTGTTGTGTATTTGCTAAAATATATCCCCCGAACGCCCAGTGATCTATTTTTAGATCAGCATATTTTTTTATAACTATGGTACGTATTGATAAAATTCGATAATAATATTCATGTTAGTAGTCAAAGACACCCAATTTATGAATTATTTGTCATTATGTCGAACAAAAATAATTTGGGCGTTAATGGGTTAAATTAAATTCCCACATCGCCTGTACGGGGATTCGATCCTGGGACTTCTCGTACTGAAGCCCGTTGTGTTGACACTGTGCAACAGATATAGACTAAAGCGTTTCAACCGACATTATAAAAATCTTAGAAAGTGCTCTATTCTGGATTTTCAATGAATATTTTTTATCGGATCAAATTGCGAATCTGAACCTCTTAATTAAGTACACAAAATTTCATCAAATTCAGTCCAGCTGTTTAGGAGGAGTTTTATTACAAACACACGTACAACAGTAACTCATTTATTCACTAACGTCATCTTTCGATATCATCATTATCATTTATTTTCAGGTAATAAGAGTCCTAGACTCTATCCGTAAAATGCTAACAAAATAGTTTATAAACCAATTTCATAGAGTTCACAAAATGTACACATTAGTTAGAATACAATTACCTTCTTAAAAAGTATTTTAACATTGCTTACAGAGTACATACACACTCGAAAAATAGAAAAGATTTTAATTCAATAACATTAATAAACATTTTGTTAACATTATCAAACCTTATCACATCTGTTTAACATTAATGTTAAACACAATAACATTATAAACTTATTTCATATAGTCTACAAAATATAAATATTAGTTAGAAAACAATTACATTCTTAAAAACTATTTACCATTACGTAAAACTTGCATACAAACCCCAAGTATAGAAAGGTTTTTAACGCAAGAACATTAATAAACATTTTGATAACATTATCAAACGTTTACACAT
>CM063500.1:47969503-47994503 GCA_032207245.1 Pardosa pseudoannulata
TGTTAACATTCAGTGTTTCAGCTTTCGGGTTATAATTTACTAACCGCCTGATAATTTTACTGATGTAAGTGTTGAATAATATATTTTTACTTTAAAATAATGGATAATTCAGAGTGTATGGTTGTAATTTCTTGTGATTCGAACTGTGACTCGGAATCAGAATCTGAATTATCTGTAAATGATAGTAGAGAAAGTTTACTAGATGACCTAGATAGTAGTGACTCTGATAGTAGTACAGATGGAATCAGTCAAGCATGACAATTTTTTTACAATTAATTGTAATAATCCTTCGGATCCGCCTCCTAGGTTTGCTTTCACTGCAATTCCAAAAATTAACTTGGATATCGATGAGACTAAAGGTAAACTTCAGTTCTATAATACTTTCGCATAAAGAAAAAAAGTTGTAATAAATGCTTAAAAATATTAGAAATGTTAATTTTAATAACATATCTTTACTTAAAAATGTAAAATAAACAAAAAAATGCAATTAAAAAATGTGATATTTTTTAACCGAATTCTGGAAAAAAATGAAACTTTCAAGGGGTTAAGTAATCATCGAATAGTGCATTTAGACTTTTGTGTAAGAAGATAATTTATATTATAAATTATTGTTCTACCTTTAAAACGGTTGTAATGTAAATATTTACATTGAAAGCCTGGATATGTTTGATTTTCACCAACTTCTTACAAAGGAATAAAAAATTTCTTTAGCCATTTTATTTAATCCTTTATAAGCCCTAATTTTTAGAATACTTTTCTCTAAATCTTACTTTTATTTTTGAAAATTTTTATAAGTTAGGATTAGATGTAAACTCGAATGTTTTTAAATCGATCCCTATCTAGGAATATTAGAAGTTCTTAGTAAGGCAATATTATCTAATTACAAGATTTTGTTTTACACAATTAATTATATAAAACATCCAAAACACTTACAAAAAATAATATTTAGCTTCATAGTTAACCCGACAGCCCGTTGTGGGCCTTCGCCTTAAGAAGTTTTTCCCATCCTGCTATGTTTTGTTCTTGGGACCTCCAGCATCTAATCTTTATGAGACCAAAGTCCGACTCCAGGCAGTCGATCGACCATCGTTTTGGTCTGTTCCTTGGTCGTTGTCCGAAATTGACTGCATTAAAAACTTTTAAACCAGCCCGATCTGAGTCCATTCGCAATAGATGTCCAGCCCATCTCATTCTATTCAGCCTGATAAATTTGATGACGCCATTTTCTTTGTAAAGCTTGTACAGTTCAAAGTTAAATCTTCCCCGCCAGGTTCCCCTGTCAAAAACACCGCCAAAAATGGTCCTCAACACTCTCCTTTCAAATAGTGCAAGCATTTTTTCTTCTTTTGACGTAAGTGACCAAGTCTTAGAGGCATAAGTTAGCACTGGTCTTATGAGAGTTTTGTACAACAAGATTTTCGTTCTTGTTTTAATTAAATGGCTTCTCAATTGACTTCTGAATCCACATAGACATCTGTTGGGCGCATCAATTCTCTTTCTGATCTCGCTTAATATTTAGCTTAGTATTTAAAATTTTATTAATCTTCATTTGTTTTTATTTTCTGGTTCTACAATGTTTCCTGTGTTATAAACTTCAAATTCATTAAATATAAACTCAATTTTGAAGAGAAAATTTACACATTTAATTGGCAATATCTCAAAATTTCGAATTTAAATCTGTAAGCCTATAAAACTGGAACCCTGATATGTTTAATATATTACAAACTACTTCTTTCTTAATTAATTTTGCTTTATTTATACATAATAACAAATAACAGCAAATGTTATTTGTTATAAATAAATATTTCAAAATTAAATAAGGATTTTAAAAGATTATAGATGAAAAAAATGCTAAAATATTCGAAATGTTTCCGGAATATAATAAATTTTATTCTTCATTCTTAATAGATACTAGTGCACTTGAACCAATTTATTTATGGAATCTATTTTGCTAATTGAGATTTTACTTTCTTATTTGCTACTCACTCAGAAAGAATAAAGCCTCTTCTGCAATGCATTAATAAATTAACACGTTTGAATAAAATACACGCTGAAAGGATAATTTATTATTGAAAAATAGAAGTTGTCCTGCATACATTAATTATCGTTCATAATTCGTCGACATATGAATTATTAAATAGGATTGCAGTTTTATTATCATACATTTACTGCAAAATAAAAGAAAAGAATGACATAACATTCTTAATATATATGTCAGACACATAAATTGTATTACTTATAACTTTTATTTTTGGAGTTGTATTAATTTTAGTAATAAGCTGATAATTAAAGTTTAGAAAATTTACCAATTTATTATTTTTATGACAAATTATATTCTATCTCATAGATTTTATTAATTATTAGGTAAAGGATATCATTAAAGCGTACATTATCTTAGATAAGCGGATTATGTCAGACTGCTTTAGGTAAACGACAGTTAATTTTGGTAAGTTATAGCTTCCAATCAAATAAAAAGGTATGGTAAAGTAGATGATGCTTATTTTTAGCTTTTTTATGTAATCGGCAGTCAAACATAAATACAAATATAAGCCTCGAAGTATTTCACCTTTTAGTGTACCTTTATGAGTATTTTAAATTAGATTCATTGAGGTGAAATTTTATATTACAGAGGTGAAATTTAGATCTACCCTTTTCGTATATCCATTGCAATAAAGTCAACTTCTACCACCCAAGTTCGCCATTCCAGCAACAATCATTAGTGCCTTATAATCTCCGAGCAATTAGACGGTGTTCACCAAAAAGCAATGCATTGCTTCCTATTCTCACTAATGAAGGTTTTCTTAGGCAATGGCAAATCAGGCCAATTGGAAACCTAAAGTTTATTGGTACATAATGTTGTGATCGCTTAGTTTTATCATTGAATTGTAGAGTTGCTGCTTAGAGTTTTTGCCTTTTCTTTTTAGAGACACACTATTACGAATAAGCTGCTTTATAATTGATATCATGGAATTAAAAGACCATTAAGCACAAGCTTGATGACATTACTATGGAGAGTATGGTCTCCTAAGCTATCCTTTTAAAAGGAGTTCAGAAGGTGTCGTTTCAAGAACAGTTGACTTCGTTTCAAGAACAGTTTTTCTAAAACTATAAGTGACCGAGTAACTTTAACTAGAGTTATTTATGTTACTGTAGCTCATTTGTCATCGGTTCTGCGATATTTTTATGGGAACATAGACCTCTACGAAAGTTTCTTTAGCCTATAAGAATTTTTCACCAATGGGGCTAAATGTTGCATGGGAACCATTGATGATACAACTGTTATAGGCCAAAGAACCTTTCATTGAGGTACATGAAAGTTTACTCTGTCCTCACTGAGTGCAATATAGAACTAACTAGTATATCTGGGAAATTCCTTTTAAAGTATGTATTATCCAGATTCCTGAGTATTTATGGAAGTTAGATATTACTGTTACATATTACCTATTTCTAAAAGCATGACTGCCATACAGTGTACCTTTGATGTTACAAACAAGCAAGTGAGATCGCTTGTTTACAAACAAATAGCTTGAGATAAAAACGAAATGCACACATTAGGACTTCTTCTGACAACTTTAGATGATTGATGATGTTGAATGATTGACATGATTTTATGAATTATTTCATACTTCAGTAAATGTTTGTCGCCTTTGGTGACAAAATGCTTTTCTGACAATGAAATTTCCATTGCGAAATTCATCTAAATTATCTTTAAATCTTATAGAGATACAATGTTTTAAAATAATGTTACGTTAATTTAGTGTTTAACCTCTTCCCTGTTTTGTCCGCAAGTCGTACGGGCACAGCTTTCGAGCCTTTACTGATTTACCCGTACGGCGTAAGGGCTATCTGATTTCTATTTCGCTTGATCTGTTTCAGCTGTAATTTTTTCCAATTTTAGTAACAAATTATTCGTATAGATGGCAATAGTTGTACAGTAAATGATAGTTTGCAGTTTATTGTATTTTTTACTCTGATTGGTTCAAAAGCGCGGATTTTTTTACATGTTTTGCATCTTTCAGCGTATAGCTTTCTGGTTATATTTTACTAAGCGCCTGGTAATTTTATTGATGTAAAAGTTGAATAATATATTTTTACTTTTAAAATGAATAATTCAGAGAGTCTGGAGCTAATTTCTTGTGATTCGAACTGTGACTCGGAATCAGAAACTGAATTATCTGTAAATGATAGTAGCGAAAGTTTACTAGATGACCTGGATAGTAGTGACTCTGATAGTAGTACAGATGGAATCAGTCAAGTAAGACAATTTTTTTAAATTAATTGTGATAATCCTTCGGATCCGCCTCCTAGATTTGCTTTCACTGGAATTCCAAAAATTAACTTGTATATCGATGAGACTAAAGGTAAACTTCAGTTCTTTCATAGAAAGAAAAAATGTTTATTAAATGCTAAAAAATATTAGGAATGTTAATTTTAATAACATATCTTTACTTAAAAATGTAAAATGAAAAAAAAAATGCAATAAAAAATGTAACATTTTTTTGACTGAATTCTGCAAGAAATGAAACTCTCAATGGGTGAAGAGAAAAGAAACTAAGACTCACTAAATAACACACCATGACAAATATGTCTTGATTAAATGATTTTATACAATTAAATGCCTTAGGAATACAACTGGAATACAACTTATCATTTGTAGATATCGAAGACTCTTCTCGACTCGGCGTCGGCAATGAAAACAAAATGGCTTCTCTTTTCCTTTTTTCTCGTGTGGTTCCAAAAAATGATAATCTCTCAATGAGAGGATATCAGCAATGTTCACCCTCTTCTCTCCTCTAGTAACAACTTTCCTCCAAAAAAAATGGTCGAATGGTTAGGATGCTGGCCTTCGGAACCGGAGTTCTTGGGTTCGAATCCCACTAAGGCATGGATGTTCGTAGTCGTTCGGAATCGGCTTTAAGTAGTAGGTCCCGGTATCATTAGCCTTCGTGTTGCAAAAAGTAGATCGTAGCGCTCCAAAACCAAAACCCAAATAACCAAAAAATCAGACTGCTCCGCAGAGAAAAAACAGGGGTCCACTCAAAAACGGAGGGGTCCGAATCCCACAAACCAACTGGCCCTTCTATTGGTTGAGAGAAGTCCGATGTTTCTTCTACAGCAAACCGGTCCCGTTTTGTATGTCTTAGACGATAGCTCACGGAAAGAGGTAAAAAAGCTGAACCGAATGTAACTTAATATTACAAATGTAAGCACATATATTACTTATAGTAAATGTAAAAATTTATTATTTCCTCTATTTCTGCAATTATTTTAAATTTACCTTAATTAAATTTATTTTGTATATGCCGGCAAAGTCCAGTAAATACCATGTTAAGATAAATAAATGCCTTTAAGAGAAATGAATAATTTAAAAGTTTATTATTAAACAAACTTAAAAAACCCCAAAATATTCACAATCTCTGCGTAATATAACAAATTCCACTCTTCTTTTCTCAATGCATTTTTGTGTACTTAAAACAATTTACAACTTTCCCCATTACTGAAATTTATTTATGTAATCTATTTTGCTAATTGAGATTTTGCTTGTTTTCGACTCATTCATAAAGCGTCGACTCTGAAATGCATTAATAACTTAGCACGTTTAAATAAAATACACATTGAAAAGATAATACCGCAATGAAAAATAGATGCCGTTTTGCATTTATTAATTAGCTTTCATAATTCATCGGCGTATGAATTATAAAACTGAACTAGTCCTTTATTATTATGTCTATAGTAAAATAAACAAAAAGGGTAACAAAGAAACGTTTGCTTTGAAGCCAGACGTAAGAACTCGAGATATAAGTTTATTTATATTTCCTTATGATGTTTATCTTTGACGAAATGTGAATCTTATGCAATCCATATTATTATATAAAGATACAATTTATGTTTTTTTAAACAACTATATTTGCATTATATTTCCAGTAAATAACGTCACAAAATTGGTTTTTATTTTTGAAATCCTTTTAATTTTATATGTGTATACTATATAACTATTTTTATAAGACTTATGTAAAATATGCAGTAAAGAAATTCGTAAGTAGATATTTTAATGCATGAGATATTATAATAATTTTATTTTAACTCTATTTCATTTGTTTGTATCCTTAGTTTATGTTGTTTTAATTCGTTTTTATGTAACAATCAGTTAAAATTAATTCTCACTTACGTATCCTGTCGACTTTATATTAAGTCACTAAAAGATATGTAAAATCTATGCAGAGTTTTTAAACTTATGAAACTATATTTTTGAAAAAAAAAAAAAACATTTTACCATAAAAACATCTATACAGATTATATAGCCTACGTTACTCCACTAAATAATTCCTTAAAAACTAAGCTAACAATAATCTTATTGTTTATAAAGCTCAGTAATTCTTTTGTCGACTTTTAAGTCTATATAACATCACTAAATAATCGATTAAAATCTAAGGTAACAGTAATCTTGTTGTTTATAAAGCTCAGTAATTCTCACTTATCATGTCGACTTAGATTACGTCACTAAAATCATGCAAAAGCATTTCTGAGTTTTTTTAAACTTATAAGAATAACTTTTTGATAATAAACATTTTACCACGATAACATTTATGAAAATTATACAGCCTATGCTACGTCTCTAAATAATAGAATAAAAGTTAAGTTAACAATAATCTTATTGTTTATAAATCTTAGTAATTCTCACTTATATATCCTTTCGACTTTAGATTAAGTCACTAAAAGTTATATAAAAACTTTGCAGAGTTTTTAAACTGATGAAAATATCTTTCTGAAAATATACATTTTACCAGAATAATATTTATAAAAATTATTTATCCTATGTTACGTCACTAAATAATCGAATAAAAATTAAGCTAACAATAATCTTATTGTATATAACTCTTAGTAATTCTCACTTATATATCCTGTCGACTCCTATTAAGTTACTAAAAGTTACGTAAAATCTTTGTAGAGTTCTTTAAACTTATGAAAATATCGTTTTGAAAAGAGAGATTTTACCACAAGAACATTTATAAAAATTATATAGCCTATGTTACATCACTAAATAATAGATTAAAAACTAAGCTAACACTAATCTTCTTGTTTATAAAGCTCAGTAATTCTCCCTTATATATCCTGTCAAATTTATGTCACTAAAAGTTATAAAAAACATTGCAGAGTTTTAAAACTTATGAAAATATCTTTTTGAAAACATACATTTTACAGCAAGAGCATTTATAAAAATAAAATAGCCTATGTTACATCTCTAAATAATCAATTAAAACTAAGCTAACACTAAGCTCATTTTTTATAAAGCTCAGTAATTCTCACTTATATATCATGTTGACTTTAGATTAAGTCATTAAAAGTTAAAATCTTTGCAGAGTTTTTAAAGCTTATGAAAATATCTTTTTGAAAAGAAACATTTTACCAAAAGAGTATCTATAAAAATTATACAGCCTATGTTATGTTACTAAATAATATATGAAAATCTAAGCTAACACTAATCTTGTTTTTTATAAAGCTCTGTAATTTTCACTTTTATATCCTGTCGACTTTAGATTACGTCACTAAAAGTCATGCAAAAGCTTTTCAGATTTTTTAAACATATAAAAATAACCTTTTGAAAAGATACAGTTTACCAAGAAAACATTTATAAAAATTTATACAGCCTATGTTACGTTACTAAATAATCAAATAAAAATTAAGCTAAAGCTAATCTTGTTGTTTATAAAGGTCACTAATTCTCACGTATATATCCTGTCGACTTTAGATTAAGTCATTAAAAGTTATTTAAAATCTTTGCACATTTTTAAACTTATAAAAATATATTTTTGAAAAGATACATTTTACCACAATAACATTTTTAAAAATTATATAGTCTATGTTACGCTAATAAGTAATCAATTAAAAACTAAAATAACACTAATCTTATTGTTTATAAAGCTCAGCAATTCTCGCTTATATATCCTGTCGACTCTTGATTAAGTCAATGAAAGTTATGTAAAATCTTTTTAGGGTTTTTTAAAATTACGAAAATATTTTCTTGAAAAGAGATATTTTACCATAAAAATTATATAGCCTATACTGCTTCACTAAATAATCGACTATAAATTAAGCTAACAATAATCTTATTGTTTATAAACCTCACAGAATGCGTTAAAAACCACATAAAATATTGAGAACAAAATATTATCTGGATTAAGATATTGCTCCCTGTTTTGTCTCTAATTTAATATATGACTTAAAGAATTCTGATCATTTTGGTATTCAGGCTTGAATCTTTTCTTTTTCTCCCATGGGTTCAATTTTTTTTTCGAGAAGTTAAATACAGTTAATTCCACAATAGCTAAGGATTTTTTTTTTGTTCGTGAGTGATTTCAAGATAATATATCACCATAAAGATTTCGTGAAGCATTAGTAAAATTATTATAAAACTCTTTCTTTATAAAATAAATTAAAATTTCTGGAGTCGATTCCCTTTATTATAAAGATTTAAAAATATGTATATTAATTCGGTTTATTTCTGGGATTTTACTTGCAGCACATTATTAAAAGTTAATTCATTGAGAGTGGTTTAATATTAGTTTTTCTTGTTATTAATGAAATATTTCATGGTTGAAACGAGTTAGCATTAGAAACAAAAGATACTTTTGTATTTATTTGAAATCTGAATATAATACATTGCTTTATAATAAGGTAAATTAAGCTTAAGTAAAAAGTATTTAATATATGCTTTTATGAAAAAAGCTTAAAATTAAGAGTATATTATTTACATTGTTAAATTCATTCTTAAAATTTCTAATATTATTTTTCTAAACTATTTTCTTTAAAAAATTACTTTAAGTATATATTGCAGATGATTGTGATTTCACAGAGTACATTTTATTGCAAAGAAAATTGAGGTATATTTCTAGGAACATCACAAAACTCTAGGTGAAAATTGGACAAATGTACAATGTAAAAATGCCCGAAAATAAGAATTTATTTTACTGTTTGTATTTTTTTTTTTGAAATCTCAAAATAATACATTTCGTTATAATAAAGTAAATTAAGCTTAAGTAAAACGTATTTAATATATGCTTTTATAAAAATAGTTTAAAATTAAGCGTATATAATACATTGTTAAATTAATTCTTAAAATTTCTAATATTATTTTGCTAATGTATTTTCCTTAAAAATATAACTTAAGTATATATTGCAGGGGGTTGTGATTTCGTGTAAAGCATTCTATTGCAAAGAAGTGTATTACTGGGAACATCACAAAATCTAGGCATAAATTGGACAAATGTAAAAGCTAAAAATGCTGAAAAATAAGAATTTGTTTTACTGTACGAAATACACTAGCCGAATCATATAAAGTGTTTTCTTTAAAAAATTAATTTAAGTATGTATTGTAAAACATTCTATTGCAAAGAAGTAAATTACGGGGAACATCGCAAAACTCTAGGCGTAAATTGGACAAATGTAAAAGCTAAAAATGCTGGAAAATAAGAATTTATTTTACTGTTTGTATTTATTTGAAATCTCAAAATAATACATTTTATTATAAAAAAATAAATTAAGCTTAAATAAAAAGTATTTAATATATGCTTTTATGAAAATAGCTTAAAATTAAGAATATATTATATTTAATTGTTAAATTCATTCTTAAAATTTCTAATATTTTTTTTCTAAAGTATTTTTCTTAAAAAAATGTTTTAAGTATATATTACAGGTGATTGTGATTTCATAGAGAACATTTTATTGCAAAGAAAATTGAAGTATATTTCTAGGAACATCACAAAACTGTAGTCGAAAATTGGACAAATGTAAAAGTTGAAAATGCTGGAAAATAAGAATTTATATTAATGTCGGTATTTATTTGAAAGCTCAAAATAATATATTTCGTTATAAAATTGTAAATTAAGCTTAAGTAAAAAGTATTTAATAAATGCTTTTATGAAAAAATTTAAAATTAAGAGTATATTATATTACATTGTTAATTCATTCTTAAAAGCTAATATTATTTTTCTAAAGTATTTTCCTTAAAAATTAATTTAAGGTATATATTGCAGATAATTGTGATTTAGTGTAAACATTTTATTGCAAAGAAAATTGAAGTATATTTCTAGGAACAACACAAAACTGTAGTCGAAAATTGGACAAATGTACAATCTAAAAACACTCGAAGAGAAGAATTTATTTTACTGTTTGCATTTTTTTAAAATCTCAAAATAATAAATTTCGTCATAATAAAGTAAATTAAGCTTAAGAAAAAGTATTTAATACATGCTTTAATGAAAATAGCTTAAAATTAAGAGTATATTATATTACAATGTTAAATTCATTCTTAAAATTTCTAATATTATTTTTCTAGTGTATTTTCCTTAAAAATTTAATTTAAGTATATACTGCAGGTGATTGTGGTTTAGTGTAAAACATTCTATAGCAAAGAAAAATGAAGTATATTCCTGGGAACATCGCAAAACTCTAGGCGTAAATTGGACAAATATAAAAGCTAAAAATGCTGGAAAATAAGAATTTATTTTACTGTGTGAAATACACCAGCAGAATGATAAAGGAAGAGACAAAATATTTACGGATCCTCTCATTTAACTTTATACACTCACTTCCAAAAGTTAAGCACAAACATGTAAAATGAAAAAAAGAATTAACAAATACTGCTTTGATTGACATAAAATTCGACAGCAGAGTAGCATATATATTTATGCATAAAACAAAATCAATAATTATATACAGAAATGAAATACAAAAACAATATAAAATTTTTGTGAGTTATAAGATAATGACATACTGGACACTTAAACATAATTATGTATAAAGTGAAAATAAACAGCATAAAATAAAAAAGTGCATTAATAGAGTATATGATCCAACCATCTGTGTACAAAGTTTATACCTTGTGACCATGCTTTGAATTAGGTGGCCAACCACCGCAGAATAATGCAATCGCCATTCTTCTTGTAGAGCAGTTTCTACCTCAATAAGAGCGGCTGGAGGTGGGAAATGTGAAGATAATGCACGACAGAGAGTACCCAAAGATTTTCAATGGGATTAATGTCGGGTGAAGTATACGCGAAGGGACTCGCGTATGCTGGCCATGCCATACGCGCAATCCCTTCAATCTCCAGGTAGTCATCGGCGATGACAGATTATAGATGACGTGCTTTATCGTCCATTAAAACAAAATTAGGGCCAACTGCTGCAGGGTAAAATCTCACAATGGGTTGTAGGACTTCAGCTCGATACCGGACAGCCGTCACAGAACCGCGTTTAAAGATGTGCAGGTCGGTGCGGTATCCTAATGAAATCCATGCCCACACCATAATGCTTCCGTCTCGAAATGCGTGATGTTCGGTGATGTTTTGGGGCTCATTGCTTGTTCCTTGTTCCCGCCATATCCTTATACGCTTGTCATCTGGCTCCAGAGTAGATCTTGACTCATCAGTAAACATGACATTGATCTGCTCAGACATAGTCCAATCGACTCGTTCCCGGCACCACTTTAATCTTGCACCTCTTGGTTGGACGGATAGGAAAACATAAACTCGAGGTACCCGGGTGTACAGTCTACTCATATGTAATCTTCGGCCTACAGTAGCTGCAGATATTGCCATACCAATAGACGCTGTAACCATAGATGTAAGACTTGCGGAGGTCGTTCTGTGATTCCGCTTGGCTAAAATAGCAATATCTCGATCTTCCACGGGGGTTGTAACCCTTGGGTGACTGACTACGGGCCTTCGGACAACTGTCGGTGTGATTTCGACTTGTTTACATAAACGTGAAATTACAGAATGATGAACGCCGAAGAAAAGAGCAACATTTGTAATCGACATAGAAACACGTATGTGTTGAAAACAAATTGTGTGAAAATTTTAAACAGCTTGTATCAGAACTTACAATCAACTTCTCTAACCCTTCATAAAGCTGGAATCTTAAAGTGGACCTTGCTGCATATTTCTTGACTTGATATCACAATATTTCTTTCATAATTTACCTATATCCGACATTACAATCACAATTGTTTAGAAAAATAATTATTACAGCGGTTATTAGAGAAATGTGTTACGTTGACAATTTAGATAAGTAAAAATATTTGTAATTATAAGTTTTTTATTATATTCCCGAATGATAGAAATACATTTTGAGTAATACAAAAAACCTAAATATACTACTTATATTGTTATAACCTTTTATAGCATTCAGTATATACATTATTTATTGAATATATATGTTTATATATTTTATATTTATGTATAATCAAATTTATATATTTAGGACTTCTGTAGTTATATATCCATAACATTTAGTCCTCCAATCAGAGAAATAACAAAAAACAATTAAAGAAAAACTTTCCTAGTCAGCGAATCGAACCTCGGACCTGTGTTGTAGGATTTTTACAATTTAGATAAGTAAAAATACTTGTACTTTTAAGTTTTTTTTATAATCCTGAATGATATAAATACATTTTCTGCAGTATAAAAACTTAAATATATTATTTATATTATTATATCCGTTTACAGCATACAGTATATACATTAATTATTGAATATATAATATATAAAATATATATATATATATATATTATATATATATATATATATATATATATATAAATATATATATATATATATATATATATATATATATATATATATATATATATATGTAATATATGTATATATATATATATATATATATATATTATATATTTATATATAGATATATATTATAATATATATATATATATATATATATTATATATTTATGTATAATCATATTTATATATTTAGGACTTCTGTAGTTATATATCATAACATTAAGTTCTCCAATCAGAGAAATGGATAACAACAAATAATTAAAGAAAAATTTAAAGCAAGATTTAGATCTTTTGGGAATATTTTTTGCTATATCCGACTTTAATACATCAATTGAATAGTAAAATAATTATTATAGCTGTTACTACAGAATTGTGCTATTTTTACAATTTAAACTAAACTTCTTAGCGCAACAGCCCCTAGGGGGTCAGAGCCTAAGCTGCCAATCTCCGTTTCCGAGACCAAAGGTTCTGGAGTGCGAAACATATGTTCCGGTTAGGTGGTCAACTTTTCGAGAAACCCCACGTGTTTAGTTCTCAAGCTTGCTTGTTCCTCAGTTTGTTTACCCACTGAAAGCATGAAAGGCTGAGTCACCCTTACCCAGTCCAGGGATCGAATGTCACCCCTGTGTCGTGGGATTTTTACAATTTAGATAAGTAAAAATACTTGTAATTATGAGTTATTTTTTTATATTCCTGAATGATAGAAATACATATTCAGTAATATAAAAAACCTAATTATATTATTTATATTGTTATACCTTTTACAACATTTAGTATATACATTATTTAATGAATATATATATTTATATATTTTACATTTATGTATAATCAAATTTATATATTCATAACTTGTATAGTTATATATCTATATATTTATATTTATATGCTTATATATCTTATATTCATTTATATTCATATTTATATATTTATATCTTTTTATAATTAAAGACTTTCATATTATATGCATTTCTATATTTTATGGTTATATATTTATAATTATGTATATCTATTTGATTTTTTATATTTGAAACTTTTATAATACTTTTTAATATTGCTATTTATTCTATTTTCATTTTTCATTCATTTCCATTCCTTTCATACAATTTTAAGGCTTTTGACGTATGAATTTATGCGATGCTTTTGTATTATAACTATCACCAACACACGCTAGACTTGCCTTTAATCCATACACTTTTGAAGAACTGTTTGCTGTATACGGAGCCTTTGTTGTCTACAATAATATGTCACAAATCCAGACAACTAGAAAAATTCAGTTTTATATCAGACACAGAAAAACAGTTTCTGTAAAAGACGGATGGGAAATACTTCCATAATGTTTTTTTTTCAGGCATTCAATTTTCCTTATTCACTTAAATCTTTCCTCTTACTATGTTTTTATAGTTCCTTTTAAAGCATTTAAGTCAAACACAAAGAGGATATTTTTAAATATTGTCTTAGAGCCCCAATAGAAAGTGCCATTCTCCAGGAGTACAATGGCTGAAAAGAAGTTTTCCTTTTTCAGTTGAAATTACAAAAAAAAGATTTTAAAAATGTTATTCCTGCAAAAAAACTTTCCCCTTTTTTCAGTTAAATGAATCAAATTAGTTTTTTCGACTTAAAATCGCTGTCGTTTACTTAAATTTTAAAAAGTAGGGTTAAGTGTTATTTTTTGAAAACTGGTCAATTAATACAATTTTTATTCAGCCAATTTCGAGTCATGATTTTATAATTAAAAAGATAGATTCAAATGTTAAATAAAGCATATAATGTATAAAATATACATATAGAAGAATATACATTATGAGTACGGAATATTTTTTTGATGTTCTATGTAACATGAACATTAAATTTATGCAACAATAGTATGAAAAAATTTTCTTGTTCTTTAATATAAATTTTGACGCAAAATGCACATTTATAGTGTCTCCATATTCTTTTTAGTCTCGAAAATTAACACTAGCATAAATGCAAATTTTTATCCAAGAATTCAGCAGTAGGAAAATAGAATTCATTAAGTCAAGAAAAGAATTAAATATTTTAATCTATTTAAACTATTATGATAGCACTCTTGACTTAAAACGTGCTGAATTCAAAAGTAATGGGGAAAAATCATGTAATATTCGTTTTACGAAAACATTGAAAAATTTTCTGAAGCATTTCATTTGACTTGTCACGGTTCCACATTTTACTTTAACTTATTTAACCATGAAATTACGATTAGTCTTTTATTGCCTAGTAAGCCGATTATTTCAATAATAAGAGGATGTTGACTAATCTAGATAATTTTACTGGTAATATAAAAACCTATATATATTATTTAGTTTTATAAAAACCTATAATAATAGTATATATATTTTTATTGAATAAACACACACACACACCACACACACAAACTATATATATATATTTTTATATATATATATATATTATATATTATATATATATATATATATTTTATTATATATATATATTATTTATGTATAATCAAATTTTTATATTTATAAATTATTATTATATATCCATATATTTATATTTATATGCTTATATATTATATTTATGTATATTCATATTTATATATTTATATATTTATATCTTTTATAAGTAAAGATTCCATATTTATGTATTTCTATATTTATGTTTATATACTTGTGTACATTTATATGATATTTTAAATATTTAAATTTTTTATAATACTATAAATATTACTATTCTTACTTTTTTAATGCTTTCCCATTCCTTTCATACAATTTTAAGGCTTTTGACGTATGAATTTATGCGATGCTTTTGTATTATAACTATCACCAACACACGCTAGACTTGCCTTTAATCCATACACTTTTGAAGAACTGTTTGCTGTATACGGTGCCTTTGTTGTCTACAATAATATGTCACAAATCCAGACAACTAGAAAAATTCAGTTTTATATCAGACACAGAAAAACAGTTTCTGTAAAAGACGGATGGGAAATACTTCCATAATGTTTTTTTTTCAGGCATTCAATTTTCCTTATTCACTTAAATCTTTCCTCTTACTATGTTTTTATAGTTCCTTTTAAAGCATTTAAGTCAAACACAAAGAGGATATTTTTAAACATTGTCTTAGAGCCCCAATAGAAAGTGCCATTCTCCAGGAGTACAATGGCTGAAAAGAAGTTTTCCTTTTTCAGATGAAATTGCAAAAAAAAAAGATTTTAAAAATGTTATTCCTGCAAAAAAACTTTCCCTTTTTTTCAGTTAAATGAATCAAATTAGTTTTTTCGACTTAAAATCGCTGTCGTTTACTTAAATTTTAAAAAGTTAGGGTTAAGTGGTATTTTTTGAAAAGTCGTCAATTAATACCATTTTTATGAATCTAATTTCGGGTCATGATTTTGGCTAATTAAAAAGATAGATTCAAATGTTAAGTAAAGAATTTGTATGTGTATAAATCATACATACCAGCTCTCTAAGAATATACATCTCTATAATCTACTGCACTATTTTTGATGCTCTATGTCTATAAGTACATTAAAATTATCCCCCGAAAAATACGTATGAAATATTTACCGTTCTTTAATATGAAATTTTCCAAATGCAATATTTGAATTAGTGTTCAGAAACTTAAATTCTTTTTACCCGTCTATGAAAAATAAAGCTAGAATAAATGCTAATTTCATGTGTCCACTGGCTATATTTTTCAGCAGTCCCTGGAAAATAGTTTATTTCTTGCAGTAACTAAATTCCTGCTTGTGTGGTTTTCAAGTTAACTTAACTGATCAAGTTTCACTCTTGACTCCTAAAAAGCGTTGTATAATCACAAGTATCTTGAGAAAGAAAATCACGTGATCACTTTCTCTTGAGTACAAAAAATCGTTCAAAACTTTTCTGAAGCCTTCAACTATTGACTTGTAAAAACAGTTTTTTTTACCTGTTTATTTTTATCATGAAGTTCCACATCTTTGGACATTGCTTATTTAATGGAACCATGATTAGATCTACGATTAGGACTTCTTATTGCGTAGTAAGCCCGGACATTCCAAATAATTGACTATATTCTTGAGTAATCGGCGAGAAAATGTCGCGGGTTATATGATGTGACGTCCTGAAGCAGGAGTAGTCTAGGCAATCAAAGATACAGGATGGAAAACAGTTTAGTCTGGATTAAATTCTTTATTCGAGTGCATAATTATACACAGCTATGTACAAGTTTCAGTAGATTCTAAATTTTCTGAGATAAAGTTAACACAATTACAATGCTTGGGTACAGGGAAGATAGTCTTTCTCGAACACTTGAACAGTTCGCTAATTAGTGCCGGTACAAAACGCTGACACTATAATCTCCGGGCTGACGATCAGTACAGTCGACTTTCACACTGAGGCTCAAATTCTCAGAATGCGTATCACGCTGTAGTTCGTTGAAGAAACTAAAGATGCAGGACGATACAAAAGGAGAGTAAGGGTCACTCTTAGCGACCTACTTCTAAGCACGAAGTAGAAAAAATATTAAGCTAAAGGGAATGAGATCCCAACGTCGAAAGTCGACTTCTGATCAAAAGCATAGACGCTGGCTGTCTCTAAAACAAAGTAAGCTCCAGAAGTCGGAGAGACGAGTGGACTCCTCTCGATCTCCACAAAAGTAACTCCAAATCAACTCTCCAGAAAAAGCTCCCTTCTTGGCTCAGCCAATCTTCTTTTACAGGGGTCGTGGTTCCCCTAGCGTGATTCTTCCGGAAATTTCCAGAAACTGGGTAACGCAATCAATCTTGCGGTCAACTCCCCGCCTGGATTGGCTGATTCTTTTCCCGATGTGGCCGAAAGGTCATCTTTAAGTCAGCTGACCAAAACAACTTAAATTCATTTGTGGCACCGGTAACTGGGCCCAGATGTGCACTACAGCATTGCTCGATTAATAATTATCACTCGAAACCTTTGACAGTAGCAGACATCATAAAGACGCCGACACACTGGTTCCAGCGTACTGCCAGTTTTTCATGTACCGCCGCTTAAGCGACTGCCTAGGTATTGTGCCTGAGACGTTACTACACAAACGGCTTTGTCCGTACCGAGCGTGTCTACTTACCGCTAACCATAATGGCCTCTGCGAAAATCTCCTTACATACTTCTTTCGCTCGAGACATGTAACGAATCGTTACAATGCATACAGATGTTAGTCGAAGTAATTTTTTTTCAACTCAGCAGCCGATACAGACTTTTATCCTAACGCCCTAATAACTGCGATGGGTAACAGGATGCGAGCATGTTTCCCATTTAGCATCACCCAGTGAGCACGTGTAACTTAAGGTATGCTACTGACACGAGTACTATTAACTCTACTGTGTCCTCGTAATTTAGAAGCAGGGACCAAGCAGAAGTCCCTCAGGCTTAGCTTGCCACCTGCAGATGTATCGTTTGAGAACTTTTAGGACTAGTTAAAGAACTGTGACCACGAACATATTTTATGTGCCCCAATCACCTTTAACTTACACAGCGTATCTTATGCCGGCTCCAGCCATTCATTTCTTGGAATAGATGAAGAAATGAATTTATAGCCACATCAATCTCTTCTTCTGAATGAAAACGACGTCCACTTAAGTTCTTTTTTAGATTAAAGAATAACCAAATGTTACACAAAGCTAGATGAGGTGAATACGGAGGATGTGCTATCACTTTAATTTGTTTTTGTTTAAGGAACTCAACTGTTAATTAGGTTGTATGTCAAGATGCATTGTCATGGTGAAGCATTAGTCCCCTAACATTCACTTCTTGTAGAATTTGTGGAAGACATATAATGGTATACCAGTTTACTGTTAATGTCTACTGTCCTTCCAACTTAATGGCTTTGACCAATCCAATACTTCTGGAGAAAACGGCATACACCACTTTTGTCAGTGCACGTTGTCTGTTCACCATTGTCGTCGTGGGATCATCTTAAAAGACCCATACTTTGCTTTCTTGACGTGTTGGAACGTTCAAAAATGGTATGTACTTTTACAATTTTAGAAATCATGCGGTAGCCACTATCATTAAGCAATTTAAGAGTTTCTTTACTGATTCTGACACGTTCCCCTTTTTGGTGCTCAGTTAGAGTATGGGGAACCCAACTGCAAACTACTTCTTTCATATGTAATTCTTCATTAATAATTTTGTGTATGGATGCAGATCCAATGTTAAGTTCCTTCTGTATAATTTGATAGGTACAGCGATTATCATCCATTAACATGTTTCGTATGGCAGACACATAATTACTGCCGACACCGTCCTTCCTGTGTGTTCATCTTGAAAAAAATTGCGACCTCTGCTACTAAATTCTTTAAATCATCTGAATACAGTAGCACGATGTGGAGATTCTTCACCAAATGCCAATTGCAAGCCGTTGATAGCATTTTTCTTGATTTAATCATGCTTTAAAGTCGTAGAAAATCATAGCGTGAAAATGTTCTAGCGTCAACTCCATTTTCTCTTCTGTATTCTACTCTAAACAAGTTGAAGTAAGTCAGTAAAAAATCGTCTGCTGTGTTAAAATACTTTGTATTTTAAAATAAAAATTTATTTATTTATTTTGTAAATTATCGTCTTCGCGTATCTCAAATTTTCATAGTAACCCTCGTATATAATTCACTAGCTGCTATTGGGATACATAAACGAATGTCACAGATTCTATTATACATTTAATTTATTTATATATTATACATTTGAGAATACTGTATAAGAGTAATTCAGAAAGATTATGTAAAAAACAGCGTGAATGCGTTGTTTTTATTCATCTGATAATTATAGTATCCTTGACTTAACAGTTTCCATGCATTTGCCTTTGCTAATATCAACCACTATTAATAAACTAAAGTACCGTAATATAAATAAAAATTTCAGAAATGGGCATAATTTTTTAGATCTTAACTAATATTCCAGATATTTATTTCTCAATAAAACAGTTCTAGGGTATCAAAAAACGACGAAAATATTCCACGTTCTTGGAACAAAAAAAGCCTAATTACGTAAGCGGCAATATTTTTTAAAAATCACAATGTTTATTTCTCGAAATCCTGAAAAAAAATACAACAAAAACTCTAACTCGGCTGAGAAATTTTTTTTTCATCTTAAATCTCACTTTTTCAGTCGTAATGCCAACGGAACAAAAGTAATTTTAAGTCAGAAAAACTAATTTAATTCATCTAAGTAAAAACAAGAGAAAGCTAAATGATTGTTATAGGGATTAAAGCTTTTTCCTTCTTATGATTCCAACGTAGGGCAAAAGATGGGAGGTTTTTTTTTTCTTTCAGGAAAATAGCTGTTTCCGTTACAATGCTAAGACAATGCTTGAAAATATCCTTTTTGTGTTTGACTTAAATGCTTTAAAAAGAAACGATAAAAGATACAGTGGGAAGGAAGATTTCAGAGAATTAAGAAAATTGAATGTTAGCAGGGGAAAAAATCGATGCATTACTTATCCCTATTCTAAAGAAAATGTTTTTCTTTTGAAGACATCTTTTGAAAAAAATCTATTTTACTAAAATGATTACACTTTAAAACATACTTTTTGTTCTGTGATAGTAAGCGAACTTTTCTCATTCGATTTTCTATTCTATTATTACGATATTTAATGTTTAAAAATTGTTTTCTAGATATATTTGAAATGGTTTCATCATATTTGAAGCAACAAAAAGTGTAAACAGTAGAATAAATTATGCAATAATTTATAATTATTAAAATCCTATCATCTCTCTCTTTTTCTGTATATATATGTATATCTATAAACTTATAAGTCCATTGGGATAGTTGTAACCTACTAAAACTTTTAAACAGCGGACGATTCTTCTAAGATCGGAACATGACAAAGCAGCACTATAAGTGAAAGATTAAAAATATAAATTCTCACTGAAAAAGTAATTACTAATAACTTTTAAACAGCGGACGATTCTTCTAAGATCGGAACATGACAAAGCAGCACTATAAGTGAAAGATTAAAAATATAAATTCTCACTGAAAAAGTAATTACTAATAACTTTTAAACAACAGACGATTTGTAGCAAGAATAAACACTTCAAAGGTATGGTAAAAGTGAAAGACTCAAATTATAAACCCCCACTCAAGAAATAATTGTGAACTACTAAAATTCTTTAAACAACAGACGATTCCTGTAAGAATAAAACAAGTCAAACCTGTTGTACAACTGAAAGATTCAAATTATAAACCAACATTCATGAAATAATTGTGAACTACTAAAACTTTTTAAATAGCATACGATTCCTCTAAAAATAAAATATGTAAAGTTGCTATAAAAGTGAAAGATTCAAATTATAAACCCACACTGAAAAAACAATTGTGCAATACACAAACTCTTTAAACAGCATACGATTTCTCTAAGAATAAAAGACGTCAATGCTATGGTAAGAGTAAAATATTCAAATTATAAACCCACATTCAAGAAATAAATTTAAATTACTAAAACTCTTTGAACAGCATATGATTCCTCTAAGAATAAAACACTTCAATGCTGTAGTAAAAATGAAAGATTAATATTATAAACCCACATTCAAGCAGTAATTGTAAATAACTAAAACTCTTCAGACTTTTTCTCTACGAATAAATACATAAAAGTTGCGATAAAAGTGAAAGATTCGAATTATAAACCCACACTTAAAAATAATTGTGAAGTACTAAAACTCCTTAAACAGCAAACGATTCCTCAAAGAATAAAACACATCAAAGCTCTGGTAAACGTGATAGATTCAAATTATAAACCCATATTCAAGAACTAATTGTGAACTACAAAAACACCTTAAACAGCAAAAGATTCTTCGAAGAATAAAACACATGACAGATCTGGGAAAAGTGAAAGATTCAAATTATCAACCCGCATTCAAGAAATAATTGTGAACTACTAAAACTCTTTAAACAGTATACGATTCCTCTAAGAATAAAAAAAGTCAAAGCTCTGTTAAAAGTGAAAGATTCAAATTATAAACCAGCACTCAAGAAATAATTGTGACCTACTGAAACTCTTTAATAAGCAAACGACTCATCTAAGAATAAAACACATCAAAGCTCTGGTAAAAGGGAAATATTCAAATTATCAACCCGCATTCTAGAAATAATTGTAAATTACTAAAATACTTTAAACAGAATACGATTCCTCTAACAATAAAACACGTCAAAGCTATGATAAAAATGAAAGATTCAAATTATAAACCCGCATTCAAGAAATAATTGTGAACTACTAAAACTCTTTAAACAGCAAACGATTCCTCAAAGAATAGAACATTTCAAAGCTGTAGTAAAAGTGAAATTTTCAAATTATAAACCCACATCACAACAATAATTAAAACTCGTATATTCCTCTACGAATAAACACGTCGAAGCTGTGATAAAGGTGAAAGATTCAAATTATAAACCTACACTTAAGCAATAATTATTAACTACTAAAACTCTTTCAACAGCAGACGATTCCGCTATGAATAAAACACTTAAATTCTGTTGTAAAAGTGAAAGATTCAAATTATAAACCCACACTCAAGAAATAATTGTGAACTTCTAAAACCCTATACACAGCTGACGATTTCACTAAGATTAAAAAAAGTTAAAGCTGTGGTACTAATGAAATATCTAAATTATTAATTCATTTTCAAAAAATAAAGTGAACTACTAAAACACTGAATATCAATTCATTCCTTAAAAAATCTACTAAAATGCATAAAATCTTTTTTTTACCTTTTCCTGTTATAATCCAATACATTTGGCGGTAACATGCAGTAAGTTCACCATTGTACCTAGGTAATCATTTATTCCCACTTGTAGAAAGAATAAAAAAATCCCATTCTCTTTTAAAAGATGACTACAAAATGTTCAAAAGTTTCTCGTTGTTCCTTTCATACTAGATTCACTTATATATTCCCATCCACTGTCTATATCTTAAAGGAAATTTCTTTTAAAGCATATTTGTAGGAAGAAACAGAAAAATTTTTAGGTATTGTTTATGGCGCAAGGGGAAGAGAAATATGTTTTCTTACAGCAAAAAATATATTTGATATTCAACAAGTAAGAAATGTTTTATTCTATTTGATATTGAATAAATCGGAACAATAGTTTGAAATATATTAAAAAATTCCTGCATATATGTTATATAATAAGCATGTAATAAAAAGATATACAAATTACATAAGTTATATATATACATATATGTCAGGTTTTAAAAAAAGGTAGTTGGAAATTAAGTGAGTTAAAAGTAATTTTAAAAAGGGAACATTTTTGTAATAATATAAAAAAATGAAAAACACCCACGCTCGCTTAAGCTTTTAGGATAATTCGGACAGGCGGAATCATTTTGTAACTATTTGATGAGTTGTCAAACAGATAAGTTTCAGTAAGCGCGTGGTCATGGAGCTATCAACCTCTTTTCCATGCTTAGCTCCGCCATGATAAATGAAAATGGCGCAGGTTTTGCTTTTAGTAGAAACGAGGATTTAATAAACTTATTATTATCAAGAAAGACTGTTTTCCATTCTCCTTAACTCTGCACCACGACATATATATATATATATATATATATATATATATATATGTATATAAATATATCTGTATATATACATATACATATATAAAATAATATATATATATATATATATATATATATATATATATATATATATATATATATAAATATATCTGCATATATACATATGTGTGTATGTATATGTATATATACAGATATATATACAGATATGCGATATGCATACAGACACATATATACCTGTATATATGATTATATATATATATATATATATATATATATATATATATATATATATATATATATATATATATATATATGTATATACATGTGTATATATATATATATATTTATATATATGTATATACATGTGTATTTGTATATTATATATACATATTATATATATATATATGTGTGTGTGTGTGTATATGTATATGTATATATACAGATATGCGATATGCATACAGACACATATATACCTGTATATATGATTATATATATATATATATATATATATATATATATATATAGAGAGAGAGAGAGAGAGAGAGAGAGAGAATAGATAGGTTGGTAAGTTATATAATATGAATTAATTTAAAATGTATACAAATATGAGAAATTTTATGCAGAGGCATGACTTTTTTGCAGGCATATTAAATAAAACAGTTCTTTTTTTCTTTTGATTATATAATGAGTCATTAATATGCATAAAATATTAAAAAATAAAACTCTAATTTAAATATTTATTTGAAACAACATAAAATATACATTCACTTAAAATTTATTTGTTTAGATCTGATTTGCTTTTCCTGGAAATTTCGCAATTAAATATGCCTAGAATATTTTTCTTTGCTTTATTTGATTTGATCTTCCTTAACTCATTATTAGTAGAATAAATATGCAACCTAAGTACAGATCTTTAATTATAAAGTAAAAAAAAATAAAAATTTTCTATTCCATGTCTAATATAACTTCTTTAGAAGAAACGTTTTTTTTATAAATAAAAAATATATTCTAAAATATAATGAAAACTTAAAACATACTTCAATTAAATTTTTATTTATTTAAAGATTCAATATTCTTTAAAATAACTGCAGAAATAAATATTATGCTTTGCTTTATTTGATTTGATCTTCTTTAACTCATTATTAATAAAATAAATATTAAAGCTTAAATACATGCCTTTAAAGAATAAACACTAAGGAATAAAAACATCGCAATTAAATGTGCCTAAAATAGATTGCTTTGCTTTACTTGACTTGATCTTCCTTAACTTATTATTAGTAGAATAAATATTCAAATAAATAGACAACTAATATAGACATTCAATGAAAAAGAAAAGGAATAAATAATTACTATATCCAGTCCAATATTACTTCTTTAGAAGAAACGATTGTTTATCAATAAAAAATATAATTCAAAACATATTCAAAATTTAAAACATATTTAATTAAATTTTTATTTATTTGGAGATACAACATTCTTTAAAATACTGCAGAAATAATATTCATAAAATATTATGCTTTGCTTTATTTGATTTGATCTTCTTTAACTCATTATTAGTAGAATAAATATTAAATCTCAAATACATGCCTTTAAGGAATAAACACTAAGGAATAAAAACATCGCAATGAAATGTGCCTAACATATTTTGCTTTGCTTTGCTTTACTTGATTTGATCTTTCTTAACTCATTATTAGTAGAATAAATATTAACTTAAATATAGACATTCAATAAAAGAGAAAAAGACTAAAAATTTACTATTCCCGTTCCACTATTACTTCCTTAGAAGAAACATATTTTTATAAATAAAAAATACATTTCAAAACATATTCAAAACTGAAAACATACTTTATTTAAATTTTTATTTATATGGAGATTCAACATTTTCTTTATAATAACTGCATAATGAAATATGAATAAAATATTGAG
>CM063500.1:47999503-48004503 GCA_032207245.1 Pardosa pseudoannulata
TATATACGTATATATATATATATATATATATATATATATATATATACATACATATATATTTATATATATACATACATACATACATATATATATGTATATATATATATATATATATATATATATATATATATATATATATATATATATATATATATATATATATATATATATATATATATATATATATATATATATATATATATATATATATATATATATATATATATATATATATATATATATATATATATATATATATATATATATATATATATATATATATATATATATATATATATATATATATATATATATATATATATATATATATATATATATATCAAAGAATATAAAAAAAACTTCAATGTATGTGTATTAATTTTGACAAAAATGGAGTACAAGCAAACGGTAAAAGAAAAGCGTGATTTGAAAAAATTAGAAAGTAATGATTACATTATGCCAGATATAACGATTGAAATATAATCATTATCCAAAACCGAAATTACATCATCAACGAGACATTGACAATAAGTTACAGACATCATTTTCTCTGTTTAAAAAAGGAGCAGTAGATTTCAAGAGCTCAAATTAAATCAGATATTTTTTTGGAAATAAAGATGGAAACATTTCTGTGACCATTACGTCTGAAGCATTTTATAGATAATGATTCAGGATATATACGGGGAGAAGGTTACTTTCAAATTATACTTTATAGATAAGGAATAGATTCCTTATCTATAAAGTAGAATTGGATCTTTTCCTGAATTCGATATGAAGTTAAATTGGCATTCATTTTGTAAGAATTAACACTTTATTTTAATGAATGCTTTCTCAAATTTACAGAAGTGTAATAAGAATGTTTAAAATAAAGTAAAATCTGAGATATGAAATTGATCCCGAGAAAAAAAAATTTCATTTTCGTTAAATTACTGCTTAATTTACTGGTAATGATACAATAAGAATTTCTCTTAAAACATATCATCTAGCATTTTAGATAATGTCCCGTACTTTGAAAAAGAGAAATTTTTAAAACAATATCGCCGTGATAAAATTCCAAAATATAGTTAATAAAAAATAAAGAATAAAAAAACATTGAGTGATATTTTTCTTCCTAGTTATTTCCTCTGGTGTGTCATAATTTGTTGGAATATATGGATGTATAAATAATGGAAAATTTAAAAATTAATGTATATATTAATTTTAAAATGAGTGTTTCTTTTTAAATGAACACATGACGTTGAATAAGAAATTTTAATATTTTCAACTTCTGACGATATTTGTATGTTAATACAAATAATATTGTTACGTAAATTATATGACACAAAAATTTATCACAAAACTTTTTTTGTTAAAATACGAGATTTTTTATGTAAATTAACTTACCTAATAATATTCTAAACGTGTTCCTAGACCACAGTATGAGATCTATGTTTTTATTTTTAGAATTTATATCGAAAAAATATATGTGTATATATTTTCACTTACGTTGAATACTATAAAGTAATTATTGAAAATTATACAATATCATAGCTACTGTTTTTTGTATTATGGTATGAAATCCTTTATAATTCAAGAAAATACTTTCCTATTTTCAAAATCCTACTCAGTTTAAAGACAAACATATTATGAGTATTCATCGAAGTGTTAAATAAGAAATATTTTTCTTTGTAATTGTCTTTAAAGACTGTTAGTGTGTCATATTGCGTTGGAATAAAACTTAAAAATTTGTTTCTATACTAATTTTAAAATTAGCGTCGATTTTAAAAGAAACAAGTGACGTCGAATTTCAGTTTTTAAAAATTTCAACTTCTGACGATATTTTTATAACAACTATATATAATTTTTTTTATGTAAATTATAAAAGACACACAAATTTATCCGAAAAATAATTTCTAAAAATATGAGACATTTTGATGAAAATTAATTCATCGAATAATATTCTAAACGTGTTCCTACACCACAGTATGCTAAACATGTTCTTAATTTTCCATTTTATTTTTAGATTTTTTATCGAAAAAAATGTGTATAAATTTTTACTTACATTGAATACTATTAAAGACTGCCAGTGTGTCATATTGTGTTGGAGTAAAATTTTAATATATGTTTCTATATTAATTTTTAAATTAGCGTCACTTTTTAAAGAAACAAGCGACGTTGAATTCCAAATTTAAAAATTTTCAGCTTTTAACGATGCTTGTATAGCAACATCGTTAGAAAAGCATAATAATATAATGTTGTTACGTAAAACATATAAAACCACAGTAATCTAACCAAATTTTTATTTTTCATTTTATTTTTAGAATTTGTATCGAATGAAACTGTGTACAGATTTTCACTTTCGTTGATTACTATTTATATAATGCAATTATTCAAAATTATACAATATCTTAGCTACTGTTTTTGTTTTATGGTATTAAATCCTACCTAACTCTAGAAAATATTTTGCGATTTTCAAAAAACTACTTAGTTTAAAAACAAACACATTAATGAGTAATGTTTAAAATTTTAAATAAGAATATAAAAAAAAATGTACCTTGAACATTTACTTATTCACAACAAAAATCTTGAAACTGAAAAATAAAATTTTAAAATTTTAAAATAAAGGTGTATGATTAAAACAAGTGTCAGTGCAGTGATACAATCATGTTACTCGCAAAATGTCTTTGGATAATAAAGATTATATCTAAATTGATTATTCAGGTAATAGTTTTCATTTAAAAAAGCATATCATACTGTATCGATATACTTTTACACGATGGTCAGTACGTGCATACACAGCTGTAGACTAAATTTCCAAGAAGAATTTAGGTGCAGCTGTTGACTTCAAGTTTTGGTGGGGACCCTTGCGGAGGAGTTATAGCTGACGGAATAGCACAAGCTTAAAGGTCAAGCCCATGCAGGGATGTAGCCGTGAGATATGGGGGCAGGAGCTAAGCAATAATGTCAACTTTCACTAAAGGGCCTATAATAAGCTGACATGCACTCCCAAAGTTTGTGCAGATGTGGGAAAATTTCACCAACAAGTGATTGGTACAGAGAAAAAAAAGGGGAGTTGAACAGAAGTGTAAAGGTGTGGAAATTCAAGAATTGCTGGAAATTGAGATCCCGTGAGCAAGCTAGAGAGCCCGGGCCAGCAATCAATTCCTGAACCCGCATGCGTATGATCGGCACGCTATCATAGACGTCCAGCAAAATAACGGCAGCAAGCCCGCACCGTCCAGCCTGTTAACAATACTATTTGAAGAGTATAACACTATTTGAAGAGTGGAAAACTATTTGAAGAGTATTGAGGAATAGCAAAACCAAATAATTACAGGTCATGTTAAATCCTAATCAAGTGGTGTATTAATTTGAAAATATTGTACATAATAAATGTTTTAGTGTAAATATTAGGTATTTTCCTTTAATTCCATAACGTATATTTTGCTGTGTCTGATCTTTGAGAACGAACGCTGGTGCTTGTGTTGTAAATACATTACAACACATATTTTTGTTCAAAATCTATCATTTAAAAGCCCCCCCCTTTTCCCATTAAACGTGAAAGAAAAGCGAATGATATTTTTAAATATCATTCATTATAAAACACTATGGTATCAAATCTCTTTGTGATGAAATGTTAAGATATATAAATATATTATGATTTAAAATAGAATTCTATTTTTTGAATATTGAAGTGAAATTTAATGATATATTTATCTATGATTCCAAATATTTCATCTACAAAGATGGGCATGGTGCCACATTATATCGTAATTAACACCAAAATATGTCCATACATTAGTATTGAAGAAGTAGCCTTTTACTTTTTTTAAAAGTGAAAAAAAAAGAGTGGATCATATTTTTGACTATAGCTCAAACTATAGTCACCTGCATAAAACGCTATAGTATAGCATTTGAAAACCTGAAGTTAAAATTTACATTATTATGCTTATATAGAAATATTAAATGCTGTTGTCATGATAAAATTTAAAAATATCTTTGTATATTATGACATGAAATAGACTTTTACTTTTTAAACGTAAAAGAAAATTGAATGATATTTTATGTATGACTTTTTTGTCCTATATATAAAACACTATAGTTTCATATTTCATCGATATAAAACATAAATATATTATGGTTTAAAATATATCTCTACTTTTTTAATACTGAAATAAAATTTAATGTTATATGTAACTATGATTCCAAACATTGTCTTCTTTATAGAACGCTATGGTATCATATTCAATCGTATAAAATTCCAAATTCTGATCATATATTATGATTTACTTCTTAAATAGTGAAAGAAATGAGTGGATTATATTTTCATCGTTGGTCAAATATATTGTCACTTGTAGAAAACACTATAATAAAAGATTTTGTAAATTCGAAGTAAAAATTTACATTTTTCTGCTTTTATAGAATTTTAAAGTGTTGTTAACTACTTATCAAAATTGCCGAAGTTATTTTCTCAAACTTACAGAACGAATTACTCTAAATGAAAACTCAAAAATTAGTGTCACATTTCCAAGCTCTGTGTGAAATATTCACTTAAATGTTTCTTTATTTCATTTCCAACAACAGGATGTTCTATTCGTATAGAGTGTTAAGAATACTTAAAAAACAACTACACTGTTAAAACGGAATAGTGTTAAACAGAAAAATATTTACTTTATTCTGTATTTCTGTGATTAAAATTTTAATTCCAAAAATTGGCAATTTAGAAGCTAACTCTGCTATTAATCCTGTTTGGTAGGTTAAAAATTTACATTTAGAAGCTAAATCTGGGATTAATCCTATTTCTTAGGGTAAAATATTTGCATTTCAAAGCTAGCGCTTCCATTAACCCTGTTTGGTAGGGCAAAACATTTACATTTAGAAACAAAATATGAGATTATTCCTGTTTGGTAGGGAAACAAATTTATATTTAGAAGTGAACAATGCAATTAATCCTGTTTGGTAGGGTAAAACATTTACATTTAGAAGCGAACTATGTGATTAATCCTGTCGGGTAGGGTGAA
>CM063500.1:48019503-48022003 GCA_032207245.1 Pardosa pseudoannulata
CAATTTCTCATAACTCCTATTTATTTTGGAAGATTTTCCCTAGAGTAACTCCTTAACAATTTAGCTTATTGAAAGTTTTACTATGAAAGCATCGCTTTCTTTTATGTGCTTTAAACAGTATTAAATATTTTTTTTAAATCGTTCAAAAAAAAAAATCTGCATTTACTTCTTATTTCAAAAGGAGTCACCCATTGGAAATTTATAAAAATTAATTTAGGAAAGTTTACAAAAAAATTATTTAACTACGCTCAAAAAAACTTTCAACCTTAGTTTGCCTTAGCATAATATTAACCAATAGTAATTAGACAATTTCTTATAAATCCAATTTATTTCGGGAGATTTACCATCGTGTAACTCTCTAACAATCCATCTTATTGAAAATTTTACCATGAAAGCATCGCTTTCTTTTATACGCTTTAAACAGTATTAAATAAATTTTTTAAATCATTCAAAAAAATTGTCATTTACTTCAAAAAAATTATTTAACAAGAAGTTATTCAAAAAGAACTTTTAACCTAAGCTTCCCTTAGTACAATAAAGCGGAAATATTAACCAATCGTAATTAGACAATTTCACACAATTCCTATTTATTTCGGGAGATTTTCCATCGAGTAACTCCTTAACAATTTATCTTATTAAAAGTTTTACCATGAAAGTATCATTTTCTTTTATGTGCATTAAACAGTATTAAATATTTTTTTTAAATCGTTAAAAAATCTCCATTTACTTCTAATTTCAAAAGGAGCAACCCATTGGAAATTTATAAAAATTAATTTAGAAAAGTTTACAAAAAAATTATGGTATAAAGAAATTATTTAACTACATTCAAAAAAACTTTTAACCTTAGTTTTCTTTAGCACAATATAACTAATATTAATTAGACAATTTCTTATAAATCCAATTTATTTAGGGAGATTTACCATCGTGTAACTCTCTAACAATCCATCTTATTGAAGGTTTTACCATGAAAGCATCGTTTCCTTTTATATGCTTTAAAGAGTATTAAATAAATTTTTTAAATCATTCAAAAAATTGTCATTTACTTCGAAAAAATTATTTAATAAGAAATTATTCAAAACTTTTAACCTAAGCTTCCCTTAGTACAATAAAGCGGAAATATTAACCAATCGTAATTAGACAATTTCACACAACTCCTATTTATTTCGGGAGATTTGCCATCGTGTAACTCCTTAACAATTTTTCTTATTGAAAGTTTTACCATGAAAGCATCGCTTTCTTTTATGTGCTTTAAACAGTATTAAATATTTTTTTTTAAATCGTTCAAAAAAAATCTGCATTTACTTCTTATTTCGAAAGGAGTAACCCATTGGAAATTTATAAAAATTAATTTAGGAAAGTTTACAAAAAAACATTATGGTATAAAGAAATTATTTAACTACGCTCAAAAAAACTTTTAACCTTGTTTTCCTTAGCACAATATTAACTAATATTAATTAGACAATTTCTTATAAATCCAATTTATTTCGGGAGATTTACCATCGTGTAACTCTCTAACAATCCATCTTACTGAAAGTTTTACCATGAAAGCATCGCTTTCTTTTATACGCTTTAAACAGTATTAAATAATTTTTTTAAATCATACAAAAAATTGTCATTTACTTCAAAAAAATTATTTAACAAGAAATTATTCAAAAAGAACTTTTAACCTAAGCTTCCCTTAGTACAATAAAGCGGAAATATTAACCAATCGTAATTAGACAATTTCACACAACTCCTATTTATTTCGGGAGATTTACCATCGTGTAACTCTCTAACAGTCCATCTTACTGAAAGTTTTACCATGAAAGCATCGTTCCCTTTTATATGATTTAAACAGTATTAAATAATTTTTTTAAATCATTCAAAAAAATTGTCATTTACTTTTAATTTTAGAAGGAACAACCCACTACAAATTTATAAAAATGAATTTCCAAAAAAAATTGATGTATAAAAAATATTTAACAAGAAATTATTCAAAAAGAACTTTTAACCTAAGCTTCCCTTAGCACAATAAAGCGGAAATATTAACCAATCGTAATTAGACAATTTCTCCCAACTCCTATTTATTTCGGGAGATTTACCTTCGTGTAACTCCTTAACAAGCCATCTTATTGAAAGTTTTACCCCAAAAGCATCACCGTTTAAAAATAACCTTAAACGGGAAAAGGATCGTTAAACTAAAATGTTTTTTTATACAAAAAAACTTTAAGAATAAAGAAATCACTTGACTCGAAAAGTCAATCATTGGAATTGGAATCTGTTAAAAAAGAGGGAATAAAATACAGCTAACTCTTTCTCGAAAGAAAAAGAATGTTTTTTGAACACCAGAAAAAAAACACTCCATGATGAATGTCTACAATTTGAATGGAATATGTCTTCAAAAGGGCAACCAATGATAAGAAACAGGATGAAGAAAAATTTTATTAAAGAAAAAACATATATATATTGTTCGGTAAAATCCTTTTTTTCCGTTGTCATCTTGATTCGTTCGTTATTTTTG
>CM063500.1:48027003-48034503 GCA_032207245.1 Pardosa pseudoannulata
ACGTAGCACCATATCCAACAGTGTCCGCAGAACAGTGAGCTCCGACACTAATCAACTAGAACCTGTATTGTTTTGGGTTGTCAGCTGAGCAACTGTCTGGCTCCGGTTTTGCTTCCCAAAGCGAGACAGTCTCTGACGAACTTTTCCTTTGATAGCGTGTGACACCAGGTGTTTTCTTTGACACCATGTCGTCTAATGCTGGTTTCACAGCCATTCAACTACTTTGCATAAGTAATAATACCTGTATATCGCGAACAACCCACGAGTCGTACAGTTTCGGAAATAATTGTTCCGAGCCTTCGAGCCATTACAATTTAACCTCTATTAAAATCTTAGATCCGCAGCCTTTCCCATCACACACAGTGAAAGAATGATTCTTCAGACACTTCAGCAGCAGCTATATACCACTTCCAGCTGATCACGTGTCTTCCAAGTCATTTTTTCGAGTTCATTGCCAAATTTAGGGTGGTCATAATGTTTTAACTCTTAATTGTATATATATATATGTAAAGTAGAGAAAGACTCATTAAAGATCATAACACAGTTTATTTCTAGTAATAAACATGAAGTCCATACAACAGACAGACAGCTTTTCAGCTTCGTGCACACAGATCATCTGGTCCCGCACATACTTTTTAAGTAGGGATTCCTAAACTAAAAGATTACGAATAATACCTAAGCATAATTGATCACGTGATACAAAATACCCATGTTTAAAGAGAACTCCCTAACTATTGGCTAAAGTAGTCCAGACAGAGGCTGTACTAAGTCTGTAGCGTGTCTGGAGGGAAAATCAGAATTATCGCGTAAACCCCGAACTCACTTTATGAACAAAAGTTCTTACATTAATATTAAAATACTTAAATAACGGATTTTAATATTATATATATATATATATATATATATATATATATATATATATATATATATATATATATATATGTATGTATGTATATATATGTGTGTGTGGGTGGGTTGGTGTGTACACATTTATTTAGGTATTTATGTTAATCGCTATTTTTGCTATTTTCAGTATAGATTTTAGATTTTATTCTCTTATTTTGGTCTCATATCCATAAAAATTAGAGAATTTTCGTAAATAAAAAACATTTTTCATGCTTTATACACATTGACGTTAAATACAATTTCTCCAGTTTTACTTCGTTTTTGGAAGATCTGTCATCATAAAATTGAATCCACTATGGATGCCTTAAGAAAATTTAATACTTAATTTCATAAACTTTTTAGAACGTTAAGTTTTAATTTTAAACATACATTTGGAATATAAACGACAAAATATATATAAACATATGCATATCTGTAGTATTAGTTATTTTTTAGACTTATGGTTAATATCCTTATCTGATTTTAAATTCCAGTGCGTATTTATTTTTGTATTAACATTTTGACAGTATACATTCGGTGTTTATGTATTTGCCAGTAAATTGAAATGGAAATTGTGTATAAGTGGACAAGTTAAGTACATTTTTAAGTACCTTTAAATTTTTCTCATATTTTAGACATAACATAAATTTACTTTCCCCATTTTTCTGCATGTATATTCATACGAATATTCCAAGGAATAGAAATTTCTCATTTAAAAATGTTTTCGATATACCAAAGTGGCTTGTATCTGTATTTAATAGACTAAAGGAAAGTACCTGGCTTTGCACTGGTTTAAAATAAGGTTTTGTGTAGAATCGTACAAAACTGTTTATTTGCATGCTATAAAAGTGTACATTTATTTTAAAGCATTGTGATAGACAACAGTTTTGGCAGTGTCATTTGGAGTGTGTACAAAAGATTTTCCTCTTTGCCCACTCTTGAGCAGGCCACATATAACTGCCCATGAAAAAAGCATGGTGTCTGCAAGTATATACCACAATCCCGAGAGACTGGCCCTGTGACTTGTTGATTGTTATGGCAAAGAACAGTTTCAAAGAGAACTGTATTCTCTTGAATTGTATGGTGTTTTCTGAGGGAAGGATAGGTATTCTTGGAATGAAGACATACTCACCCTTACCACACTCTGTGGAACTGTGGCTTGCATGACATGTTGCATCAGGTTTTCCACAGTTAAGCTTTTGCCATTGCCCAACCTGGGTGCATCAGTATTTCGGATCAGCATTATTGGAGTACCAACTTTCAGAATCAAGTTGTGGACTTGCAAATCAGGAGTCTGGTTGGAATTCAAGAACTCAAAGGGATATTGTACTGCTTCATCATCATTAAGCGTGCAGTCTATGGACTTGTAGACATATTCTTACCCTGGAAGCTGCTTCTAAATGGTGACATTGAGCTTCTCAACTACATTATTTCTGTTTGCCAGAATTGATCTGTGAGAAAGCCAGTCCTGATCCTTGAAGTTTTGCTGAATGTGATATTTGTTGCAGTATTTGCTTGCAGTAAAGTAAATATAACAAAGAAGTATTGCTTTTACTTACCGCTTTTGTTTAGTAAAGTTTTCTCTAAAACGTACCCACTTCTCAGAACAGGCACATGGAGCACTATTTTTGGCTGGAGGAGACCAGACTGAGGTTGGGAAAGAACGAAACCTGTTTAAGAACTATCCCCATGTAGGTTGATTTCTGGAAGTGAGGTCCATCCTACAAACATGGGTCTGGAGGGAGGACGGGGGGGTCTTACCACCGTCCCCCTCTCCCCCCTACACATGTATGACCATCACTTTTACTTACATCCTCATCATCTCATCATCACCACAAAACATTCCAAGTACTCTCAATGACCAACTTTACAAAATTTCCTTTTTTTCTTTTTTTTGGTTCATTATCACACGTCTCAGAGCAGGCACATGGAGCACTACTTTTGGCTGGAGTACGCCAGAGTGAGGTTGGGATTTAACGAAACCTGTTTAAGAACCTTCTCCATGTAATTTTGTGTACACGTACCAAATTTCGCGTTATTTGGTTGTCTGTTTCTGGAAATATAAGGGAACAGACAAACAGACAACAAATGTGTCCTATACGTAGAGAAATTATCACAAGTCTCAGCTCAGGCACATGGAGCACTACTTTTGGCTGGAGTAGGCCAGAGTGAGGTTGCGATGGACCGATAGCTGTTTAAGAACCTTCCCCGTGTAATTTTTTGTACGTGTACCAAATTTCACGTTATTTGGTTGTCTGGATCTTGAGCTATATGGGAACAGACAAACAGACAACAAATGCATCCTATACGTAGAGAAATTATCACACGTCTCAGCACAGGCACATGGATCACTATTTTTTGCTGGAGAGGCCAGAGTGAGGTTGGGATGGAACGAAACCTGTTTAAGAACCTTCCCCATGTAATTTTGTGTACGTGTACCAAATTTCACGTTATTTGGTTGTCTGGATCTTGAGTTATAAGGGAACAGACAAACAACAAATGCGTCATATATATATAGATTATCAAACGTCTCAGCACAGGCACATGGAGCATTACTTTTGGCTGGAGGAGGCCAGAGTGAGGTTCCGATGGAACGAAAGCTGTTTAAGAACCTTCCCCATATAATTTTGTGTACATGTACCAAATTTCGCAATTATTTGATTGTCTGGATCTGGAGCTATAAGGGAACAGACAAACAGACAACAAATGCGTCATATATATAATCACACGTCTCAGCACAGGCACATGGAGCATTACTTTTGGCTGGAGGAGGCCAGAGTGAGGTTCCGATGGAACGAAAGCTGTTTAAGAACCTTCCCCATGTAATTTTGTGTACATGTACCAAATTTCGTATTATTTGGTTGTCTGGTTCTGGAGCTATAAGGGAACAGACAAACAGACAACAAATGCGTCATATATATAATCACACGTCTCAGCAGAGGCACATGGAGCATTACTTTTGGCTGGAGGAGGCCAGAGTGAGGTTGCGATGGAACGACAGCTGTTTAAAAACCTTTCCCATGTAATTTTGTGTACATGTACCAAATTCCAAGTTATTTGGTTGTATGGATCTTGAGTTATAAGGGAACAGACAAACAGACAACAAATGCATCTTATATAGAGATGTGACAAAAATCAATAAAGATGTTTAAAAGGTGTTAGGTAAAATTGTGACTTAATATTATGAGTCACTGGACTCAAGTGAATTAAAATTCTAGTTGAAAAAGTTTATCTGAATTTTTACCGAAAAGAGCCTGATAATACATTTTACGTCTGTGTTTAATAGCTATGAGACGTCGGATATCTCTTTCAAACAAACATAAAAGATTTTTTTTTAAGTTTCAAGAAGTAGATGGAATTTTCTGTTCGAAAAAGCTGACCAAATATTTGAGCTCAGTGATTTCTTGATTCTATCTATTTTAAAATTCAGAAGAAGGATCTTTATAGAGTTTATTTAAACTTTGGTTTTTTTTAAAGCCACTCATGGTTTTGTTCCCTCTAAGTACTAAGTACAAACCAATATTCCTTTTCCATATTTGAGATTTAATTTATATTGAAATTGTTTGATGTATGAAAAAAGTCTGGATTTCTTAACTTTTCAGGTAATATTTTTTCTGTGTAATATATTCCTGTTTAACTTTTTGTTAAAGTACACCCGATTTTACTGCCTTTTATTAGGTACTTAAAATCTTTTTTTTTTGTATTCATATTTGAATTTATAAAACTAATGATTAAAGATAAATAAATTTTACAGCAGATAAATTTGTTTAAACTCTACAATAAAAGTTCTAAAAATGGTAAAAAATATTTTTTATATAAGAGTTAGTACATAATCTATAATTAGTTTTTTATTTATACACAAATTAGAGCATAAGTTTAATTTATTTTCTTTAAACACCATGATCTTTAACTTTTTTCTCAAACTGATGTTTATAAAAAGATTTATTTACATATCAAGAATCCTTTCAGTATCTTTAACCTTATTTTTTAAAGTGTCAATTGACGTCTATACTAGTTTTAATTTGCCTATTGGACTAATATCTCTTTCTGAATATTTATTTTATGACTATAAGTAAAATAGATAATTCAAAACAATTTGTGTTTACAGATGTGAATATTTAAACTTATAGAACTGTCTAATGTTTAAAGATGAAGAAATTTTACAGCAGTTAAATTTGTTTAAATTCTACAATAATAGTTTTAAAAATGGTAAAAGATAATAATTTTTATATAAAAGTTAGTGTTTAATTTATAATTGTTTTTTTATTTATACAGAAATTAAAAAATAAATTTATTTTTTTAAATCTATTTATTTTTTACGCTTTTTTTTCAAACATATGTTTATGTATAATTGATAATTTTGCTGATTTAGACAAGCAAGAATTTTTTAAGTGTTCGTCAATATATATACACTATGTTAGGATATTTAATAAAATAAATTTTATATTTAATTTAATTTTAACTAAATAAAATTTGTTTTTAAAAATAAAAAATTACTTTGGTATTTTAAATAATTTTTATTATAAATAAAATATATATCATAAAATATTTTTGTAAAACTTACTATTGGCTTTTATATTTTTATATTAGTCTGTTTTTTCATTTATAGTTTATATTTTTTTGTTTTCTATTTCTTGTGGGAGAGACAGGAGCACAGTAAGAAAAAATATTCAGAGACCTAAAGTGGTTTTACTGGACACTGGAGACATATTGACGAATTTACACTATTCTATAATAAATAATATGGAAAAAGCTTCCACAAAAATACTATGCAGTGAAATCAGATAAATTACATAAATGACAATTACAATTCCAAATTAACTTAACATCTTTTATTTATAGTTTATATATTTTGTGCTATATTATTTTTGGGACAGCAAGGAGCACAATAAGAAAAAAATTCAGAGACCTAAAGTGGTTTTACTGGTCCCTGGAGACACATTGACTACTATAGAGTATTCTATAATAAATGATATGGACAAAGACTTTCACAAAAACTTTATGCTCCGAAAACAGATAAACTACATAAATGACAGTTACAATTCCAAATTAACTTATCATCTTTCCTTTATAGTTTATATTTTTTGTTCTCTATTTATTGTGTGACAGGGAGGAACACAGTAAGAAAAACACATTCAGAGTCCTAAAGTGTTTTCAATGGTCTTTGGAGGCACATTGACTACTTTACAGAATTCTATAATAAATGCTATGGACAAAGACATTCACAAAAACTTTATGCTACAAAAACAGATAAATTACATAAATGATAATTACAATTCCAAATTTACTTATCATCTTTTATTTATAGTTTATATTTTTGTGCTGTTTTAATTGACGGACAACGCGGAGCACAGTAAGAAAAATATTCATAGACCTAAAGTGGTTTTACTGGTCTCTGGAGGCACATTGATTACTTTACACTATTCTATAAAAAGTAATATGGAAAAAGCTTTCACAAAAACTTTATGGTGCGAAATCAGATAAATTACATAAATGACAATTACAATTCTAAATTTACTTATCATCTTTATTTATAGTTTATATTTTTGTGCTGTTTTAATTGACGGACAACGCGGAGCACAGTAAGAAAAAATATTCAGTGACCTAATGTGGTTTTACTGGTCTCTGGAGTCACATTGACTACTTTACAGTATCCTATAATAAATAATATGGAAAAGACTTACACAAAAACTTTATGCTGCGAAAAGAGATAAACTACATAAATGACAATACCAATTCCAAATTAACTTATCATCTTTCATTTATAGTTTATATTTTTTGTGCCCTTTTAATTGTGGGACAACGGGAAACACAGTAAGAAAAAATATTCAGAGACCTAAAGTGGTTTTACTGGTCCCTGGAGGCTCAATGACTACTTTAGAGTATTCTATAATAAATAATATGGAAAAGGTGTTCACAAAACCTTTATGCTGTGAAATCAGATAAATTACATAAATGAAAATTACAATTCCAAATTTACTTATCATCTTTCATTTATAGTTTATATTTTTTGTACTCTATTACTTGTCCGACTGCGAGGAGCACAGTAAGAAAAAATATTCAGAGACCTAAAGTGATTTTACTGGTCCCTGGAGGCATATTGACTACTTTACATTATTTTATAATAAATAATATGGAAAAGACTTTCACAAAAACTTTATGCTACAAAAACAGATAAATTACATAAATGATAATTCCAATTCCAAATTTACTTAAAATCTTTCAATTATAGTTTATATTATTTGTACTCTATTACTTGTCGGACAGCGAGGAGCATAGTAAGAAAAAATATTCAGAGATCTAAAGTGGTTTTACTGGACACTGGAGGCACATTGACTACTTTACAGTATCCTATAATAAATAATATGGAAAAGACTTACACAAAAACTTTATGCTGCGAAAAGAGATAAACTACATAAATGACAATACCAATTTCAAATTTACTTATCATCTTTTATTTATAGTTTATATTTTGTGTGCTCTTTTAATTTTGGGACAACGAGGAGCACAGAAAGAAAAAATATTCAGAGACCTAAAGTGGTTTTATTGGTCTCTGGAGGCACATTGACTACTTTACAGTATTCTATAATAAATAATATGGAAGGGGCTTTCACA
>CM063500.1:48047003-48054503 GCA_032207245.1 Pardosa pseudoannulata
TTTCTTCCTTCTATCTTATTTGATGCCATTACAAGATTTACGTGAATAACCCTGATACTGGGCTCTGAAGGACCGAATTATACTACATAAGGTGGTTGAACACTAAAAACTATTATACTAAGCAAATTCAACGGCCTAAAAAGAAAAATTAATTTCCCTAAACTTAATTTTATATTGTGATGTAAAAAGAACATCAATATAAGTGTGTAATTGATTTTTTTCTGAGGGATAATTACCCTAATTTCTTCCCTCTATTTTCCTTGATGCTATTACGAGATCTGCTTAAATGACCCCGATCCTGGTCTCTGAAGGACTAAATTATACTACATACAATGTGGTTGAAGACTAAAAATTGTTATACTAAGCGAATTCTACGACCTAAAATAAAAAATTAATTTTATTAAATTTAATTTTATATTGTGATGTGAAAAGAACATCAATTCAAGAGAGTAACTGATTTTTTTCTGATGAATAATTATCCTGATTTCATCCCCCTATCTTACTTGATGCTATTACGAGATTTGCTTGAATGACCCCGATCCTGGGCTCTGAAGAACTAAATTATACTACAAACAAAGCGCTTAATGACCAAAAACTGTTATAGTAATCGAATTCAACGGTCTAAAAATGAACAATTAATTTTCCTAAATTTAATTTTATATTATGATGTGAAAAGAACAGCAATCCAAGAGTGTAAGTGATTTTTTTCTGGGGGATAATTATCCTGGTTTTCCCCCTATCGTACTTGATACTATTACGAGATCTGAGTGAATAACCCTTATCCTGGGCTCTGAAGGACAGAATTATGCAAGGCATTTGAAGAACAAAAACTATTATACTAAGCAAATTCAACGGCCTAAAAAGAAAAATTAATTTTATTAAATTTAATTTTATATTGTGATGTGAAAAGAACATCAATTCAAGAGAGTAACTGATTTTTTTCTGATGAATAATTATCCTGATTTCATCCCCCTATCTTACTTGATGCTATTACGCGATTTTTGCTTGAATGACCCCGATCCTGGGCTCTGAAGAACTAAATTACATTGCATACAAGGCTGTTGAAGACCAAAAACTGTTTTACTAAGCGAATTCTACGACCTAAAATAAAAAATTAATTTTATTAAATTTAATTTTATATTGTGATGTGAAAAGAACATCAATTCAAGAGAGTAACTGATTTTTTTCTGATGAATAATTATCCTGATTTCTTTCTCCTATCCTATTTGATGCTATTACTTCATATGCTTGAATAACCCTGATTCTTGGCTCTGAAGGGATACTTTATACTACATACAAGGCGGTTGAAGACCAAAAACTGTTATACTAACAAACTGTAACGGCCTAAAAAGAAAAATTAATTTCCCTAAACTTAATTTTATATTGTGATGTAAAAAGAACATCAATCCAAGAGCGTAACTGCTTTTCTCCTGAGGGATAATTATCCTGATTTCTTCCCCCTATCTTACTTGATGCTGTTATGAGATGTGCTTGAATAACCCTCGTCCTAGGCTCTGAAATACAAAATTATGCTACACACAAAGCTGTTGAAAACCAAAAGCTGTTTTACTAAGCAAATTCAACGACCTAAAAAGAAAAATTAATTTTTCTAAACTTAATTTTATATTGGGATATGAAAAGAACATCAATCCAAGAGTGCAATTGATTTTTTTTCTGAGAGATAATTATCTTGATTTCATTCCCCTATCTTACTTGAAGCTATTACGAGATCTGCGTTAATAACCCTGATCCTGGGCTCTGAAGGACAGAATTATACAAGGCATTTGTAGAACAAAAACTGTTATACTAAGAAAATTCAGCGATCTGAAAAGAAAAATTAATTTTCCTAAACTTAATTTTATATTGTGATGTGAAAAGAACAGCAATCCAAGAGGGTAATTGATTTTTTTTCTGAGTGATAATTATCCTGGTTTCTTCCCCCTATCGTACTTAATACTATTACGAGATCTGAGTGAATAACCCTGATCCTGGGCTCTGAAGGACAGAATTATACTACTTACAATTCGGTTGAAGACCATCAACTGTTATACTAAGCAAATTCAACGGCTGTGGCAATCTAGTGCAATACATTTTTGGTAGAACATTAACATATCTCTTGCTATACTGATATTCTGAAATCCATCTGTTACAACACACTGTTCTGATACGTTACGCTAGCATGTGACCTGCCAGCCTGTTTTACTGGAGCAGATATGTTCATAGATCGTCGCTGGAATACATAGCTAAACAATTCCCCTCAAAAGCTTAGGTGGACAACACAAATTTATTTACAAAAATTGACGATAAATTAAAGAAAATCAAAACGACATATTTCTGAGTCTCGGAGCCTGTATAAATAAGAAAGGATTAACCCTCTGACTGCTAAATTTGTAAACTGAAATCTCTTTAAAAATTGCATTTTTTTTTTTTGTTGCATAGTTTAAGTATATATATAAATTTTAAAATTGAAATACTAATTTTTTCTCTAGAAAAGATTTTTTATATTGACTTTTATGATGAGAAACTAAGCTTTCAAAAAAACTAATTCCAAATGTTATCACATGGAAAATTTATTTTTTAATAAATTCCAATTGAAATACAGTTAATTTCTATTTTGAAAGGAACACATAAAGTGTCTTTGAAGGTGTGACTAGCGTAAAAAGAAATAGCTACCAGAAAAACTTAAAAGGCATTTATTAAGATTTTAGAAACAAAGCGAGATAGTCACCAGAAAAATCTTAATGGAAAACAAACAGCAAGCTGACTGAACAAAAGTAAACTGCCTTCAGCTGGGTCGTGAAGGAAGCACAGTGAGGACTCTGCCGGGAAGCAAAACAAGGCTGTGGCGGAAACTGCTGGGTTGTCTGTCTGGAACTGCTTGCTCTAGCCCAGCTACGGTGGGCCTAAATAGGGCGGCCGGCATCATAGGCGCACGCACCGCCGCTGATGGCAGAACGTAATTACCATACGCCTCGCAGCTTCTTCAAAGGTTGGATTAGCATAAGTCCGGATATCTTCTTCCCTGGCGCCTCAATTTAAACCATACTATCTATAATTATATTATCTAATATAACTATAGTTCTAGTAATATAATTCTATTTATTACCCAATTAAATGTCTAATATTGTATATAATTTATTCCACTGGTTAAACGGTGAAAAAGCGTAATGTGCTTTTTAATAAAGCACAAATGCCCGAGATTCCAACTGAAATACAGTTCATTTCTATTTAAACCATACTATCTATAATTCTATTATCTAATATAACTATAGTTCTACTCATATAATTCTATTTATTAACCAATTAAATGTCTAATATTTTATATAATTTATTCCACTGGTTAAACGGTGAAAAAGCGGAATGTGTTTTTTAATAAAGCAAACATGCCAGAGATTCCAATTGAAATACAGTTCATTTCTATTTAAACCATACTATCTATAATTATATTATCTAATATAACTATAGTTCTACTCATATAATTCTATTTATTAACCAATTGAATGTCTAATACTGTATATAATTTATTCCACTGGTTAAACGGTGAAAAGGCGGAATGTGCTTTATAATAAAGCACACATGCCCGAGATTCAAATTGAAATACAGTTCATTTCTATTTAAACCATACTGTCTATAATTCTATTATCTAATATAAATATAGTTCTAGTCATATAATTCTATTTATTACCCAATTAAATGTCTAATATTTTATATAATTTATTCCACTGGTTAAACGGTGAAAAAGCGGAATGTGCTTTTTAATAAAGCAAACATGCCCAAGATACCAATTGAAAAATAACAGTTCATTTCTTTTTAAACGTTACTAGCTATAATTATATTATCTAATATAACTATAGTCGAGTCATATAATTCTATTTTTTTTCCCAATTAAATGTCTAATATTGTATATAATTTATTCCACTGGTTAAACGATGAAAAGGTGGAATGTGCTTTTTAATAAAGCACACATACCCGAGATTCCAATTGAAATACAGTTCATTTCTATTTAAACCATACTATCTATAATTCTATTATCTAATATAACTATAGTTCTAGTCATATAATTCTATTTATTATCCAATTAAATGTCTAATATTGTATATAATTTATTCCACTGGTTAAACGGTGAAAAAGCGGAATGTGCTTTTTAATAAAGCACACATGCCCGAGATTCCAATTGAAATACAGTTCATTTCTATTTAAACCATACTATCTATAATTCTATTATCTAATATAACTATAGTTCTAGTCATATAATTCTATTTATTACCCAATTAAATGTCTAATATTGTATATAATTTATTCCACTGGTTAAACGGTGAAAAAGCGGAATGTGCTTTTTAATAAGGCACACATGCCCAAGATTCCAATTGAAAAACAATTCATTTCTATTTAAACCATACTGTCTATAATTCTATTATCTAATATAACTATAGTTCTACTCATATAATTCTATTTATTACCCAATTAAATGTCTAATATTTTATATAATTTATTCCACTGGTTAAACGGTGAAAAAGCGGAATGTGCTTTTTAATAAAGCACCCATGCCCGAGATTTCAATTGAAATACAGTTCATTTCTATTTAAACCATACTAGCTATAATTCTATTATCTAATATAACTATAGTTCTAGTCATATAATTCTATTTATTACCCAATTAAATGTCTAATATTTTATATAATTTATTCCACTGGTTAAACGGTGAAAAGGCGGAATGTGCTTTATAATAAAGCACACATGCCCGAGATTCCAATTGAAATACAGTTCATTTCTTTTTAAACCATACTATCTATAATTCTATTATCTAATATAACTATTAGTTCTACTCATATAAATCTATTTATTACCCAATTAAATGTCTAATATTGTATATAATTTATTCCATTGGTTAAACGGTGAAAAGGCGGAATGTGCTTTTTAATAAAGCACACATGACCAAGAAAATTCCAATTGAAAATACAGTTCATTGAATTTCTATTTAATCCATACTGTCTATAATTATATTATCTAATATAAATATAGTTCTAGTCATATAATTCTATTTATTATCCAATTAAATGTCAATATTGTATATAATTTATTCCACAGGTTAAACGGTTGAAGAAAGGCGAATGTGCTTTATAATTAAAGGCACACATGCCCGAGATTTCAATTGAAATACAGTTCATTTCTATTTAAACCATACTAGCTATAATTCTATTATCTAATATAACTATTAGTTCTACTCATATAAATCTATTTATTACCACAATTAATGTCTAATATTGTATATAATTTATTCCACTGGTTAAACGGTGAAAGGCGGAATGTGCTTTATAATAAAGCACACATTCACCGAGATTCCAATTGAAATACAGTTTCATTTTCTATTTAAAACATACTATCTTATATTCTATTATCTAATATAACTATTAGTTCTACTCATATAAATCTATTTTATTACCCAATTAAATGTCTAATTATTGTATATAAATTTATGTCCACTGGTTTTTAATCGGTTAAAAAGGCGGAATGTGCTTTATAATAAAGCACACATGCCCGAGATTCCAACTGAAATACAGTTCATTTCTATTTAAACCATACTATCTATAATTCTATTATCTAATATAAATATAGTTCTAGTCATATAATTCTATTTATTATCCATTTAAATGTCTAATATTGTATATAATTTATTCCACTGGTTTAAACGGTTGTGAAAGCGGAATGTGCTTTATAATAAAGCACACATGCCCGAGATTCAAATTGAATCTACAGTTCATTTCTATTTAAAACCATACTGTCTATAATTCTTTTATCTAATATAACTATAGTTATAGTCATATAATTTCTATTTATTACCCAATTAAATGTCTAATATTGTATATAATTTATTCCACTGGTTAAAACGGTGAAAAAGCGGAATGTGTTTTTTTAATTAAAGCAAACATGCCCAGATACCATTGGAAATACAGTTCATTTCTTTTTAAACCATACTAGCTATAATTATATTATCTAATATAAATATAGTTCTAGTCATATAATTCTATTTATTATCCATTTAAATGTCTAATATTGTATATAATTTATTCCACTGGTTAAACGATGAAAAGGTGGAATGTGCTTTTTAATAAAGCACACATACCCGAGATTCCAATTGAAATACAGTTCATTTCTATTTAAACCATACTATCTATAATTCTATTATCTAATATAACTATAGTTCTAGTCATATAATTCTATTTATATGAATTAAGTGTCTAATATTGTATATAATTTTATTCCACTGGTTTTAAACGGTGAAAATAGCGGAATGTGCTTTTTAATAAAGCACACATGCCCGAGATTCCAATTGAAATACAGTTCATTTCTTTTTAAACCATACTAGCTATAATTCGGTTATATAATATAAACTATAGTTTAGTCATAAAATTCTATTTATTACCCAATTAAATGTCTAATATTGTATATAATTTATTCCACTGGTTAAACGGTGAAAAGGCGGAATGTGCTTTATAATAAGCACACATGCCCCGAGATTCCAATTGAAATACAGTTCATTTCTATTTAAACCATACTATCTATAATTATATTATCTAATATAACTATAGTTCTACTCATATAATTCTATTTATTAACCAATTGAATGTCTAATACTGTATATAATTTATTCCACTGGTTAAACGGTGAAAAGGCGGAATGTGCTTTATAATAAAGCACACATGCCCGAGATTCCAATTGAAATACAGTTCATTTCTATTTAAACCATACTGTCTATAATTCTATTATCTAATATAAATATAGTTCTAGTCATATAATTCTATTTATTACCCAATTAAATGTCTAATATTGTATATAATTTATTCCACTGGATAAACGGTGAAAAAGCGGAATGTGCTTTTTAATAAAGCACACATGCCCGAGATTCCAATTGAAATACAGTTCATTTCTTTTTAAACCATACTATCTATAATTCTATTATCTAATATAACTATTAGTTCTACTCATATAAATCTATTTATTACCCAATTAAATGTCTAATATTGTATATAATTTATTCCATTGGTTAAACGGTGAAAAGGCGGAATGTGCTTTTTAATAAAGCACACATACCCGAGATTCCAATTGAAATACAGTTCATTTCTATTTAAACCATACTATCTATAATTCTATTATCTAATATAATACTATAGTTCTACTCATATAAATCTATTATTTATTACCCAATTAAATGTCTAATATTGTATATAATTTATTCCATTGGTTAAACGGTGAAAAGGCGGAATGTGCTTTTTAATAAAGCACACATTGCCCAAGATTCCAATTGAAATACAGTTCATTTCTATTTAAACCATACTGTCTATAATTCTATTATCTAATATAATTTAGTTCATAGTCATATAATTATATTTATTACCCAATTGAATGTCTAATACTGTATATAATTTATTCCACTGGTTAAACGGGGAAAAAGCGGAATGTGCTTTTTAATAAAGCACCCATGCCCGAGATTTCAATTGA
>CM063500.1:48059503-48084503 GCA_032207245.1 Pardosa pseudoannulata
TGCTGTAAAAGGTTATAACAATATAAATAGTATACTTAGGTTTTTTATATTACTAAAAATGTATTTCTATCATTCCGGAATATAAAGAGGAGTTTAGTTTTAATACATATAAAATTAAAATCCCATTGCTTAACGAGAAAACCGAGTAAATTTTACTGTGTGAATCTACATTTAATGCATATTATATTTCAAAATAAACTGAATATACGTTTAAGAAATTAAAAAGTTTAAAAAAAAACCTTTATTAGGATAGAAAATAATATATATTTGTAAACATGTTTTTTGTGCTAATACAATTGACGTTCACTGAATGAAAAAAAGTAATTATTCTTATTTGAATAAAATAGTCGTTTCTAATTTACAAATTTCAGGAATTATTTTGATGGAAAATGATTGTTTTAAAATATTCAAAATTGTATTCTATTTTACATATATTTTTACTGAAAAAAAACTAATTTTTTGTCTATTTCACAGTCGTATGACGTTTTAAAATGTTAAATAAAATTATTAAATTTGAAAGACTCTAATAACAATTTAAATCACCTTCTATCAAAATTAAATCAATACTTTAATAAATAATCTAACACTAGAATCACGTATTTTTGTATTTTAAAACTTCATTTGATTTCCCTATAGTTACAGCACGACTACAACTGGTCAGAATATTTTCTTGGTCACGCAGAATCTGTTTTTCACAGTTCCTCATTTCACATGATTCAAAGAAACAAGAAGAAAAGCAGAAATTTTAAAACACCTATCCGCTAGTTTTTGTTTTGTTCTTCCTGCTTTTGTTCCAAGTGCAAAAATACTGGAATCTTATTTCCCGTCACGTTCCTCGTTTAGAACTTCTGAAAAATTAAAGTTCGACGCAATTGGGTTCTGTACAAGAAAAGAGAATATAAAAGCTTTTAAATATTTACATTGGTTTTCGCTCGTGCTTGCATAGTGAAGATGAACGTATTTAAATTGCTTCGCGAGAGAATTTGTGGTATCGATTTGTCATGATTATGAAATCATAATATGTTTGAAATTGTAAAACAAAATTGAGTTCGATCTGGGGCTGATGCATTGAGAGAGAATTACTGTAATTCTTTTTTGATTATATTTATGCATTTCATGTAAACCATAAGCGTAAGAAGAAGAATGTTTAAGCATATTTCGCAATCATGATGATTAAAGTCCAAATTGCTAATTAGAAATTATATAAACATAGAACATGAATCACGGTAACTCTGTCTTCAAAGGAACCGGAAGGTTGTGAGTTTAACCCCTTCCCTGTTTTGGCCGTACGGCGTACGGGCAATCTGATTTCTATTTCGCTTGCACTGTTTCGTCCGTATTTTTTCCAATTTTAGTAACAAATTATTCTTGTAGATGGCGATAGTTTTCCAGTAAATAATAATTTGCAGTTTATCGTATTTTTTACTCTAATTGGTTCAAAAGAGCGGGTTTTTCGCACGTTTTGTATCAGAAGATGAATTGTTATATTTGAGTGTATAGCTTTCTGGTTATATTTTACTTACCGCCTGATAATTTTATTGATGTAAGAGTTGGATAATATATTTTTACTTTGAAATAATGGATAATTCAAAGCATATATAACTAATTTTTTGTGATTCAAACTGTGACTCGGAATCAGAAACTGAATTATCTGTAAATGATAGCAGCTAAAGTTTACTAGATGACCTGGGTAGTATAACTCTCATAGTAGTACAGATGGAATCAATCAAGCAAGACAATTTTTTTAAATTAATTGTGATAATCCTTTAGATATGCCTCCTATATTTGTGTCACTGGAATTCCAAAAATTAACTTGGATATTAGACTAAAGGTAAACATTAGTTCTATGATGCTTTCACAGAAAGATTAAAGTTGTAAAAAATGCTTAAAAATATTATAAATGTTAATTTTAATAAAATATCGTTACTTAAAAATGTAAAATGAACAAAAAAAATGCACTAAAAATGTGACATTTTTTGACCAAATTCTGGAGAAAAATGAAACTGTCAAAGGGTTAAAAGCAGGTATCAAGTAGAAGACTTATACGTTTGTCCTGTCAACCCCAGAGATAGTGTTTGCCAACTTATGACCACCAACCTGTTTTACATGAATCAGTCATCTATAAAGAACACGATGGACCTTAAGATGACTCCAGTCTCGAACATGCAACCTTTCAGTTACGAGATCGCTCTATTTATCGACTGAGTTACTTTTTCCTTAGCATTTTTCAAGCTACCCGTGCTCCCGGGTAAGGCTAAATGAGTAACATTTAGCCCATTTAGCCTTGAGTCGTATGGAGGTAGGCATAGAGTTATGTTTCCACATTGCCATTACCACTGGAAAAAATAATCAAAGAAATACTTATTGTTTAAATATAATTAATGGAGGTTTTAATGTTAATACAAATGCTTTCAAATATTTACTTAACTTATTAATGCTTAGCTTCTCTTCATGGAGACATGTAGAATATAATAATCCCGTTCTATGATCCATTAACGATTTCCCGTGAACTCACCTACATAAATAAGTTAATAAAACAATATTCAATACAAAGTTCAATAAGATGTTTTAATTTATATGATTGATTAACTGCTTCGTGACTAATTTGAAGTGAATTAAGTAAAAATTTCAAGTTTTGTTGATATTGGGTTTTAAATGGTCTTTAATAACCTGGTTGGTAATGTGTCAGTAAATGCAAACAATCCACAGTAATATATCAGAATTATTTTAAACTTTTTCATTTAGACTAATAACAATTTTGATATCACAATATTGACTAAATGCTTGGTGAAAAATACAGCAATTTCTGAGCAACAGTAAAAATTGACAATTTTTCCTACTTTCTGGTTTGCTTTTCTGTACATTCTGTTTTAATGTATATTACTTTGAATCCTTTAAATTATTTAAATAGTGTTCCATATCTTGTGTCCTTTTTTTCTGTAACTTATTTTTACCTATTGTGATATATGCTTTATATACACTCAAAAGCCAAAACGTTAAAAATTGACAATTTTTCCTACTTTCTGGTTTGCTTTTCTATACTTTTTGTTTTAATGTATATTACTTTGAATAATTTAAAATATTTAAATATTGTTCCATATCTTGTGCGTCGTTTTTTTTTTCTTTAGCTCATTTTACCTATTGTGATCTAAGCTTTATATACACTCAAAAGCCAAAACAGTAAAAATTGACAATTTTTCCTACTTTCTGGTTTGCTTTTCTGTACATTCTGTTTTAATGTATATTACTTTGAATCCTTTAAATTATTTAAATAGTGTTCCATATCTTGTGTCCTTTTTTTCTGTAACTTATTTTACCTATTGTGATATAAGCTTTATATACACTCAAAAGGAAAAACATTATGACAACTTGTGAAAGCGCGCAACACAGCTTCAACCCACCTTGGAATGGATGAAAAAAGTACTTGTTAGATTGCCGGAGACAGATTTTACCAGATGTTTAAGCAAAGGTTACGCAAATCCGAGATATTGCGAATTGGTGGTCTTTGAATTCTGAACTGCCGTCCCATGACATCCCAAATGTGTTCTATCGGATTGAAATCCGGTCAGTTAGGCGGACAGGCCATTAACTGGAATGTAGTATCATGTTCCTGAAACCACGTTTTCCTGTTGGAAAATTCTATTTCTAGCTGGAAAAACAGAGAAGCCATGTATAGGATGCAACAGGTTATGTGTGTGCCTTTCTTCTGATCTATTTGCATTTTACAATCGTTATTTTATAAAATTATTAGTTATATTATTCAACCCAATATCTTTCTAAACTTCAAAAGATTCAAGTAGTCAAATAATAAAATTTCAAACACATTCTTATTTATAGTATATATTATAATACTATAATACTATATATTATACTATTATAATGCTATATATTACAAAACTATAATACTATAAATTATAACACTATTATATTGTACATTATAATACTATAATGCTACATATTATAACACTATAATACTATGTATTATAAAACTATAATACTATATATTATAATACTATAATGCTATATAATATAATATTATAATGCTATGAATTATAACACTATTTTACTGTATATTATTATACTATAATACTACATTTTATTACACTATAATACTATAAATTATAAAACTATAATACTATACATTATAATACTACAATGCTCTATATTATTATACTATAATGGTATAAAAGATAACACTATTATACTGTATATTATTATAGTATAATACTACATTTTATAACACTATAATACTATATATTATAAAACTATAATACTATATATTATAACCCAGTATGATTCTATTCTTCAAAAGATTCAAATAATCAGATAATAAAATTAAAAGCACCATTCTTTAATGGTTACATTTATACACAGAATAAACCAGAATGGCAACAAATGTTTGAATTTGATTATATTTTTCTCTATCATTTCGCCTCTTCCCTTTTCTCCAGTACTGATATTTTAATTTTGCAGAACGTTCTCCAGAAAACGTGACAAAAATGAAAATTTCCCTGTCTATTTTTGCCTCGGAAGCATTATACTAAATAACAAAAGGGAGTGATGGTTATATTCAAAGTGATTTTATTTTCAGTCTTTTGCACTAAGAAGATTTAGTAAATGGAATTTCTACCACGTTCTCTGAAGATATTATATGCATGTAAAAATTGTTAAAATCATGAAAGAATGAATTTTAATGCACGTTGTTGAAAGTACAAAACACGCTAACTTATTCTATTACGAAAATAATTTAATTACATAGATGGAATAGTTATTATATGTTACAGAAAAGCCTTTGTTCTTAGAAATATTTTGAAGTACTACAAAAATACTTGTAAATTTAAAATTTGGATTTGGTATGCATAAAATAATATTCTTAAACCATCCGATGTGTATTCTTGTCTCATAACCTCTTTATGTTTAGCACATTAACTGATAAGTTAGTAAGGAAACAATATAACTGGGGTCACACTCACAAATTAAAAAAGAGGTACAGTAGAACCTCGATTATCCGAAGTAATTCGAACCGCACCTACTCCGGATAACTGAAATTTTCGGTTAATAGAGAATTCATAAATAATCATCTAGTTAAATATGTAGTTTTATCATTGGTGCCATAACATTCAATTGTTCTTTGAGTCGGCAGTATGACTTTCTTAATTTCGAAATGAGGTATGTGGAGGCTTTCATACAAAAGGAATGTGGGAAAAAAGAAAAAATTAAAAATTCATGTTTGTAAAGAGAAAATTTTGGATGATAGTAAAAAAAAATAAAAAGTGAAGAAGAAACCGACTTCGTTTAACGGAAGGTTTCGTTTAATCGAAGTTCGTATAATCGAGGTTCTACGGTATATAACAATTTAAAAAATCCAAGAATAATCTTAGCTTTTATGATATAATATAATAAAACAAATAATAGTGTAGTTTTTATAATCTAATACAACAAGACAAGTGATATTAAACTTGTTATGCATAATTTAATTAAATAGATGGAATACTTGTTATATATTACAGAAAAGGTTCTGTTCGTAGAAATATTTTGAAACACCACAAAAAAATATTTATAAATTTTAAATTTGGATTAGTATTCATAAAAATATATTATTAAGACATTAGATGGGTATTCTAGCCTTACACCTGTATTTATTTTTAGCACATTAAGTTATTAATTAGTACGGACACAATATAACTAGGGTCCCATTCAGAAATTAAAAAAAAATTAAGGTAGAATCTCGATTATCCGAAGTAATTAAACCCGAACCTACTCTGGATAATTGAAATTTTCGGTTAATCAAAAATTCATCAATAATCATCTAGTTTAATATGTAGTATTATCATTGATGGAATAACATTCGATTGTTTAGGGAGTCGGCAGTATGATCTTCCAAATTTCGAAACGATGTGTGCTTTTGTTTAGAACAGGGATGTTTGAAAAAGTGGAAGAGTACACTCATACCGAGAATTGGGCTTGCGAGACGGAATTCTAAAATGGGAATTCCAAAATATTTATCTGCACTGGTAGTTTGGAAAGGACGGCTTGTATACAAAAGGAATGTGGGAAAAATGAAAATTTTAAAAATGCATGTTTGTAAAGAGAAAATTTTAACTGATAGTAGAAACTGAAAAAAGTGCAGAAGAACCCGACTTCGCTTAATGGAGAGTTTCGGTTAATCGAGGTTCTAATAATTGAGATTCTGCGGTATATAACAATATAAATAAACCCAGAATAATCTTATATTTTTTGATATAATGTAACAAAACAAATAATAATGTAGTTTTTATAATATAATACCGCAAGATAAATAGAATTAAATTCGTTATGCACAATTTAATTACATACATGGACTAGTTATTATATATTACAGAAAAGCCTTTGTTCTTAGAAATATTTTGAAGTACCACAAAAAATATTTGTAAATTTAAAATTTTGATTTAGTATGCATAACATAATATTCTTAAACCATCACATGTGTATTCTATTCTCATAACCTCTATTTATTTTTAGAACTATTTATTAGGTGATTAGTTAGAAAACAATATAACTGGCGTCACAAATTAAAATAAAGCTACAGTAGAACCTAGATTATCCGAATTTATTAGAACCGAATCTACTTCCGATAATAGAAAATTTTGGATAATCGAGAATTCATCAATAATCATCTAGTTAATTATGTAGTATTATCATTGGTGCAATAACGATTCTTCTGCGACTCGGCAGTATGACCTTCCAAAGTTCGAAAGGGGGTGTGTTTTTCTTTAGAATAGGGATGTTTGAAAGTGGTGAAGAGTACAGTCATACCGAGAATTGTGCTTTCTAGAAGGAATTTTAAAATAGGAATTCTAAAATATTTGATTAATTAGTAAGGAAACAATATAACTAGGGTCCCACTCACAAGTTAAAGAAAAGGTACAGTAGAACCTCGATTATCCGAAGTAATTGGAACCGAACCTAATTCGGATAATTGAAATTTTTGGATAATCGAGAACTCATCAATAATCATCTAGTTTAAATGTAGTTTTATCATTGGTGCAATAACATTCGATTGTTCTGGGAGTCGGCAGTATGATCTTGTTAATTTCGAAACGATGTGTACTTTTGTTTAGAACAGGGATGTTTGAAAGTGGGAAAGAGAAAACTCATACCCCGAATTGTGAATAGAAACTGAAAAAAAGTTGAAGAAGAAACCAACTTCGTTTAACGGAAAGTTTTGGTTAATCGAGTTTCGGATAATCAAGGTTTTACTGTATATAATAATTTAAATACACCCAGATTAATCTTAGCTTTTATGATATAATGTAACAAATCAAATAATAATATAACTTATATCATATAATATAGCAAGTCTAATAGTATTAAACTTTTTATGCATCAATATATTTTATTTAATTGCAATTAAAAATTTATTACCATAGAGTTTTCTGTATATTAATTACTTCTTTTTCTCGTTTCAGATTTTTAAATGGTGTTTCTTATCTTCTATAACAAGTGATTTATTTATTTTAACCAAGTACCTGGGGAATATAATTGAGTAAAATGCGCCAAAAAATGAAATTTTTTTCTCTCTCTCTAATTTTATTTGCTATTACCGTCAAAATGTTAGAAGTAATTTTACAAAAAATAAATAAATGAATAAAAGAAATAACTACTATTTTCGATATTTTCACATATATGCGAAATATTAATGGATGACAGTAATTTTTGCTTAAATTACACAATATAAATCCACTGACACAATTTTCTGGATAAATATAATAAACTAATACAACAATAATATTACTTATCTATATCAAATGTCATTCCCTGTCTTTCGGATTGCTTTGGATTTCACAAATCCTTTACAGTATCCCAGAAATAGCGACAAATGACACAATTTATATATATAATTAATACCAATATATATATATATATATATAAAACAATTGCTTTGGAATATATATATATATATATATATATATATAATATATATATATATATATATATATTATATATATATATATATATATATATATATATATATATATATATATATATATATATATATATATATATATATATATATATATATATATATATATATATATATATATATATATATATATAATATTTAATTTCCATTTCAGGTCGGGCATTCCAAAATTGGCGTATTTGGGTTGCCCGAACTAAGTTCGGGCATTACAGGCAAGGAGTTATTTTACTTATTGTAATATAAACGTTATATAGATCTATTTATCAACACTTAAGTTTTGAAGTGACAATCCTACTAGATTTAGTAAATGGAATTTCTAACAAGTTCTGAAAAGATCTCATGGGCATGTAAATATTGCTAGTCATGATAGAATGAATAATTATGGGAAGTACAAATCACGATAACTTATTCCATTATGACAATAATTTAATTACTTATAATAGTTATTATATGCTGCAGAAAAGTCTTTGTTCTTAGAAATATGGTCTTTCTTATATTCTGTGATATACAAAAGTGTTTTGTTTTCTTTAACTTATTTTACTTATTGTAATCTAAGCCTTAAATAGATATACACTCAAAAGTCAAAACATTATGACTACCCCTACATTTTGCAATGAACTCGCCTGGATGATGTAGAAAGCTTATGATGAAGTGGAAGGGGTATTTAACTGCTGCTAGAGAGTCTGAAGAAACCTTCTTTCACTTACTTCTGTGACTGATATGAAAGGATACGGATCTAAGTGGTTTTGATAGAGGGCAGATTGTAATGGCTCGAAAGCCCGGAACAAGTATTTCCGAAACTGCACGACTCGTGGGTTGTTAGTACTTATGTAAAGTGGATGAATGACGGTGAAATCAGCCGAAGACGACATGGTGTTGGACTTCAAACGAAAGAAAAGTTGGAAGACTGTCTCGCATAGTGACGCGAAACCAGAGCCAGACAGCGGCTCAGCTGACAACCCAATACAATATAGGGACAAGTAAAATAGTATCGGAGCACATTGTTCAGCAATTACTGTTTCGATATGAGGCTACGCAACAAACATCCCACTCGTCTACCTTTCTTGACCAAGCGTCATCGCCAACTGCTCCTACGCTGGGCCCGGGAACTTCGCGACTGGTCCATGAATCAGTGGAAGAGAGTTGCCTGGTCAGATGAATCAGGGTTTGTCATTCATCAAGTCGATGGCAGTGTCAGAATACGCCGTCTTCATGAAGAACAGTTGATCCCTCAATGTACAGTAGGTCATACACAGGCCGGTGGTGACTTTGGGGGACCATGAATGCTACAGAATATCTGAACATCAGTGCGGAACAGTTGCACCCCTACATGCCCAAAATGGAATGCTACCAGCTCGAAATGGAATGTTCCATCAGGACAACACCCCGTGTCACAAGGCTAAAATTCTGTTGGAGTGGTTTCATTTAGCATCATATACAGGGTGCTGAATTCCAGTTAATGTCCTGACCGCCTAACTCACCGGATTTCAATGCGATACATCACATTTGGGATGTCATGGGACGGCTGCTCAGAGTTCAAAGACCACCATTTCGCAATATCTCGGATTTTCGTAACCGTTGCTTCAACATCTGGTACAATCTGTCTTTGGCCATCTACCAAAAACTTGTGGCATGCATGCCAAGGCAAGTTGAAGCTGTGTTGCTCTCGAAATGTGGGCCAACTCGTTATTGACAGGTGGTCATAATGTTTTGGCTCTTGAGTGTATTTCTCAAATGTTTAAGTTTTAGCCTGATTCTATTTTCGAATAAATTTAGTAAATGGAATTTCTAACACATTCTAGGAATATCATATGTAAATGTAAAAATCATTAATGTTATGATCGAATGAATCTTATTACATATTATTGGACCCACAAAACACGCTAACTTATTCCATTATGACAATAATTTAATTAATTATAATAGTTATATATTACAGAAACGTCTTTGTCGTTAGAAATATTTTGAAATACTGCAAAAAATATTTGTAAATTTAAAATATGGATATAGTTTGTACAAAATAACATTATCAATATATTAGATATGCAAATTCAAAACCTCTGATATTTTTAGCACTTTAAATGATTATTTATTACAAAATCCATGTAAATCTGGGATCTAATTACAACATTTAAATATACCTACATTAAAATTTAAATACAGCTCAGAAAACTTAGGCATTATAATATAATTTAGTAAGATAAAAAATATTAAAACTGTTATGAAATATTCCATTTTTAAAGGTAATTAGAACTTTGTACCCATTAAGTTTTAAGCATATTAAAATTTTATGTTGTTTCTAATTTTTAAACTGCATTTCTTAGCTTCTATGACATGATTTGTTTTCTTTAACTTCTTTCACCTTTTATATTTTAAGCTTTATATTTATCTATTCCGCACTTCTTTCTTGTAGGATTGATTATATTTCCTAATTTCTATTTTACTTTTCTTTACTTTCTGCTAAATTTCTGTTTTTCTGCACATTTCTTTATATACATTTAAATTTTCAAATAGTATTTCATATCTCATATGACAAATAATTTTTCTTTAACTTATTTTACCTATTGTGATTTAAGCTTTATATAGATCTATTTCTCACCAGTTTAGTTTTTGAACTGACTACTTTTTCCTACTTTCTGATTTGCTTTCCATTAAATGCTGTTTTTAAGTACATTGCTTTACGTCCTTTCAAATATATAAATAGGGTTCCATATCTTGTGTGTGAAGTTTTTCTTTAACTTCTTTTACGTATTATGATTTAAGCTTTATATAGATCTATTTTTTACCAGTTTAACCTTTGGACTGACTATTTTTCTTACATTCTAGTTTTCTTTTCTTTACTTTCTGTTTTTACGTATATTACTTTGCGTCCGTTCAAATATTTAAATAGTGTTCAATATCTTGCGTCAAGTTTTTTCTTTAACTTCTTTTACATATTGTGATTTAAGCTTTACATAGATCTGTTTCTTAACTGTTACGTTCTGACTAGCTTTCCTACTTTCTTTTTTATAACTTCTTTATTACGGATGAAATATATCATCTTCTAAGACTAGAGAGACATGTTGGTTACGAATTTTTCATCTAGATTCCAGTTAAGATCCTTGGGTAATTTTAGATGGAACAATGAAAACGATATATTAGATGATTCCTCAACTTTGGAAAAAGTTTACAAGAATATCTTGAGTGAAAATACAAGATCACACCTTCGTATATGTATAAACAAAAATGATGGCAAAACAGCTACAACAATGTAGAAGGTAGCAACATTATTTACAAAACCAAGTAACCCTATATTTTTTACAAAATAATTCAAAGTATCTCATTTCTTAAGTATCATTTAGAATTCATTTTTCCTAGCCACTTTATAGTAAAATCCTCTTTTAAGATTGATTTAAGAGAAGGAAACCCTTTAAATAGTAGAAGGTAGCAACATTATTTACAAAACCAAGTAACCCTATATTTTTTACAAAATAATTCATAGTATCTCATTTCTTAAGTATCATTTAGAATTCATTTTTCCTAGCCACTTTATAGTAAAATCCTCTTTTAAGATTGATTTAAGAGAAGGAAACCCTTTAAATAGTAGAAGGTAGCAACATTATTTACAAAACCAAGTAACCCTATATTTTTTACAAAATAGTTCAAAGTATCTCATTTCTTAAGTATCATTTAAAAATCATTTTTCCTAGCAACTTTATAGTAAAATCCTCTTTTAAGATTGATTTAAGAGAAGGAAACCCTTTAAATAGTAGAAGGTAGCAACATTATTTACAAAACCAAGTAACCCTATATTTTTTACAAAATAATTCAAAGTATCTCATTTCTTAAGTATCATTTAGAATTCATTTTTAATAGCAACTTTATAGTAAAATCCTCTTTTAAGATTGATTTAAGAGAAGGAAACCCTTTAAATAGTAGAAGGTAGCAACATTATTTACAAAACCAAGTAACCCTATATTTTTTACAAAATAATTCAAAGTATCTCATTTCTTAAGTATCATTTAGAATTCATTTTTCCTAGCAACTTTATAGTAAAATCCTCTTTTAAGATTGATTTAAGAGAAGGAAACCCTTTAAATAGTAAGATTAAGTTAAATACATTTTAACTTCTTTCTTTAAGTAAACTTATTTTTGTATAAAAAAACGAGTTTATGTTAATCAGAGTCAAATTGGCCCATACCGCGGTTAGGTATACCGAAATTACAGCGGTATAGCTTACTATATTTATACTAGGATGGCTTATCAGATTAACTTTCATTTTTTATGTCAGTTATCACTTGTTTTACGTAAACACCTTTGAGATATATGTATTCGAAATTAATATAAATAAAAATTGCGAAATATCTTTCAAAAAACACCTTTATTTAATTTCAAATACTAATTTTAATGTTAAATCTTTAAACACCACTTGAGGTAAGTAGTTTACTAACATGATATTAAATAATAATTCTTCTTCTAGCATATTTATTTTTTAAGTAGTTTATTAACATGATATTAAATAACAATTCTTCTTCTAGCATATTTATTTTTTAAGTAGTTTATTAACATGATATTAAATAACAATTCTTCTTCTAGCATATTTATTTTAAAACTACTTATCTCAAGTGGTGTTTAAAGATTTAACATTAAAATTAGTATTTGAAATTAAATAAAGGTGATGTTTGAAAGATATTTTGAAATTTTTATTGATATTAATTTCAAATACATATATCTCAAAGGTGTTTAAGTAAAACAAGTGATAACTGACATAAAAAATGAAAGTTAATCTGACAAGCCATCCTAGAATAAATATAGCAAGCTATACCGTGGTAATTTCGATATACCTAACCGCGGTATGGGCCAATTTGACCCTGATTAACATAAACTCGTTTTTTTATACAAATATAAGTTTACTTAAAAAAAGAAGTAAACTTATATTTGTATAAAGGTATAGCTTACTATATTTATTCTAGGATGGCTTATCTGATTAACTTTCATTTTTATGTCAGTTATCACTTGTTTTACGTAAACACCTTTGAGATATATGTACTTGAAATTAATATCAATAAAAATTGCTTAAATATCTTTCAAACATCACCTTTATTTAATTTCAAATACTAATTTTAATGTTAAATCTTTAAACACCACTTGAGATAAATAGTTAAAAAATAAATATGCTAGAAGAAGAATTATTATCTAATATCATGTTAATAAACAATAATCACAATTTGTTACTTAGAAAGATTTAAAAACTCTTATTAGAATAATTAAAAAATTATTTGTTTAATAATTCAGATCGATCATTAATAGCACAACAAAACCATCAGTCGATATAAATTCTTAAAACATCCATTTTCATTTCCCTATTTTGGATTCAGCTTTGATTACTGAGATTTTAGTTTTTCAAGAGGTCTTAGCGGCAGACGTGACAAGAAATGTAATTTTGTGATTTAGCATAAAAAGGAAGATTTTCTCATACATTTTAGAAAGAGGTGTCGGAACACAAATTAAAGATAGATTCGCTTTTATTTCTTACACAGAAATAGGATGAAATTGTATATGCGGCTTGAATTACAAAATTGAAGTTTATTGGGAGAGATAACTAATTAAAAACAAATTAAAGGGAGGGCATTGGAAAAACAGTGTTTTAATTAAATTGCAAAACATTTTATGTAGGAAATTGTTGGTACGTAAAGAGAAGTGTATTTCAAGTTTTCTGTCTGTTGAATTTTAATTATTTTATTAATTGTTGAAGAAATTCCGTTGTTTTTACAAGTATAAATTATTCTATATAAATGTTTATCCGCATATCTTTTTTATTGGCTCGATAGTTTTTTGTGGGCGTATTCCTATCTCAGATTCCTTTTAAATACTGTCCTCCTTTTAGCCAGTGTATTTCAATGGCTTGGTTCTCCAGTGTATTAAAATCTCCATCAATAATTGAAATTATCTGTGTCTGCCTCTAACCCGGGTATAGATTACTTCGTACTTGATGATTCTGAATGTCAACCTTGCCATGAGAGTTTTCTCAATATGAGTGTAGATAAAGACGGGATTCTTTTGTTATCAAATTCTCATCAATACAGGAAACCTACCTCAGTATGGGTCTCTCCTCTACCTTAGGTACCAATTGCTTTGTATTTGAAGATTCTGAAGGTCAACTTTGTCAGAGGAGTTTTCTTCATATTAGTGTAGATAAAGACGGGATTCTTTTGTTATCAAATTCTCATCAATAAAGGAAACCTACCTCAGTATGGGTCTCGCCTCTACCTTGGGTACCAATTGCTTTGTATTTGAAGATTCTGAAGGTCAACTTTGTCATGGGAGTTTTCTTCATATTAGTGTAGATAGAGACGGGATTATTTTGTTATCAAATTCTCATCCATACACTAAACTTACCTTAGTATGGGTCAGCTTCTACCTTGGGTACCAATTGCTTTGTATTTGAATATTCTGAAGGTCAACTTTGTCAGGGGAGTTTTCTTCATATTAGTGTAGATAAAGAAGGGATTCTTTTGTTATCAAATTCTCATCAATACAGGAAACCTACCTCAGTATGGGTATCGCCTCTACCTTGGGTACCAATTGCTTTGTATTTGAAGATTCTGAAGGTCAACTTTGTCAGGGAGTTTTCTTCATATTAGTGTAGATAAAGATGAGAATCTTTTGTTATGAAATTCTCATCAATACAGGAAAGCTACTTTAGTACGGGACACGCCTCTAACTTGGTGTAAAAACGATGTTAAGTTGGCTTAGTGTTTGAGAAAGAAGAAATTAAAATTTATTAAAAACACATGGTCAAATATGTCTTGATTAAATAATTTTATACAATTAAATGCCTAAGGAATACAACTGGAATCAACTTATCATTTGTAGATATCGAAGACTCGAATTGGTATCGGCCTTAAGAAACATTATCGCGTTGATTTCCCTCTTTCTCGTGTCTCTCCAAAATATTTCTATCCCGCAAGCAAAAGATACCAGCAGCGTTCACCCTCTTCTCTCCTCTGGTAGCAACCTTTTCCTCTAAAAAACTTCCACTTCCCCCGGAGAAAAAACAGGGATCCCTTTTCAGAACGGGGTGGTCAGAATCCCCCCGAAACAACGGGTCCTTCTTTGGTTGGGAGAAATCGGAAGTTTCTTCTAGTTCAAACCGGTCCTGTACTGTATGTCTTGGACAAAGGCTTACGAGATGGGATAAAAAAAAGGCTGAATTGAATGCAACTTATTGTTACACTTGTGTACCAATTGCTTTGTATTTGAAGATTCTGAATGTCAACATTGTCATGGGAGTTTTCTCCATATTAGTGTAAATAAAGATAGTATTTTTGTATTATCAAAATCCTCATCAGTATGGGAAACGTATCTTAGTTTGGGTTTGACTCTAACATGGGTGCCAATTGTTTATAATTGAAGATTCTGATTGTCAGCATTGTTATGGCAATTTTATCCATATTAGTGTAGGTAAAGACGGTATTCTTGTGTCATCAAAATATTCATCTATACAGGAAACCTACCTTACCACGAGTCTGCCTCTAACTCTGGTACCAATTGCTTTGTAATTGAAGATTTTGAATGTCAACCTTGCCATGAGAGTTTTCTCCATATTGGTATAGATAATAATGGAATTCTTATGTTATCAAAATCCTCATCAGTAAATAACCCTATCTAGTCTGAGTCAGCCTCTAGGAATAGGTTTGCATTGGAGATTCTAAATGTTAACCTTGACTTGGGAGTTTTCTCCATATTAGTGTAGATAAAAATGGGATTCTTGTGCTAAGTGCTTTCTCCTTTTAGAATGGAAAGAATACGAATAGGTTTTAGAGTGGAATGAAAAATAATAGTACAAAAACAGGACTAATGATATAAGTTATTGGTAAAGATTCCCTTCTTACGACAAATGAACAATGGACAGTAAGGGAAGGAAGCGTCTGGTGCCTATCTTGACCAATCCTGTGGGTTAAATAACTGGTTAACTTGGATGAAATATTCACAACCCGTCCTCAGAAGGCTAAAGAGAAATGGTCTATTCTACAGATATGTCCACCAAATTAAGGTAGTTGAAATCTTCTTTTATGTACATCTTGTAGAGGTCATTGTTTTTTCTATGTCTAGATGTACTTTTGATGCTCACTGCATCCAGTCTTTATTAAAATTTTCTTATAAGGATAGTTAGTCATCATTATACAGTTTTGTGGACCAGGTTTCTAAACCCTATATGACTACGGGTCTAATACTGGTTTTATGTAGCATAAATTTTGTTTTCCATATTTATTAGTTTTAATTTTAGAAAACTTCTAATTCCGTTAAGAAAGTGATTAGAAACAATAATGTGTCGTTTAATCTGGATATCTAATTTGTTTTGATGATTCATATTAGATTCAAGATAATTAAAACCGCCATGTTGAAATTTCTCATCCATTTTTAATAATATTAGATTTATTTATGCCTTGCGTACAGGAGTACTTTTTAAGTATAGATGTTTTAAAAAGACCTTTAACCCATAAATACCTCCTATAAAACGCTGATATTTCTTTCAGAATCTTTTTCATATTATTTGCTAAAGAAGATAATTAATCTGTTCTAACTAAACAGATGTAATACGGATCTTCTGTAATTTCTGTTTTCTGATTTTTCTTCATGTTTCATTAATAGTGTATTATAACTCGAATAGAATAAATGTAAATCTAAATTTTTGTTCAATTTTTATTAATTTTTACTGTACAAAATATTTTAATACGTTAAGCCAACTATTAGAAACAATAACGTGTCGTTTAATCTGGATGTATAATTTGTTTTGAAGATTCATATTATATTCAAGGTAATTAAAACCTTTATGTTCAAATTTGTGATAGCCATTTTTTAAAAATATTAGATTTACTGATATCTTATATTAGGTTGGGGAAAAAGAAACCCATTATTTTTGAGTGAAACTAATGATTTATTTAACATGTTTCGATTTGTCCGATTTGGGTCAAATATACATTGTTTTGTTGCATGATTTGTTCCCATTTTAAAGGTAGCTTCATAATGCCTCTCTCTCAGAAGTCTTGATCCTTATTGGGGAAAAACTCTTGCAATCGATTTTCACAATCTTCACTTGATATCAATTTCTTATCACTCAGGAAGTTCTGCAATGCGAGAAAAAGGTAATAATCGCTTGGTGCCAGGTCCGGACTAGATGGTGGATGCATTAAAACTTCCCAACCAAGAGTTTCTGACGAGTCACTACAGACATGTATGGAATGGCGTTGTCCTGAAGGAACAATACCTCACTTGTCGACCTATTCTAGCCGTTTCTGATCTATCGCTAGCTTCAAACGGTCCAGTTTTTGACAGTAAAGATCTGAATTTAGTGTTTGGCCATACGGAAGAAACTCATAATAAATAATTCCCTTCCAGCTCCACCAAATACAGAGTAGAACCTTCCTGGCCGTTAGTCCTGGTTTGGCCACCGTTTGAACTGCTTCACCGCTCTTGGCCATGATCATTTTCACACAATATTGAAGTATTTGATTCATTTCTCATCCCCAATCACCAACCGTTTAATAAATGGGTCAATTTCACTCCGTTTGGCCAAGGCTTCGAAAAATGAAAATTCAATCCATCATGTTTTTTGGTGTTCATTGGTGTGGCACCAAAACACCGGGCGTCTTTTTGAATCCAACTTTGCGCAAATGGTTTACAACTGTTTTATGATAGATCTTTAGCTCCTGGGCGATGCCTCGACTACCTGTCAATTTCGATTATTTCTGTTATTTTATCGACACGACGGTTCTTCCAGTGCGAGGTGCATCTTTAACATCAAAAATGCCTGAACGGAATCGACGAAACCAAAATTGCACGAAATTAGCTGTCACAGTATCGGCACCATAAACATCCTTCACAATTTCAGCCGCCTGACTTGAATGTTCACCTTTACAAAAAAAAACTGTAAAATGTACCGAATTTTCTCTTTGTTGTCTTCAATTTTTAACACCCTGTAACTCACAATTGAATGGACCAAACAAAAAACAGTAAAAGAATTTTTTTAGTGTGAAATGTCCCCTTGACAATGAGCCTAAATTTGAAATTGTTTAATCGATACTTTACAAGATATTAATCACTGCAGACATCTACCGAAAAAAATAATGGGTTTCTTATTCCTCAACCTAATATTTAATGGAAATTTTCATACAGACCTTTTTCTCATGAATAACTTTATAAATACTGATGTTTCACTCAGAATCTTTTTCATATTATTTGCTAAAGAAGCCAATCATTATGTTCTAAATAAACAGATATAATCCGGATTTTTCTGCATGTTTCATTAATAGCGTATTCTAACTCGAATAGATAAATGTAAATGCAATGTTATTTATATTCATATATATATATATATATATATATATATATATATATATATATATATATATATATATATATATATATATATATATATATATATATATATATATATATATATATATATATATATATATATATATATATATATATATATATATATATATATATATATATATATATATATATATATATATATATATATATATATATATATATATATGTATATATATATGTATATATATATATATTATATATATATATATATATATATATATATATATATATATATATATATATATATATATATATAATATATATATATATATATATATATATATATATATATATATATATATATATATATATATATATATATATTATATATATATATATACATATATATATATATATATATATATATATATATATATATATATATATATATATATATATATATATATACATATATATATATATATATATATATATATATATATATAATATATATATATATATATATATATATATATATATATATATCTATATATATATATTTATATATATATATATATATATATATATATAATATATATAGTTATATATACATATATATATATATATTGTGTATATATATATATTGTGTTTAGTATCTCATCTATGAATAAATAAACCCACGCATGTACAAGAAAAGCAATATATTTTGAATGAATACTATTCCCTGTAAAAGTACTTATCACATTTTTCTGGTGTTTTATCATCATATGCTTATAATACATCTAATGTGTTTTCTTCTGTTTTGTAGGGTTCTCTTTAACAGTCTAATATTCTCATATTGATATAAAAAATTGATGCTATGCTTTTATCTCCGCGTTAGTTTATTTTCGTAGTTATTATATGTGGTGATACTCTCGTCTTTAGTTTCTTACTGTTTCAAGTCCAATGTTTATAAATATTATAAACATATTATAAAATATATCATAATCATTTATAAGAATATTGTAGTTGATTTAAATTCCCCCATGTGTAATACATACCCAAACCAAATACAGATCTTTATTTCATAACACATCTCAATTTATTGTTTATTTAATAAAGCTATGGTTATATCAATAATTATCTATTTTACTAAATACTTATTAATAACTTAATTTAATAATTATTTTATTTATTTATAATATAATTAGTTTGTTTTCGTAGTTATTATATGTGCTGAAACTCTTGCCTTACTGTTTAAAGTCCAATGTTTATAAATATTATAAACATATTATAAAATATATCATAATCATTTATAAGAATATTGTAGTTGATTTAAATTCCCCCATGTGTAATACATACCCAAACCAAATACAGATCTTTATTTCATAACACATCTCCATTTATTGTTAATTTAATAAAGCTTTGGTTATATCAATAATTATCTATTTTACTAAATACTTATTAATTACTTAATTTAATAATTATTTTATTTATTTATAATATAATTAGTTTGTTTTCGTAGTCTTTTTATGGGCTGAAACTCTTGCCTTACTGTCTTAAGGCAAATGTTTATAAAATAATATAAACAGACTATGAAATATATCATAAACTTTAATAACTAAATTGTAGTTGATTTAAATTATACCACATGTAATACATACCTGAAACGAAATTTAGGTAATTAATTTATCCCACATCATTATTTAATATTCATTCAATAAAGTATTGGTTTATATCAACAGTTGTCTATTTTACTAAATACTTAATAATAGTCTATTTTAATAAGTAATTTATTTATTTATATTATAATTAGTTAGTTTTCGTATTCGTTATAGGTGCTGAAGTTCTTGTTTTACTATGTGTGGGCAAATGTTTATAAATACTAAAAGCAGACTATGAAATATATCATATTCTTTAATACAAAATTGTACCTGATTTAAATTATTCCACATGTAATACATACTTAAAACGAAAGTAGCGCATTAATTTATCTCCCATCATTATTTAATGATCATTCAATAAAGTATTGGTTATAGAATCAACAATTGTCTATATTATATATATATATATATATATATACATGTATACATATATATATATGTATATATATATATATATATATATATATATATGTATATATATACATATATATATATATATATATATATATATATATAAATATATATATATATATATATATATATATATATATATATATAATATATATATATATATACATATATATATACATATATACATACATACTACTACATACAAAACTTTCTTTTATACTTTAGTTTTTTACATGACGTTAACAATATTAGAAATCCCAGATTCTAAATCTCTGACATTCAGCATAATAAAGTCTGTGGTACCAAAAGCAAATTCATTCCGACTTTTAATATAGAACCTGTTGTAGAGGAAGAAAATGCAGAATCATCGTTCTACAACAAAGAATGTGATGGTATTAAAATGAAATTTCAGATCTCCACAAAAACAATTTAAAAGTGAAAACCGTTATTAAGTAAACAGAGACAAAACCATCTAGGGGTAGATATTCAATTTCTTTTCTTTTATTATTTCATTTCACTTCGCTATTTTATTACTGAGATTTTAATTTTTCAGGAGTTCTCTGGGAGAGACGTGACAAGAAATGAGTTTTTCCCCATCTAGAGCAAAGATTAGAATAAAGATCGGAACATTATATTGTATAATAAAGTACGCGGACTAATAAAGTTAGAGAGCAGTTTGCACAGAAAAAAGAAAAAAAGAAAGCTTGGGGGAAAGTTAAGAAATTGTGAAATAAAATTTATTTTGGTAGGATAATATCAACATAAAATAGATTAAGTCTTCAAAATGATTAAAATTAAGTGTATTTTATAAAAAATATGAATATTAAGGGAGAAAAAACGAATTCATATTTAAAATTTAGATTATGTCAGCTCTTGTTTATTAAATATAATTTATAAAGTGACACTCCTTTTAGAGACAGTTTTTTGAGACAAGTTTTATAATATTTTAACTTAAAATGTTAGTTTTTTTCATTTTAAATAGTACAATTTTAACATAATTATACATAATGAATGTCTTTATAGTACATTTTAAAGAGCATAATTTATAACTAATGTTCAAAATTATTGAAGCCGTGTTTTATAAAAATATGAATATTAAGGGGACAAAGAAAGTATCTAAATTTAAAATTTAGATTATGTCAGCTTTTATCCTTAAATATAATATATAAAGTTACACTCCTTTTAGAAAATGTTTTTAGAGACTAGCTTTATAATATTTTAACTGAAAAAAATTTAATTTTTTCCTTTTAAATAGTACAATATTTAACACAACTTTATGTATTGAAAATCATTACAGTACCTTTTAAACATCATAATTAATAACTTTAAATTTATACAACCAATTTAAAAAATATTTTATTTAACTGTAAGACAACTTTTAATAATATAAATATCAAAATCTAAAGTTTAATGTGAAGTTTATTACAAATATATTATGATAATTAACGACATCTGAATTAAAACAGTGTAAAGATTTGGGTTATCAGAACTAAAAGTTTGTTTATTTTGAACTTAACTTAAAATATGTGAATTTAAAACAATAAAAAATTCTGAATTTAACAATACATTTGACAAAGATATCTAGTTTTTTAGAGTTAAATAATTTCTGAATTTACATATCTGATACATGTATCGGAATTTAAAACAATTAAAAGATATCAATTTTAATAGATGTTTGATAAATACGTAAAAATATAAAACTATTGAAATATTATAAGATATTGGAAATAAACAAAGAATATTGTTTATCATATTACAAAATAAAATAAATCGCTCGTGTAAATATAATTTATGTTCAGGGAACAAAAAGGATAATTTATATTTAATATTAATTATATAATATTAATATTAATATTATATAATATCAAAAATTAGTTTACACTGTTATTTAACAGTCATAAATTTAACTGACAGACAACTTTTAAAATTTAAATATCAAAATCTAAAGTTTTATGTCAAGTTTATTAAAAATATATTATGATAATTAACGACATCTGAATTAAAACAGTATAAAGTGTTAGGTTACAAGAAGTAGAAATATATTTATTTTCAACTTAAAGTAGCTGAATTTAAAACAATCAAAGGATATTTGAATTTAAAAATATATTTAACAAAGATATCTCGATTTAAACAATTAAATGATTTATGAATTTAGAAAGATATGACACATGTATCTGTATTTAAAACAAGTATATGATATCTAAGTTTAAAAAGATATTTGATAAATATATAACAGTTTAAAATTATCAAAACCTTTTAAGAGATTGGAAATATATAACGAATATTGTTTATCACGATACAAAATAAAATAAATTACTCATTTAAATATAATATAGGTTTACAGAATAAAAAGGATAATTTGTTTATATTTAATATTAAAAAATAGCTTAAACTGTCATTTAACTATCATAACATTTAACTGACAGAAACTTTTAAATAATAAATATCAAAATCTAAAGTTTTATGCCAAATTTATTATAAATATATTATGATAATTAAAGACATCTGAAATAAAACAATATAAGGTTTTAGGTTATCGGAACTAAAAATATGTTTATTTTCATCTTAACTAAAAATATCAAAATTTAAAAGTATCAAAAGATATCTGAATTTAAAAATATATTTGACAAATATATCTCGATTTAAACAATTAAATGATTTCTGTATTTAGAAAGATATCTGAAGCATGTATCCGTATTTAAAACAATTATATGATATCTGAGTTTAAAGACATGTTTCATAGATATAAAACAATTTAAAACTATCAAAATCTTTTAAGAGAATGGAAATATATAAAGAATATTGTTTATCATGATATAAAATAAAATAAATCACTCATGTAAATATAACTTGGATTTACAGAATAAAAAGGTTAATTATCTTATATTTAATATTAAAATTTAGTTTAAACAGTCATTACAGTTAACTGACATAACATAAGCTATCATAACATTTAACTGACATACAACTTTTGAATTATAACTATTAAAATCTAAAGTTTTATGCCAAGATTATTATAAATATATTATGATAATTAAAGACATCTGATTTAAAACAATATAAAATATTATATATATATATAATATATATATATATATTTTTACTTAATTTATATATATATATATAATATATATATAAAAGATATGTATATATATATATAGATATTATATATATATATATATATATATATATATATATATAATATTGAATATATATAATAATATATATATATTAATATATAAATATATATATATATATACATTTATATATATATAAATACATATATTATATAATTATATATATTATATATATATATATATATAAAAATATATATTATATATATATATATATATATAAATAACTTAAACATATATATATAATCTACATATATCTATTACATATATATATATTATATATATATTATATATAATTATAATATATATAAATATATATAAATTTATATATATATATATTATATATTATTTAACTTATACTATATATATATATATATATTATAGATATATATATATATATATAATATATATATATTAAAACATATTATATATATATATATATATATATAAAATATATATATATATAACATATTATAAAATAAATATATTCGTTACATGTGCATTTAAGAAATGAAAATTTTAATAAATACGTGTATTTTATTTTAAAATTTGATTGAACAACAAATTCTATCTACCTCGAGGGTGTAGTGAAAAGGGTAGTATCATTTCTTTACTTCCATTAATTACTGTGGCAAAAATAATTGGGAAACAGACTGAACGACAATTTCGACGTAGCTAAGAAAAATTTGTATTAACTTTCTAATGTATTCAACGAATTGTAAACTGCTTCAAAGTATCGGGAGACTTTAGAGGAGTATGATATAAAATTATTGAATCTACCAGATAACTCAGCCGAACACAAACCATTTTTTTTACCTGCCTGATATGTACTTTACAATTCTGGAAAATTAAAAAAATTTACTGATATCCGTTATATGACGGACTATATGCTAGTATTGTATAGTAATGGCTAATGTGTGACGGTGAATTAAAATTCCAGTTTTTCAAATTTTATTTATTTCTTTATATACAAACAAAATGCTTCTTTATATGTTTTTATTATCTTAAAATATTAATTTTCCCTTAACTTCTTCAATAATGCATATTATTTAGAACATTTATATAGTTTATTTCAGTTATAACATTTTCGTAAGAAAATATAATTTTAAAAAAATATTTGTATTAAAAAAAGATTTTCCTTTGTTATGCAAACGGCTAAATGAAAATCAACTTTAAATATATTAGCCTGTCTCTTTTGTAGAAGACATAAAATTTCTTGTCACGTCTCTCCCAAAGATTTCCTGAAAAATTAAAATCTCAGTAATAAAGAGAAGAGGTGAAATGAAATTTTAAAGAAAAAGAAATTGAATATCTCCTCTAGCAGGTTTTGTCTCTGTTTACTTAATATATATATATATATATATAATTACTTAATTATAATTACTTAATTTATATATATATATATAAATTAAATTGAGCTTAGTGGGTTATATATATATGTATATATATATATATATATATATATATATATATATATATATATATATAATATATATATATATTATATATATATATATATATATATATAT
>CM063500.1:48092003-48094503 GCA_032207245.1 Pardosa pseudoannulata
TTTATGCCAAAATTCCTTTATTTACTCAGAAGTTTTAACGTATAAATTTGCAGACGATATCATTAAGAATTGCTTAGATGTATATATATATATATATATATATATATATATATATATATATATATATATATATATATATATATATATATATATATATATATATATATATATATATATATATACTATATATATATATATATATATATATATATATATATATATATATATATATTATATATATATACATATATATATATATATATATATATATATATATATATATATATTATATATATATATATATTATATATATATATAAACTATCAAAATATTTTAAGAGAATGGAAATATATAAAAATATTGTTTATCATGGTATAAAATAAAATAAATCACTCATGTAAATATAACTTGGGTTTACAGAATAAAAAATATAATAAGCTTATATTTAATATTGAAATTTAATTTAAACTGTCATTACAGTTGACTGACATAACATAAGCTATCAAACATATATCATATATATATATATATATATATATATATATATATATATATATATAGTATATATATATATATATATATATATATATATATATATATATATATATATATATTCGTTACATGTGCATTTAAGAAATGAAAATTTTAATAAATACGTGTATTTTATTTTAAAATTTGATTGAACAACAAATTCTATCTACCTCGAGGGTGTAGTGAAAAGGGTAGTATCATTTCTTTACTTCCATTAATTACTGTGGCAAAAAATTTGGGAAGAACTGAACGACAATTTTGCCGTATCTAAGAAAATTTTGTATTAACTTTCTAAATGTATTCAACGAGATTCTAAACTGCATTCACAGACTTTAGAGGAGTATGAATATAAACAGATTTTTGAACGTCTACCAGATAATTCTCAGCCGAAACACAAACCATTTTTTTAATTGCCTCATAAGGTACTTTACAATTCTGGAAAATTAAAAATTTTACTGATCCCGTCATATGACGGACTATATGATAGTATTGTAATAGTAATGATTGCTAATGTGTGACGGTGAAGTTAAAATTCCAGTTTTTAAAATTTTATTTGTTTTTTAATACAAACAAAATGCTTCTTTATATGTTTTTATTATATAAAAAATTAACATTTTCCTTAACTTCTTCAATAATGCATATTATTTAGAAAATTTATTATAGTTTATTTCAGTTATAACATTTCGTAAGAAAATATAATTTAAAAAAAAATATCTTAGCTCTTCTACAAAGATTTTTCCTTTGTCTATGCAAACGGCTAAATGAAAATCAACTTTAAATATATTAGCCTGTCTCTTTTGTAGAAGACATAAAATTTCTTGTCACGTCTCTCCCAAAGATTTCCTGAAAAATTAAAATCTCAGTATTAAAGAGAAGAGGTGAAATGAAATTTTAAAGAAAAAGAAATTGAATATCTCCTCTATATATACGCAGGTTTATATATATATATATATAATAATGGCTTTTTACTTTTTTAAATTGTTTATATATTATTCACATTTTAATACTAACTGCTTTTTGCTTGTATATAATATCTATATATTTACTGCAGCCATAGGTTTTATATCAAAGTTTCTTAATATATGTATATATATATGTAATCTAATTGCATATATATATAATATACATAAATTTCGTATATAAATATATATATATATATAATATATTATAAAAATATATATATGTTATATCTTATATATATAATATATATATATATAATATAATATTGTATAAAATATATATATATACATAATATATATATTATATATTCATTATATTTCTAAAATATGCCAAAATATAATATAATAATATATATATTATATAAAAGCTTATATATATTTATATATGACCATAATTATATATATATGTATAGTAAAATTTTGTATATCTCAGTAATAAAGAGAAGAGGTGAAATGAAATTTTAAAGAAAAAGAAATTGAATATCTCCTCTAGCAGGTTTTGTCTCTGTTTACTTAATAATGGCTTTTACTTTTTAAATTGTTTTCGTGGAGATCTGAAATCTCATTTTAATACTACTCCAATCTTTGCTTGTAATACGGTGATTCTAAATTCACCCAGTCCAACAGGTTCTATATTAAAAGTCTGAGTGAATTTGTTTGAGGGAAGAAAGAATTTGAAATTTTGAAGTCGTAACTTTAAAATTTGTTTAAGTATATAATTGAGTTCAAAGAGTTTAAAAGTCAGGAATCACTTTTGAGGCAAAATTTTTAGATAGAAATTTATGAACATTTTGCTTTACCCTTAATTTGGCTAAGTCTGGCCGCTACACCGGACATGTTTATTTATAACGACTATATAACATAATTGTCAGTGTTCGCTACAGCTGACATTAATTACCTCAAAAATGGAAAATAATACTTTTTTTTACAGAGATCCTAATGTTTATACAAACATGGGAAAATAACAGAAATTAAAAAATATTTGAAGAAACATCTTGTCAAATTAAGGT
>CM063500.1:48104503-48114503 GCA_032207245.1 Pardosa pseudoannulata
GTTAATACTAAACATTAGTCAACAAGTTACTAAGAGTTAAATGAAAATTGTATCAAATAGAAGGTTAGTTTTTTAGCGACTATAGAAGAAAATGTCATACAACCTCCAGATCTCGGAGATGTAGCATCATATTTAAGTTTTAATAAGATTATTTTATACATTAATCGTTTATATCTAATGGTATTTATTGTTTCTCAGTCCATTTTATATATATATATATATATATATATATATATATATATATATATATATATATATATATATATATATATATATATATATATATATATATATATATATATATATATATGTATATATATATATATATATATATATATATATATATATATATATATATATATATATATATATATGTATATATATATATGTATATATATATATATATATATGTATATATATATATATATATATATATATATATATATATATATATATATATATATATATATATATATATATATATATATATATATATGTATATATATATATATATATATATATATATATATATATATATATATATATATATGTATATATATGTATATATATATATATATATATATATATATATATATATTATATATATATATATATATATATATATATATATATATATATATATATATATATATATAATATATATATATATATATATATATATATATATATATATATATATATATATATATGTATATATATATATATATATATATATATATATATATATATATATATATATATATATATATATATATATATATATATATATATATATATATATATATATATATATATATATATATATATATATAAATATATATATATATATATATATATATATATAATATATATTATATATATATATATATATATATTATATATATATATATATATATATATATATATATATATATATATATATATGTATATATATGTATATATATATATATATATATATATATATATATATATATATATATATATATATATATATATATAATATATATATATATATATATATATTATATATATATATATATATATAATATATTATATATATATATATATATATATATATATATATATATATATATATATATATATATATATATATATATATGTGTGTGTGTGTGTGTGTGTGTGTCTTTTTTTTTAGATTGGTAGTGTTGCAGGAATAATTTAAAGCTCTTTTATGCAGATCACGATTTTATCTGCAATTTATTATATCTATCATTTCCAAAATATATACGTCAAACGATAGCAAAGATTAGAGTGATTCTGTTTGGTACCGGAGTTCGCGGGTTTGAATCCCGCTGGTAGCATGGATGTTCGTAGCTGTTTGGAATCGGCTTTAAATTTTAAGTTTCTGTCTCATTAATCATCATGTAGCGATACAGTTGACGGCAGTGCTCCAAACTAAACTAAACCAAAAAATATGCATTTAAAACTTACGCCAAAAAACAAACAATTAATAAGTAAAATAATTTTAAAAAGTACACAATAAATACGTTACTACGTCTCCGAGAACTGGAGACTGACTGAAGTTTGCTTCTATAGCCGCTAGAGGGCTAAACTTCAATTTTTACAAACTTTATGTTCTATAAGTTTTAGAGTTTAAAAAATGTTGTTTCTTCACATAATGAGTTCTTAAAAAATACTGTAAAAATTTATGTTATTCTCCTTAATCATAAATCTTTATTATATCATAAAATTTAAGCTTTTATTGAGAACTAAGTTTGAAAAATGCATTCCATGAATAATATTTTATAAGAACTATTGAATACAAAATTTCTTCTTAACATTTACACAGCAGAAACTACCGCAATAAAAAAAGCAAGCATCCAAAACCAATCCAATTTGTTCCTCAGAAAAAGTAACTAAAAAACTAAACCCCCAAACTAAAACCCTCAATTTTATTAGCTACTTCTAAATGTCGACAATGTGTTTAAAAACTAATCTGAAGATTTATATATATATCTACGATCGGTAATTTTTGTAGAAATTAAATTTCACAGTGAAAAATGAATCTTTCTTTATAAAAATAAACTTTAAAGAGCTCATAATTCACTTTAAACTCTAAAGTTTTCAAACCCAATACATTATCTTAATTAAACGCTAACTTAATATTCAGCGAAAATAAATTTTTAAGCTGAAACTACTAGTATGAAGAAATTTCTTACTTTTTTACTTTTTTTTATTAATTCACGAATTGAAAATCTTCTGTTTTGCAAACGAGAAAATAACATAATAAAAACTACATATTAACTTATCGTGAATGAGGGAAAAAACCCACAGACATTAATCATTCGGAGAAAAGTATTTTCGATTAATTTAAAAAAAATAATTTCTTTTACGGGGTATTTCCAATGTTTTCCCAACTTGGAAAATGTTTAAAAATTATTAAATGAGGATAAAGTAATGAAAGATAATTACAAATGGATAACGCTGAATTTTTTTAAAGGTTAGGCTAGTGAAAAATAAAATGTATTTCTTGGAAATTCGTTTACTGTGTTTTTGCTTTTCTTACTTTTTTTTATTACTATGTTATAGTATGAATAATTGCTCGAAATAAAATGAGATATTGATCTTCAAATAGATTTTTTGGGTGATTTATTTTAATAAATTATACAGTAAAATAAATATTTGATTATTCAATACTGCTTCCATACACTATAATTCTGCTTGCAGGTCATTTGAGGGAAATATTTTGTTAAATTTTTGTATGGTAGTATTTTTTCGCAACTTAAAAGATGTGATAAGTTAGTGCAATGTATTGAACATTTTACACTTTTGGGAACTCTTTGAGATTATTTTTTTCTAGAAGGAACCTCTTAATCAACGAGGAAAAAAAAATAAGGTATCAAAACTTTGTCCTAAACAAATTTACAAATTTTTTATTACTTATGTATTTTGTCACATTACAAACATAAGTAATATAAAATAAATAACATAACATAATGTATGGTAAGGTAGGTAATACTATTTTTGGTTTTCCAAATATACACTGTCTACCAATAACTATTTGGACACCTATGCAAATGACGATATATGCGGTCCTGAGATACGTCACTGCCTCCGCCGGTATACATTGTGTAGGAAACAGTATCGGCATTAGTCGCATGCAAGATGTAGCGCAGTTCGGAGCTCTCATTGTGCCAGAACGTCTCCTGTCAGAATGCATTGTGTCCACAGTCAAGTTCGGTGGAGGTGGAATTATGGTCTGGGGGTGTTTCTTCTCGTATGGACTGTGACACTTGGAACCCATTCATGGTAAGCTGCACTATTTTGTATGACAATGTGCTTCCTACGTTGCGGCAGTTTTACGAGTTGGACCCAGTGCCAGTTGTCATGTTTCGATGTTAACCAAGGCTTGGTATGGTGCCATTGGAGTCCATCGAATGGACTGGCCTGCCCAGAGCCCAGACCCCAATCTTATCGAGAACCTCTTGGACGAGTTGGATCGCCGAATTAAGAGGTGCACTACCCGTCCAAAATCGGTGAAGGAATTTGTATGTCTACTCCAAGCCAAGTGGAAGAAAAAACCACTAGCTGTAATACAAAGACTTGTGGAAAGTATGCCCTGGAGGGTTCACGTTGTAATTGCCTCTCGTGGAGGCTCTACCAACTATTGATTTTGAATAAAGTTAGTTTTTCTTTTTAATCACAGGTGTCGTAATACTTTTGGGTAGACAGTGTATGATAAAATGCAACAATATATTTGGGTTTGATTTGGTAGTAAATCTTTATGCGTATTCATCTTTGGTTTGGTTTTATTTGGGGCTCTACAGTCTATTTTTTGCAACACGAGGGCTTATAAGACCAGGACCTACTGCTTAAAGACTATTCCAAATGGTTACGAGCATCCACACTTCAGTGGTATTCGAACCCATGATTTCTGGTATAAAATACTATTCATCTTCGAAAATAGGCAAGGAGAGGCAAAAAAAAAAAAAAAAACATACGAATATGTGATATAATACCTCTCGATTAAATATATTTGATGAACTTTAAAATTTTATTATCCCCAAAATATTTATTTATAATTATTTTTACAAAAAAATGTTCTTTAAGAATTAAATCTTTTATAAAAATTAAAATTTTAGCACGTGGACTAAGCATTTGACTGTCACATGTGGAAACTCTTTCAAAGTTCCAGTGATCCCTACAATTCCGCTGCATCAAAGTTGAATACCTATGGGTTACTGAAATATTTTTAATGTCTTTACACCATTTTAACTTGACTATGTTGGTATTTTCTTTATCTTTAGTTCCTGTGGTCCATAATTGCGAGTTCTTGTAGCTCCTCATTAATAGTGAACAGCATGAGAAGATTTCTGTTCCAACTCGATTAGATAGTGTAAAATGTTGTAGCGCTTTCAAAGCATTTTAAATTAAGAATTTCTGCTTATTCGTGTATAGTTTATTCTCACGTATTATACGACGAAAGAATCACCACCGTTTCTTAAAATTGCGATATTTAGAGATTTGAAGTATTTGACCTATAAACCCACATGGTTTTTAAAGTACAAAACCGCTTTTAAAAATAAACTAATTTCTACTATTTTCGCTACTTACTATACGTTTTCCTATTACCTTATAAGACGATTCCACACAGCATGGCACATCTCATCTGATGACAATGCTGGCTTTAGTTTCAAACGGAAGGGCAGCTTATTGTTTATCTATTGGCTATTATAAACATCAAATGAATGGGACGAGCATTATAGTAATTCTTGAAGCTGCTGCAAATTTTTCTATATATGTTTATAAACATTTCACTAAAAACGGCCCAATTCGTGAATTCACGTAAGTGGGTACCAAAAATTTAATATGAAATGACCTAAATTCATCAGTATCAAAGAGGAATGTAACAGGAAGTGACTTGAATTCATATCAGTGGTCAAAAATTTGAAAATAATACAGCTAAAGTTAAGTAAACTGTTTCTCCCAAATGCAAACTATTAACACTTTAAGGCTGCTAGCATATTACAGCCGACAAATATCACTGGTGACTTCTGTGTCATAATGACGTCAGAAATCACCAGAGATGGGATTTTGGGGCCAAAAGTTTCCCGCTCTGACATCATTATGAAGCAGAAGTCACCAGGGACATATGTCGACCGTAATATGGTAGCAGACCTAGTCTAAATTCTTAATCAAAAATATTAAAGAAATTTCTTATTTTCTAGTAATAACTATTATTATTATTATAAACGTAAGATTACACATAAATAAAATAAGGACTGACCTCTCCAAAGTCGTATTACAGTTAACCGCAATTAATCTCTGTTTAAACGGAGAATTGTGTTCCACTATTTGTTATCGCCATGGGTTAATTGTTGTTAACCGTTAAACAACTTTGTTGTAATGAGAGTTATACCCAACCACATGATGCATGCATTTTTCTTTTTCCATATGCTCGCTGTCCAATAGAAAAGTGTGAATGGAAATCGTTTGGTCTAATTTCTTATACTAATTTCCTACCTTAATATTTTACATTTCACATAAAATGAAATGGCTTCTTCCATTTTTGATCAACCTATACGAATTTATGATTTTTCCTCCAAAATATTCAAAATTATACATTGAAAATAGATAATAAATGCGAATCACATGAACAATCCACTGTATTAAAGCAGAGTATACTTGCAGCAAAGTTATTCAACTCAAATTTTGTTAAAGAGTTTAAATTTTTGCAGATAAAATGTCAAATCCTTGTTCTTCAAGCTTCAGTCAAAGCAGAATACAAGAAAATTTCCTATAACTTAACTATTACTATTACAAATGAAAAGGAAGTAAGTTGCTTGTTATATTTAACTTATAACATATATTTTACATACTGTATCTTATGTTGCATTTTTCTTTTTCCATGTAAATCGTTTGGTCTAATTTCTTATTCTAATTTTTTACCTTAATATTTTACATTGCACATAATATGAAATGACATCTTCCATTTTTTATGAATCTATACCAAATTATGATTTTTTTTTTAAATATTCAAAAATATATTGAAAATAACAAAAACCAATCACATGAACAATCCACTGTATTAAAGTAGAGTATACTTGGAGCAAAGCTATTCAAATAAAATTTTGTGAAAGAATTTAAATTTTTACGGGTAAATAGCCAAATCCTTGTTATTCAAGCTTCAGTTAAAGCAGAATACAAGAAAATTACATATAATGTAATTATTACTGTTACAAATGAAAGTTGCTTGTTATATTTAACTTATAACATATATTTTACATACTGTAACTTATGATGCTTTATTCTAATAATTATACTTTTATTTGTCCTCATTTTAATGAAAAATACCTTTTGTTAGTAATCCTGTCCTGTACACCACATATTATGAAAACATCTAATGCTTTATACGTTTGTATATCACATGTGATGCACAATGAACTATAATTTAATCATAAGCTCAGAACAAAGGTGGCTATATTTAGTAGAACGAAATATTTCCTTTTTTACTTGGTAAGCGATTGTTTACATTCAGATTTTTTTTTTGAAGGAAAACGACGAAAGCTAATAATTTTTTGCTTGCATATCTCTTTTATATTGTTGTTAGTACATTCAAAAGCTGCACAATCGCAAAGCATTTCTGGAAATCATAAAATAAAATTGAGAGCGTATATATGATCAACATTAAGCAATGGTGTAAACAAATATGTAAACGAATGCATCACGTGATTTTCAGTACTCTCGATGATACTAAACGGTGATTAACCCTCATCACAAAGTAAACATTTGGTTAATACTCTGTATAGAAAATTAATCTTCATTAAGCAAACTTTTTCGAAGTTTTTATTACTTAGATTAAATTGAAAATCTTGCTAGCTAAATTTTCTCCTAGAAACGACTACTTAAAGTGATTTTCACAGTAATCAATGATGTAAACAAATATATAAAGGAATGCATCACGTGATTCAAGTGATTCTGTACTCTCGATACTAAATGGTGATTAATGCTCATTATAAAGTAAGCATTTGGTTAATACTCTGTATAGAAAACTAATCTTGATTAAGTAAACTTCTTCCAAGTTTTCATTACTTAGATTAAATTGAAAAACATGATATCTAAATTTTTTCCTAGAAACTACTAGTTAAAGTGATTTGACATCAAAAATAAAAAGGGAAATGAAAATAAAAGTTATACTACTAACTTTTTAAAAAGCAATTTAGGTGACATGAAATACTGAGGGAAAATTAAATTCTGCTCTCTTAATAAAATATATAAAAATAAATTTTAATTAGTATGATTATATAAAATGACGTGGAATTTAAAACTTACAAACCTATGAGGGTGATTTATGATTATATCATTACTTTTGCAAATTTTACTTTTAATGTGAAAAATATTTCTACAAAATAGGAAAAGCTACAACAATTTATTTTAGAGTTCTTTCTAAACATACGACAAATTTTTCCCTAAATTTCTTTGAATTTAAACTTATGCTAGTTTTAGTAGTGAAAATAAAGCTTTTTACATTAAACATTACTAGAAAAAAATTTCCTTTCTAATTTAGTCAAAAATTATATTACATTTTATCATTTGATCCGGTTTCGCTTCGATTTGAAAGAAAAAAGTTGACTATTTTTCCTCACATATGGTTGAGTGTATTTATTATACATGTAAAATGCAATCTTTTAACATACGAATTTCCATTCTGATATGAAAATTGGAGTTAAAGTTGTTAGAGTCATTAATTTTCTCTAGCTTATGCACAGCAATAATTATCTTTATTAATAAAAGAAATTATTGAGAACAAAATTTTACCCCAATCAGAAAACAGTTATGTATTTTGTGCAAGTACAAATTATTACAATTACAAGTACATATAAGTGATATTTGGGGGAAAACACGATGCAAGTAAAATAAACTCTTCAAATAATATTGAAGCTAGTAAATTCTTAACTTGTTATAGGAATAAAGTGTATCATGGATCTCGACATGAAAGCTTGATTATGTTCAGAGTGAAAATTGGCGAATGACAATTTTGTCTCAACTTGCCTTCAAATACGATATTCAGTGGCAACTGAATACATGTGCTAGTTGGTGCCCTACTTAAAGAATTCGGTCTTGTTTTACATATCATTTGTAGTTATCAGAGTTATTAGAGAAAAAATATTTTTAAGCTTCAAATAAAACATTTTAAATCTTTTGCAAAAATCCTTCTGAAGAAGACAGTTCCGTAAAATTTTAAAATTTAAATTCATTTTTAAAACGATTTATACATTAAAATTTATTATGTGTTTACTGACTAATCTTTATATTATACTTTACACTTATTTACTCAAGAAAAAGTAAATAATTATATCTTAAAATTTATTTAATACACTAAATATTAAAAAAACATTTATAAATATGTAGTTAATTTGAAGTAAAATAGATAGAGCTAATACTATTTTTCTCTTACTTTTCTGAAAATAAAGAAGCATACATGTCGAAAAACTTATATGTACTTGTATTTGTATTAAATTTTACTTGTATAAAGTATGTACCTAATTTTTGATTGGGGTAAAATTTAGTATAATATGTTTCATTTCTACTGACTAATCTCCTTCATTCAAGAACAAGTAAATAATTATACAATAAAATTTATTATACTCTGGCTTCAATATTGCATAAAAAATTTATTGTACTTGTATCGTGTATTCCCCGAAATAACACTTATATGTAGTTGTACTTATAATTTGTAATTGTACAAAGTATAAAACTATTGTCTGATTTGGTAAAATTTAGAATGTATTTCATTTTTACTGACTATTCCTTATTATACTTTAAACTTATTTACTCAAGAACAAGTAAATAATTCTACCTCGAAATTTATGATAATGCACTAAATAATAATCAAAAATATTCATAAATATATATTTAATTTGAAGTAAAATAGAGCTAATACTGTTTTCCTCTTACTCTTCTAATAATAAAGAAGCATTCATGTCGAAACACTTATATGTACTTGTACTTATATTAATTTTTATATGTACAAGGTACATACCTAATTTTTGATTGCGTTAAAATTTAGTATAATGTGTTTCGTATTTACTGACTTATCTCATTTACTCAAAAACAAGTAAATAATTATACGTCAAATATTATTATACTATAGCTGCAATATTACTTGAAAAATTTATTGTACTTACATCGTGTGTTCCCCAAAATAACACTTATATGTACTTGTACTTATAATAATTTGTACTTGTACAGAGTATAAAACTATTTTCTGAAAACTATTACCTAAAAATAAAATTATTTACCTAATTTTTGATTGGGGTAAAATTTAGTATAATGTGTTTCGTTTTTACTGACTTATCTCATTTACTCTAAAACAAGTAAATAATTATACATCAAAATTTATTTTAATACACTAAATAATTAAAAAAACATGCATAAATATATATTTTATTTTAAATGAAAAATACAGCTAATGCTGTTTTTCACATATATATTTTTTAAAAAAATCTCCCCTAGTTAGATTTTTTATTTCTATTTTTTTATTGAAAATTCGGAATAATAGAATTACACAATTGAAACTCCCATTAGAATGCTCGATTTAAATTAAATTTTTAATTTAAAAAAACTAAACTTTTTCATTAAACATTTTTAAAACGCATACTACACTTCAGGGAAAAAGGTAAATCTTTTTGCTATCGGAAATTTGATTTACAAATTTATAAAAAAGAAACTTCACTCACGGCATAACATTTTATACGCTATCAAAAATTTATTGCTATTTGATGCTATATATCATATTTCTAACATAACCTGGAAAACACCGAAAATTAATTTTTTCCGAAGCACAAAACCTTTTCCTCCAAATTGAATAGCCAAGGAATATAACAGGTTAGATAAAATTTCTTTTTAGAAAGGATGTGAAAAAAAAAGAAAAGCTATAAAAACTGCACAAACAACGTTGCATTTAGCATATTTTACTCGCGATTAAAAAAATTGCATGTTTAAATTAATCTCCATT
>CM063500.1:48124503-48127003 GCA_032207245.1 Pardosa pseudoannulata
ATTTTATTTATATCATGTTTTATATAGATTAAAATTTACTTTTAATCCCACTTAAACACATTATTCGGAGTTTGATAAGGATTATCTTGTGTTAAACTCATTCCAAATGAAAAGAATAAGCCACAACTAAATATTTCCCCAAACACTATCTTTATATTGAGATATTTATGAACAAAAATGCAAAATAAGTAAAACGACCGAGTACTTTATCTGAATGAAATACGACAGAAATTCAATATTTCAATTTATTATAGTGTGATTTATAACTAAGTAGAAAATATCAGACTAAACCAGCTTTTCCATTTTCATTATAACATGTTTTATATAGATTAAGATTTGCCAATTAATCCCCTTCCCCTTCTTAAACACATTATTCCGAGATCGAAAATGATAATCTTGTGTTAAACTCATTTCAAATGTAAAGAATAAGCCACAACTAAATATTTCCCCAAGCAAGATCTTTATATTGAGATATTCATAAATAAAGAATGCAAAATAAGTAAAATGACACTGTACTTTATCAGAACAAAATACAACCAAAATTCAATATTTTAATTTATTGCATTTTGATTTATAACTAATTCGGAGGTAACAGGCTAAACTAACTTCCCCATTTTATTTATAGCATGTTTTATGTAGATTAAGATTTATTAAATACTTTAAATACATTATTGAGCTCCATAGGATAATCTTGATTAGACTCATTCAATATGAAAAGATAAGCCAAACTAAAATTTTAACTTATTTATATTGAGATATGTATAAAAAATGCAAAAGGAGTGAAATGACACTATAGTTTAACTGAACGAAATACCACAAAAATTCAATATTTCAATTTATTATATTGTGATTTATAACTATTTAGAAAATAACAGACTAAACCATCTTCCCCACTTTATTTATATCATGTTTTATATAGATTAAGATTTGCTTATTAATCAACCTTCTTAAACACATTATTTCGAACTTGATAATGATTTTCTTGTGTTAGACTCATTCCAGATGTAAAGAATAATCCACAACTAAATATTTCCCGAAACAAGATGTTTATATTGAAATATTTATAAATGAAATATGCAAAATAAATAAAACGGTGGTGTCCTTTTACTCAACGAAATACGACAAAAATTCAATATTTCAATTTATTGTATTGTGATTTATAACTAATTAGAAAATAACAGACTAAACCATCTTCCACTTTATTTATATCGTGTTTTATATCGATTAAAATTTGCCTATTAATCCCCCTTAAACACATTATTCGGAGTTCGAAAAAGATTATCTTGTGTTCAACTCATTCTAAATTAAAAGAATGAGTCAGAACTAAATATTTCCCCAAACAAGATCTTTATATTGACATATTTATAAGTAAAAAATGCAAACTAATTAAAACGACAGTATACTTTAGCTGAACGAAATACCACAGAAATTCAATATTTCAGTTTATTGTATTGTGATTTATAACTAAGTAGAAAACAACAGACTAAACCAGCTTCCCCACTTTACTTATAGAATATTTTATATAGATTAAGTTTTTTCTATTGATCCCCACCCCTTAAACACATTACTCCCAGCACAATAAGGATTATCTTGTATAATTCATTCGAAATGTAAAGAATAAGCCACAACTTAATATTTTCCCAAACGATATTTTTATATTGAGATGTTTATAAATAAAAAAAGCAAAACAAGTAAAAGAACAGTGTGATTTAGCTGAGCGAAATACAAAAATTCAATATTTAAATTTATTGTATTGTGATTTATAGCTAAATAGAAAATAAAAGACAAACCAGCTTCACTTTATTTAAAGCATGTTTTATATAGACTAAGATTTTCTATTAATCCTTCTTAAACTCATTATTCCATGTTTGATAAGGAATTTTTTGTGTTAAACTAATTTCAAACGAAAAGAATGAGTCACAACTAAATATATCACTAAACAACATCTTTATATTGACGTTAATAAAAATGCAAAATAAGACAAACGACAGTGTATTTTATCTGAACGAAATACGGCAAAAATTCAATATTTCAATGTATTTTATAGTGATTTAAAACTAACTAGAATGTACGAATGTGTTTTGATATATTTATCGTTTTTAATAATTCTGTTACCATAAAATACAGTTTAACTTTTTCTACTAATAATTTTAAATTTCTTATCTAAACAAAATTAATTATGAGAATATGTCAATCATTGCAGCTGCATTTCTGAATACCTCAACTCTTTGAGTTCTCACAAATATTTAATTATATTTATGAATCTAGCCAGAATTTGTAGATTTTAAAGCATATAATAGATAATTTCTCTACTGTTTTAAAGAATAACAGTAATTAATATAGTAAAATTGAATATTTTCATTTACTTCTATTCACTTCTTTTAAAAAATGTTTAATGTTTATGATAAGAAACTGTTTTTTTTTAGGTTTGAAATGTATCATATTTTATATGGAGTCGTGAAAAATATTTTAGATTCTTTAAAGGATCTTAAATGTAGAA
>CM063500.1:48134503-48137003 GCA_032207245.1 Pardosa pseudoannulata
ATTATTTTTAAAGACTATCATTTATGTCATAAAATCTATACCTATGATAACCTTGTAGTATTAATGCTTTTACATTAAAATACATCATCTAGTTATAATTATTTTTAAAAACTATCATTTATGTCATAAAATCCATGCGTGTGATAACCTTGTAGTATTAATGCTTTTGCGTTAAAATACAGAATCTAGTTATAATTATTTTTTAAAAACTATCATTTATGTCATAAAACTATACCATGCAAAACTTCTAGTATTAATGCTATTGCATATCAGTATTTTATAATTCGTTTTAATACTATCATTTATGTCATAAAATACATACGCATGATAGCCTTGAAGTATTAATGCTTTTGAATTAAAATACAGCATCTAGTTTTAATTATTATATTATGTGGCGAACTTGCGGACTTACTGGCATACAGCTTCAAATAACCCCATAAAAAGAAAGCCAATGTTGTTAAATCACACTCTCTAGGCACTCAATTCTTATCAACAACGAAACTAGAGAGTGCATGGAAAGGAAATGACTTTCGTTATATTTCAAATGAAATGAAAACATTTCTATCTAATTCTTTTATAGCAAAATATACTTTCCTTACAAAACCTTAACTATCAGCTGTTCATTTCTTTTTTATCTTCTTTTAAGGTTGTCAACATTTTACTGCACGAATGGTGGCAAATTCAAATCTTGCGTTAATTGTTAAAACAACCTTTACATATTTAGAAAATCTAGAAAATATTTACTCTCTATATATTTACAACATATGAATAATAAAAGCCTAAATGAATGTAGAACATTTATTACCCCACAAAAAACATCCAATGGTGTTAAATCACAGGTTCTAGGCACTGAATTCTTATCAACAACGAAACTAGAGTGCATGGGCAGGAAATGACTTTTCAAAACAATCTTTACAGGTTTAGGAAACCTAGAAAATATTTACTATCTATATATTTACAACATATAAATAATAAAAGCCTAAAAGAATGTAGAAAACATTTAATTACCCAACAAAAAACATCCAAAAAATGTTATCCAATTTCAAATGAAGTGAAACACATCTATCTAATTCTTTTATCGCAAAACATACGGTCCTTACAAAACCTAAACTACAAGCTGTCAATTTCTTTTTTATCTTCTTTTAAGGTTGTCAACATTTTACTGGACGAGTGGTGGCAAATTCAAATCTTACGTTAATTGCTAAAACAATCTTTACAGATTGAGAAAATATAGAAAATATTTACTCTTTACAACATGTGAATAATAAAAGTCTAAATGAATGTAGACCATTTATTACCCCACAAAAAGACATCCAATGGTGATAAATCCCATTGGATGTCTTTTTGTGGGGTCTAGGCTATTTCTAGGCACTCAATTCTTATCAACAACGAAACTAGAGAGTGCATGGAAAGGAAATGACTTTCATTATATTTCAAATGAAAAGAAAACATGTCTATCTAATTCATTTATAAAATATACCATCCTTACAAAACGTAAACTATCAGCTGCCAATTATTTTCTTCTTTTAAGGTTGTCAACATTTTACTGCACGAATGGTGGCAAATTCAAATCTTGCGTTAATTGTTAAAACAACCTTTACAGATTTAGGAAATCTAGAAAATATTTACTCTTTATATATTTACAACATATGGATAATAAAGCCTAAATGAATGTAGACAATTCATTACCCCACTAAAACACACCCAATGGTGTTAAATCACACGTTCTAGACACTCAATTCTTATCAATAACGAAAATAGAGAGTGCATTGACAGGAAATGACTTTCATTATATTTCAAATGAAATGAAAACACTTCTAATTCTTTTATCGCAAAACATACCGTCCTTACAAAACCTAAACTACAAGCTGTCAATTTCTTATTTATCTTCTTTTAAGGTTGTCAACATTTTACTGTACGAATGGTGGCAAATTCAAATCTTGTGTTAATTGTTAAAACAACCTTTACATATTTAGAAAATCTAGAAAATATTTACTCTCTATATATTTACAACATATGAACAATAAAAGCCTAAATGAATGTATACCATTCATTACCCCACAAAAAGACATCCAATGGTGTTAAATCACAAGTTCTAGGCACTGAATTCTTATCAACAACGAAACTAGAGTGCATGAACAGGAAATGACCTTCATTATATTTCAAATGAAGTGAAACACATCTATCTAATTCTTTTATAGCAAAACATACCGTCCTTACAAAACCTAAACTATCAGCTGTCAATTTCTTTTTTATCTTCTTTTAAGGTTGGCAACATTTTACTGCACGAGTGATGACAATTTCGAATCTTGTGTTAATTGTTAAAACAACCTTTACAGATTTAGGAAATATAGAAAATATTTACTCTCTATATATTTACAACATATGAATAATAAAAACCTAAATGAATGTAGAACATTTATTACCCCCAAAAAAGATATCCAATGGTGTTAAATCACACATTCTAGGCACTCAATTCTTATCAACTACGAAACTAGAG
>CM063500.1:48142003-48149503 GCA_032207245.1 Pardosa pseudoannulata
TCATTTATTCATCAAAACTAAGCTTAAATATTGATACTCTATCATCTAACTAAAGATCTCGATAGATTAGACATAATTTCCTGTGAAGTATCTATACGCTGACTACATCACTAAAAGGTTAGCAAGCGTTCTTTTCATTTATTTTATTATTATAAAAGAGTTATTTAAAATCGTTTATAATATAATTTCCAACTACTATATTTTAGATATATATATATATAACAACACACAATACACACAAATACACACACACATATATATAATATATATATATATATATATAAACATATAATATATATATATATATATATAATATATATAATATATATTATATATATATATATATATATGTATATATATATATAATATTATAAATATATACATATATATATATATATATAATAATATATATATATATATATATTACATATATATATATATATATACAATATATTTATATAATATAATATATATATATATATATAATATATATATATATATAATATATATATATATATATACAAATAGTAATGCTATTAATATCATAATATATAATATATATAAAATAATATATATATAATTCTATAGCTGAAATTTCTAGTGATTTCTTTGTTTCCATTCTGATTTTATAACTTGGTATATTTGCTTATACCAATATTATTTCCTGCTTGATTAATATGCTTACATTTCTTAACATAGTTAGTTTCTTATATATATATATCGTGTGATTAATATTATATAACATATTAAACAACTATAAAATTTCATGCTACGTTTTGGTCTATATAATATATATATAATATTTATTAAAAAAATATAAAAATATATTTTAAATTTGATATAATTACATTTATGTATATCCCAAAAAATATAAATGTAGATATATATGTTACATTTTCAATTATATACAAGCGTACATAATGAATAATTATTTATATACAACATAGTAAAAAATGTGTTTCATTTAGAAGAAGTCGACTTGATTGACAATCGGATCTAATAATGCAATGGAAACATTCAACTTTTATTTTTCTTTCTTTACCCTTTTGTTACTGAGTGACTGCAGTCAACCCGAATTGCGGCAAGCATAAAACTTCAAGCAAAAATAATTAGGTCACACACACACAAATGTGAAACAACAGCTGCTTTTCATTGCTGGGTGCACAATTTTGAATTCAGTGGAATAATGAGAGAAAGCAGATCGCCGAAGAATGGGAATATATAAAAGTTGGGCAATAAATAAAACAGAAAGAGCCTAAAATCACAATAGGAATCATTACAGAGCTGAATCGAGTAATGTGTAGTTGTTTTTTTCTGTTTAATTTGCTGTGCTAGTTCGTGAACACTTCCTTTCTAAAATTAATTCCGTGATTCCTTTTGGATGCCTTAAGGAAACAATTTCGTTCTAATCAACAAAGTAGAGAATTGTTGTATTGTTTTTGCCTTTTGCTGAAATGGGATACATTGACGTGAGAATTTTTATGCTTTTTCTTTTGTTTTGTCATTGGATTCCTTTTATTTTAATCATGACTTCTTAACCCGTAATCCTTTTCTGGGATACGGACATTATGTCTATTGGAATTAGTTGCACTTTTCTGTTTAAGGCACAAAAGTTTCATTCGAGCTAATTTTCTAGAATCTAAATAGATTCCTATGTTTAAAGCACTCTTTTGCACATATTTTAAAATAAATATAGATTCTTTTACATTTTCACTCTGATATTTACATTGTAGCTTCTTTTGTCATTAGTTTCCTTTTAATTTAATCATATCATCTTAACCCGTAATCCTTTTCCAGGATACGAACAATATGTCTATTCGAAGTATTTGCACTTTTCTCTATGAAGTACAAAAGTTTGATTCTAGCTTATTTACTAGAATCTAAAAACATTCCTATTTGTAGAGATTTCAAAAATTTTTAAAATGAAGATAGATTCTTTTACATTATCACTCTGATATCTACATCGTAATTTGTTTTTTCTTTGCGTTCCTTTTATTTTAATAATATCTTCTTAACTTGTAATCATTTTCTATCATATGAACAATATCTCTATTAGAATTATTTGCAACTTTCTCTTTGAGACACAAAAGTTTGATTCTAGCTAATTTACTAGAATCTAAACACATTCCTATTTGTGTAGCATTTAAAAATTTATAAAATGAAGATAGATTCTTTTACATTATCACTCTGATATCTACGTTTTAATGGTTTGCGATTGGGTTTATTTTATTTTAATCCTGATATCTTAACCCTTAATCCTTTTCTAGGATACGAACAATATGTCTGTTGAAATTAGTTACACGTTTTTTTTCTTTTTAAGGCACAAAAGTTTCATTCTAGCTAATTTTCTAGAATCTATACACATTTCTACTGTTGTAGCACTCAAAATATTTTAAAATGAACATAGATTTTTACATTATCACTCTGATATCTACATGGTAATTTATTTTGTCATTGGGTTCCTTTTATTTTAATCATGACATCTTAACCCGTAATCCTTTTCTAGGATACGAACAATATGTCTATTGGTATTAGTTGCAATTTTCTACTTAAGGCACAAAAGTTTCAATCCAGCTAATTTTCAAGTATTTAAATACATTCCAATTTTTGTGGCAATCTAAATATTTTAAAATTAATATAGATTCTTTTACAATATCACTCTCATATCTACATCGTAATTTCTTTGGTCATTGGGTTCCTTTTATTTTAATCAAGACATCTTAATCCGTAATCCTTTTCTAGGATAAGAACAATATGTCTAATGGAATTAGTTACACTTTTCAATTTAAGGCACAAAAGTTTCATTCTTTTTGTGTAGCACTCTAAATGTTTTAAAATGTATATAAATTCTTTTACATAATCACTCTGATATCTACATGGTAATTTATTTTGTCATTGGGTTCCTTTTATTTTAATCATGACATCTGAACCCGTAATCCTCTCCTAGAATACAAAAAATATGTCTATAGGAATTAGTTGCACTTTCCTCTATAATGCACAAAAGTTTTATTCTTCCTAATTTTGTAGTACCTAAACACATTCCAATTTTTGTTGCACTCTAAATATTTTAAAATGAATATAGATTGTTTTACATTATCACTCTGATATCTACATCGTAATTTGTTTTGTTATTGGGTTCAATTTATTTTCATCATCACATCTTACCCATAATCCTTTTCTAGGATATGAAAATTCGTCTATTGGAACTAGTTGCAATTTTCTCTTAAAGCACAAAAGTTTCATTCTAGGTAATTATATAGAATCTAAATACATTCCTATTTTTGTAGCACTATAAATACTTTAAAATGGTTATAGATACCTTTCCAATATCACTCGGATATCTACATCGTAATTTGTTTTGTAATTGGGTTCCTTTTACTTTTCATCATAACATCTTACCCCTTAATCATATTCTAGGATAAGAACAATATATCTATTGGAATTAGTTACACTTTTCAATATGATTCACAAAAGTTTCATTCTGTTTGTGTCGCACTCTAAATGTTTTAAAATGAATATAAATTATTTTACAGTATCACTCTGATATCTACATGGTAATTTATTTTGTCATTGGGTTCCTTTTATTTTAATCATGACTTCTTAACCCTTAATCCTTTTCTAGCATATGAACAATATCTCTATTGGAATTATTTGCAACTTTCTCTTTAAGACACAAAAGTTTGATTCTAGCTAATTTACTAGAATCTAAACACATTCCTATTTGTGTAGCATTTAAAAATTTATAAAATGGAGATAGATTTTTTTACATTATCACTCTGATATCTATATCGTAATTGGTTTTGCCATTGTGTTTCTTTTATTTTAATCCTGATATCTTAACTCGTAATACTTTTCTAGGATACGAACAATATGTCTATTGGAATTAGTTGCACTTTTTTTCTCTTTAAGGCACAAAAGTTTCATTCTAGATAATTTTCTAGAATTTATACACATTCCTACTTTTGTAGCAGTCAGAATATTTTAAAATGAATATAGATTCTTTTATATTATCACTCTGATATCTACATTGTAATTTGTTTTTTCATTTGGTTCCTTTTATTTTAATCATGACGTCTTAACCCGTAATCATTTTCAAGATACGAACAATATGTATTTTGGAAATAGTTGCACTTTTCTACTTAAGGCACAAAAGTTTCATTCCTTCTAATTTTTTAGAATCTAAACAGAATCTTATTTTTGTAGCACTCTAAATATTTTAAAATGAATATAGATTCCTTTCCAATATCACTCGGATATCTACATCGTAATTTGTTTTGTAATTGGGTTCCTTTTACTTTTCATCTTAACATCTTATCCTTTAATCTTTTTCTAGGATAAGAACAATATATCTATTGGAATTAGTTACACTTTTCAATTTAAGGCACAAAAGTTTCATTCTATTTGTGTAGCACTCAAAATGATTTTACAATGAATATAAATTCTTTTACAAAATCACTCTGATACCTACATGGTATTTTATTTTGTCACTGGGTTCCTTTTATTTTAATCATGACATCTGAAACCTTAATTATTTTCTAAAATACAAGCAATAAGTCTATCGGAATTAGTTGCACATTCCTCTATAAGGCACAAAAGTTTCAATCTAGCTACTTTTCTAGTATTTTTACACCTTTCTACTGTTTTAGCACTCAAAATATTTTAAAATGAACATAGATTCTTTTTCATTTTTACTCTGATATCTACATGGTAATTTATTTTGTCATTGGGTTCCTTTTATTTTAATCATGCCTTCTTAACCCTTAATCCTTTTCTAGGATACGAACAATATATCTATTGGAATTATTTGCACTTTTCTCTTTAAGGCACAAAAGTTTGATTCTAGCTAATTTACTAGAATCTAAACACATTCTTATTTGTGTAGCATTTAAAAATTTTTAAAATGAAGATAGATTCTTTTACATTATCACACTGATATCTACATCGTTATTGGTTTTGCCATTGGGTTTCTTTTATTTTAATCCTGATATCGTAATCCGTAATCCGTTGCTAGGATACGAACAATATGTCTGTTGAAATTAGTAATTTATTTTTTCATTGGTTCCTTTTATTTTAATCATGACATCTGAACCCGTAATCCTTTCCTAGAATAAAAACAATATGTCTATAGGAATTGGTTGCACTTTCCTCTATAATGAACAAAAGTTTTCTTCTTATTAATTTTGTATTATCTAAACAAATTCCAATTTTTGTTGCACTCTAAATATTTTAAAATGAATATAGATTCTTTTACATTATCACTCTGATATCTACATGGTAACGTATTTTGTCATTGGATTCCTTTTATATTAATCATATCATCTTACCCCTTAATCCTTTTCTAGGATATGAACAATATGTCTATTGGAATTAGTTGCACTTTTCTCTTTAAGGCACAAAAGTTTCATTCTAGCTAATTTTCTAGAATCGAAACAGATTTCTATATTTGTGGCACTCGAAATGTATTAAAATGAATATAGATTATTTTACATTTACACTCTCATATCTACATCGTAACTTCTTTGGTCATTGGGTTCCTTTTATTTTAATCATGACATCTTAACCCGTAATCCTTTTCTAGGATACGTACAATATGTCTATTGAAATTAGTTGCACTTTTCTCTTTAAGGCACAAAAGTTTCATTCCAGCTAACTTTCTAGAATCTAAGCGCACTCTTATTTTTGTAGCACTCTAAATATTTTAAAATGAATATAGATTCCTTTCCAATATGACTCGGATATCTACATCGTAATTTGTTTTGTAATTGGGTTCCTTTTATTTTCATCATAACATCTTACCCTTTAATCATTTTCTAGGATAAGAACAATATCTATTGGAATTAGTTACACTTTTCAATTTAAAGCAAAAAAGTTTCATTCTTTTTGTGTAGCACTCTAAATGTTTTAAAATGAATATAAATTCTTTTACATAATCACTCTGATATCTACATGGTAATTTATTTTGTCATTGGGTTCCTTTTATTTTAATCATGATATCTGAACCCGTAATCCTTTCCTAGAATACAAACAATATGTCTATAGGAATTAGTTGCACTTTCCTCTATAATGCACAAAACTTTAATTCCTCCTAATTTTGTAGTATCTAAACACATTCCAATTTTTGTTGCACTCTAAATATTTTAAAATGAATATAGATTCTTTTACATTATCACTCTGATATTTGCATTGTAACTTGTTTTGTCATTGAATTAATTTTATTTTAATCATATCATTTTAACCCTTCATTCTTTTCTAGGATACGAACAATATGTCTATTGGAAGTAGTTGCACTTTTCTCTATGAAGTACAAAAGTTTGATTCTAGCTAATTTTCTAGAATCTAAACACATTCCTATTTTTGTAGCACTTTAAAAAGTTTAAAATGAATATAGATTCTTTTACATTATTACTCTGATATCAACATCGTAATTTCTTTGGTCATTGTGTTCCTTTTATTTTAATCATGACATCTTAACCCGTAATTATTTTCTAAGATACGAACAATATGTCTATTGGTAATAGTTACACTTTCCTCTATAATGCACAAAACTTTTATTCTTCCTAATTTTTTATTATCTAAACACATTCCAATTTTTGTTGAACTCTAAATATTTTAAAATGAATATAGATTCTTTTACATTATCACTCTGATATCTATATCATTATTTGTTTTGTCTTTGGGTTCCTTTCATTTTAATCATGAGATCTTAATCCATAATCCTTTACTAGGATACAAACAATATATCTGTTGGAATTAGATGCACTTTTCACTTTAAGGCACAAAAGTTTCATTCTAGCTAACTTTCTAGAATCTAAACACATTCCTATTTTTGTAGCATTCTAAATATTTTAAAAAGTGTATAGATTCTTTTACATTATCACTCTGATATCTAAATCGTAATTTTTTTTCTCATTGGTTTCCTTTCAAATTAATCTTGAGATCTTAACCCGTAATCCTTTTCTAGGATACGAACAATATGTCTGTTGGTATTAGATGCACTTTTCACATTAAGGCACAAAAGTTTCATTCTAGCTAATGTTCTAGAATCTAAACACATTCCTATTTTTGTAGCACTCTAAATATTTTAAAATGAATATAGATTCTTTTACATTATTACTCTGTTTTGTAATTGTAATCATAACATTTTATCAGATTTTCTAGGATAAGAACAAGATATATATTTATTAGTTACATATTTTTTAGCTTAAAACAAAAATATTTATAAAATGAATAAATTTTTTCCATAATCAGATTTGGTAATTTGACATCTAATAGTGTTGTATGCCTATACATTGCCTTTCGAAACATAGCGCTATTAGCGACATAATGGGGAAAGCAGCTGATTTATTGGACTTAGATAAAGGCAAATTATTATGGCTGAGAGCCTGAGAGCATCAGTATCGGCTGCACCAACAAGGACAATTTACCTTAAAAGAAAGGTTTCAGATGTTTTCGGTATCCTCGTGTGTACAATCCACAGCATACATTAACGTCTGTTTGTTA
>CM063500.1:48154503-48172003 GCA_032207245.1 Pardosa pseudoannulata
AGTTATAGCGATTGTATGTCTTCTTCTTATTTCAGGGCTTGTAGAACTTGTGGAGTTATATTTTGAAAATATTCTGAAGACATTTACCCTCACAATTATTTAAAAAAATATTCAAATAAATGTTTATACAATAAGTATAAAATTGGCTGGAATTTTCAAGCCAATTTTATGTATTTAAGAATATATATGGTACAACTATAATAATATTTATATATGTAATTTACATATAAATAATATATGCATGAATATCTGTAATGTCTATATATAATGCATATTATACATGCAAGCATAATGTATGTATACATGTAGACATAAAATGTAATATTATTTTATGTTTTACTTTTACAACTCTGACAACTATTTAAAAGAATATTAAAATAATATTTTATACATTATGCATAAAATTGGCCTCAAATATCAAGCCAGTTTTATGTAATTAAGAATATATGTAATATACATATAACTAATATGCATATATCTAATATACATATAACTAATATGTATGTACATATGTAACGTCTGTATGTAATGCATATTACACATGCAAACGTAATATATGTATATATGTAGATGTTAAACGTAATATTTTTTTATGTTTTACTTTTAAAACCCTGACAACTATTTAAAAGAATATTAAAATAATATTTTATACATTATGCATAAAATTGGCCTCCCATTTTAAGAAAATTTTATGTATTTAAGAATATATTTAATATACATAGAGCTAATATGAATATATGTAATATATATATATATATATATATATATTATATATAGTATAATATATACATATATATAGATAAATATATATATATATAAATATATTATATATAAATATATATATATATAAATATATTTTACATAAATATATATAATTAATATATATATATAATATAAATATATATATTTGATATTATATATATAAACAATATGTATATTTATATATATATATATATATATAAGCATATTTACATATATATATATATTAAATAAATATACATATTTAAATATATTATATATATATATGTATATAATATATGTACATATATATTTAATATACATTATATATATATACAATCTCATAATATAAATATATATAATATATATATATATATTATATATACCTATATATATATATATAAATATATATATAAATATATTAATGTATATAATTATATATATATATAAATACTTTATAATAATATATATAATATAATATTATAATATAATATTATAAAATATAATATTATATAAAAAATTATATAATATATATATATATATATAAATATATAAATATATTATACTATAATTATATATATATACATAAATATATATATATATTTTATACATATATATATATAATATATATATATATATATGATATATATATATGTATATATATATATACATATATATTATATATAATATATATATATATATATTTATATATATATATATTGTATATATACATAATATATATATTATATATTATATATTATACAATATATATATATATATATATAAAATATATATATATATACATAAATATATATATATATAATAAATATATATATAATATAATAACATATATATATAATGTATATACATATTATATATTATATATATATATATATATATATATAATATTATATATATATATATATTATTATACATATTATATACTAATATATATATATATATCTATATATGTATTATTATATATATACATATATATAAAATACATATATATATATACATATATATATATATATAAATTATATATAATAATATTATAAAAAAAAATATAATCAAAATTAAATAACAATATACATAATATATTTATATATAAACATATATATATAATATATACATATATATATATATGTACAAACATATATTTAATATATATATATATATATATATATAAATATATATATTATAAATATATATATACTTATTATATATATATATTTATAATATATATATATAATATATTATATATATATATATATATATAATTTGTGTGTGTGTGTAATACATATGTGTGAAATATTAAAATACATTATAAAAAAATATAAATATAAAAAAATTTCAGTAAACTTCGTAGATCTGAAGGTATATTATCTCATTAAATATTAAGCCCGAACTACATTCGGGCCTAGTTTGCTTCAAAGAAACTCAAGCTCATAATTCAGAAATAGAACCAGATATGATAAGTAAAAAGTGTTTTTAATGTTAAGAAATTTAGTTACTAAGATTACTTTAACTACATTTATTACTTCTGATAATTTTAAATACTAATTTTCTAATAATTTTATGAATATTTGAATCACATCATGTACAACTTTTATTGTTATTTCTATTTGAAAAATATAAACTATTTACTTTTTAGCGAAAAAATATTAAAGCTAGAATTAAAACATTTAAAAAAAGATAAAATTTTAAAAAATCTTAACTTGTATGTGGATAAACAAAGTATATTATTAAGGAAAATTTTACAAAACTTATGTTTTTAATGTTAAAAAATTTAGTTACTAAGATTATATTGAATACATTTATTACTTTTAATAATTTTAAATGCTAAATTTCTATTAATTTTATGAATATTAGAAAAACTTCATATACAGATTTTATCGCTATGTCCATTCGAAAAATATGATCTGTTTACTTTTTAGTGAATAAATATAAAAGTTAGAATTAAAAATTTTTAAAAAGATAAAATTTTTAAAACTCTAAACAGCTTTTACGGGGATAAACAAAGTATATTTATTATTAAGGAAACTTTTACAAAACATATATTATTAATGTTATGAAATTTAGTTAATAATATTACATTACATGATTTATTACTGCTAGTAATTTTAAATGCTAAATTTCTATTAATTTTATGAATATTTGAAATACTTCATGCACAGATTTTATTGCTATATCCATTTCAAAAATGTAAACTATTTATTTTTTAGCGAATAAATATAAATAAAAAAATAAATTTATAAATAAAAAATAGTGAATAAATATAAATAAAAATTTTATCTTTTAAAACTGCAAAGAGCTGTTACGTGGATAAACAAAGTATATTATTAAGGAATTTTTTTCAAAATTTAATTAACATAATAATAATACAGTTGCATAAAATATACTTAATTTATACGTTTAACCAGATTTATAACCAGACGTTAGCTGTAAATGTCAGTTTAAATCAGATTTTCCTGATTAATATGTTTTACAAATTATGGTGTATTTTCAATGTTTTAGCTATTGAAGAATAAATTCTCTAACCTGTATAAAACTGTAAAAATATTAGCTTTCTTTCTATAAAGTAAAAATACAAAGAAAATTAAATTGTATATGCTCTGTTTTCATCATTGTTTTAAATAAATGAAAATACTTTCATTAAGAATTGAAAAATAATTACATTCAGACAAATAAACAGTTCAAATGCAAATAAAATTAGCAAACAATTGTTTACGTTGAGAAAAAAATTATCAATTACTTTTAAACATTTAATTGTTTTTTACTGTTCCTGTAAGCTGATTGGCTGTTTTGAAAGTGATTAATTAAAAACTAAAAATTTGTAACTTGTATATTTCTAAACTAAAGAGTATCAAATTGTTTCAGCTCACATGAATATATGTAGCTATATGTTGTTTATAGGAATAAATTCATGTTTTAGAATTTGAATAATTATTTGTACTTCAATATGTATCATTATTCTATTCAAAATACATGCCGAACTTTTTAAAAAATATATGAAAATAAAAGCAATTCAAATGTAAAAACTATTTTTGTAACAATTCTTTTAATTTGTTGTAAAAAATGCTGTTTGGAGTGTTTTTGAAAGAAGACATTTTTTTCTGTAGTGTTTTTAAGTATGTAAATATTTTTTATTATCAGCGATTGCTTAACTTATATATTCAAATAATTAACAAACATGTTTATGCTAGTTTTATATCATTATTTCATACGGATATAATACTCAAGAACCAAAACGTCCCCCAAAGCATAATACCGCCACCACCGGCCTGTGTATGACCTACTGAACATTGAGGGAGCAACTGTTCGCCTAGAAGATGGCGTATCCTGACACGGCCATCGGCGTGATGAATATCAAACCGTGATTCATCTGACAAGCAACTCTCTCCCACTGATCCATGGGCCAGTCGCGATGCTGCCGGGCCCAGCGTAGGAGCAGTTGTTGATGTCGCTTGGTCAGCAAAGGCACATGAGTGGGACGTATGCTGCTTAGCCTCATATCCAACAGTGTCCGCTGAACAGTGTGTTCCGATACTATTCTACATGCCCCTGCATTGTACTGGGTTGTTATCTGAGCCAATGTCTGGCTCCGGTTTTGCTTCACCAAGCCAAACAGTCTCCGATGACCTTTTTCTTTGATAGCGTGTGGACGTCCAACACCCTGTCGTCTACTGCTGGTTTCACCGTTATTCATCCACTTTGTCTAAGTACTAACAAATGTAGAATGCTTACAACCTACGAGTCGTGCAGTTTCGGAAATACTTGTTCCGAGCCTTCGAGCCATTACAATCTACCCTCTATCAAAATCGCTTAGATACGCAGCATTTTCTATCACTCACAAAAGTAAGTAAAAGAATGATTCTTCAGACTCTCCAGCAGCAGTTAAATACAACTTCCACCTCATCACGTGCCATCCACGTCATCCAGGCGAGTTCATTGCAAAATGTAGGGGTGGTCTTAATGTTTTGGGTCTGGAGAGTAATTATGAATAAAACCATTTTGATAAATATTATTGTTACAGTAAAAATTCCAACTCTATCATATGTTAACTAAAATAATCAGAACTCAAACATTTTTAAAACAAACAGTAATCAACAGTGTTATTATGAATTCTCTAACATAAATTTAAAAAGATATATATTCTTAGATATTGTATTTTACCTTAAAGTTTCTAGATGGACTTAATAAAAATTTTAAAGGCAAAGAATATTCCAATATGGACTTTCTTTTAAAATTAGGATAAATTTTAGCACATTATACAACATGTCTGGAATAAAATATTTTTTATAAATATGGACTTTCTAGTGTCGGATTTATCAAAAGAGTCTAAATTATTCAAACTGAAATAAAAATATTACTCTCACAATATTAAATTACAGTATAAAATTTATAAAAATGTTCTATTGGAACATGAGATTCGGGCTTATAGATAAGCAACAATGACAAGAAAAATTTATAATATTCGGTGTTTCGCATGCATTTCAAAACAAAGATATTTTATCACTGGTTCTAAAATTGCTTAGAATATTAATCATCTCTTGTTATATATTTTAAAACTTTAAGAAAGTTTTTAGCGTTCGTTTTATTAAATACTAGTAAGGGTGTCCTTGCTACGCTACGGTGAAGCAGAGGTTTTGACAACAACAGTGCTAATTTTGTTGGTATTAATCAATGTTGTCCAAAATTAACGAAATTTATGACAAACCACATGGTTTTGTATGAAACACAAACACACATTCGTATTGACAACCTTATGAATATAAAGATAACTATATAAAATGATAAGATTTTATTTGCCCATGAGAGTCACTGAAATTTGTACTTCTTGTTGTTAGAATATTATTAAGAAATATTTCATTGTACAGTAAAAATGAACAAAGTATTAAATTTAAAATTAGTTTCTTATATAAATATGCTATAATTTTCGTCACATAGAAAGGAAAGTTAATCACTTTATATCTAAATTTCCAGATCAAATCGAATTGATACTATGAAGACGATGTTTAAATAATATAAAATAAGAATATGTTCATTTGGCGGTATCAAGTATTTCTGTCCAAAGTTAGTTACTCTATGACTTATCGGGTAGATTTGTATAAAAAAAACATAAAAATGAAAACTGTTCTTAATATCAATAAATAAAAATAACAAAATATATGTTTACATGCTAACGATTAAATCTGCATCAAATTTGTGTCTTATATTAAAGTTGCTGAAACTTTTTTCTTATGGTAAAATATATATTTAACCCTAAATTACATTACTGTATTACTACTGTATGTGGATCAGCAACGTTAATATACCCTGCCATATTACGTGGTAGAATAGAAAGCAGAGGTTTTGACAGCAACAGTGCTCATTTTGTTGGTAGTAATAAATGTTGTCCTAAATTAAGGACATTTATGACAAACCACATAGTTTTGTATAAAACAGAAAGGACATTCATATGAATATGAAGATAACTATATAAAATGATAGCTTTTTATTTACCCATGAGAGTCACTGAAATTTGTACTTTTTGTTGTTAAAATATTGTTGATAAACATTTCATTGTAACGTAAAAATTAACTAAGAATTAAAATAAGTTCTCATATAAAAATACTATAATTTGCACCACATAGAAATAAAAGTTAATCACTTTATATCTCAATTTCCAGGTCAAATCGAATTGATACTAAGCAGACGATGTTTAAATAATATAAATAATATATGAATAAATCAGATATTTAAAGTAATGACGTCATAATGATAGAAAAATATCATTTTCACCTATTTATTATGTGATAAATTGAAAATTTTAATCTTCTGCTTTTAACCGAGGAAAACTGCGTTTAAAACAATTACTTGGGATGACGTCACATTGCTAGAAATATTGCTTCTTTCACTTAGTTATGATGCGATAAATTAAAAAATTAATCGTTTGCGTTTAACCGGGGAAAATAATGCTTGGAATAATGACATAAAATGCTCGAAAAAGGGGGAAGGAATGGATTTCGAACGTTAAAAATTTACAAAAACCTTCCCAGGGATGTACCTAATAATTTCCCAAATTTTCACGGTGATTGGATGCATGGTTTTTGAGTCTATCGAGTACACATACACAGACACACACAAATATATATATATTATATATATATATATATATATATATATATATATATATATTGCGATAGTGAATTTTTAATTTATTTAGGGTTAAAACAAATGCCCTGGCAGTCATGCAATTATTACTAGACTCTAAAGTTCAAACAGATACAGAAACCAAATGCATTAGTCCGAATGGTGTGCAATTAGAGGATCAATGGTGAGTTCTGTGGGTTACAGAATACATTCCAGAAAAGAATTTTCCAATGATTGATGAGGTATTGTTCAATATGGGGCGATGTCCTTAGAACTTTGCCGGATGTGCTTCCTTGTGAAGAAGTGCAATTGCAATAATAAAAAAAGAAACGGCTGTGTTGTTAGCTGAGGATTTTCTAGACAAAAAGAACTCTTCATTTCATTTGTGTGCAAATGGTGGGTTTTACGGCAATCAGAATTATTACTCTGATTACTCAGCATTTTTTTTCCTTCCTCACTGATGAAGCCATCAAAAGATTTATCAAATTATATGTACCGATAAACGTTGCCAATTTTGCAGGTGAATGAAAACGGTTTTGTTTGTAACACCTGCTTGGGAGAAAGAGTTAAATGGATACTAGTTTAGACAGAAATATTTCGGCTGTAATTCGGCATGTAAATGTGAGATTCGTTAAATCGAAGAACAAAAGTTTTAAGAACAATAAAAAAGGAACGAATCGTGATAATTGTATTGAGCGAAAAAAATTTAGGTAACCTATCTTTGAACAAAAGAGTGAACTAACTTAATAAAAGTCTGTTAGTTGATGTCAGTTCGAAATACAATAGTTGATCGTTGATTTCCACAATATATATTATTTTGTTTTCTTTGAAATACAATAGATAATTTTATTAAGTTAATATTTGGGGACATACATTGTATCAATTATTTTTATATGCAAAAGACATACAATTATTTTTTAAAAAATGAACTGTTCTTAGTTCTACAGAAAAAAGTTCAATAGTTTGTTTTTTTCTGACAGTCATTGATGAGTACCATCTGTACTCTTTAGCATTCGCAGTAAGTAACTGTGAAAACATTCAGATCTTCTTTTAAATTGGAGATTGCTTACAAATCCTCTCTCTCAGAATTTTTTGGTATGGATTTTAATTCCTCTATTGATACAAACACTTGTGGCTCTTTAGTTTTGGTTTGAGATGGAGCATAATTCTGTAGTATATATATATATATATATATACATATATATATATATATATATATATATATATATATATATATATATATATATATATATATATATATATATATATATATATATAATATATATATATATGTATGTATATGTTAATATATATATACATATATAATATATATATAATATATATATATATATATAATATATATTTATTTATATAACTTTAAATATATTTTATATATATGTGTATTGTAATATATATTTATCTGCCGGTCACACAATGTTAAGGCCCTTATATTTTTGCACAGGCTTATTAGGCAATATATATATATATAAACTAAAACTATATAAGTATATATGATATATTCATATATATATATTATATATATATATATATATATATATATATATATATATATATATATTACTGCAAGATAGTTACGATATAGATCACGAACACACTATATCGCTTTTAAAATATAAAATTGTCCTATATTGACATACGAAACGAATATATATATATATATTACGTTATAGCATATATTAGCAATATACAGAAACATAGATCATTTAAATATATATACTATTTATATATATACATATATGGCAAATGGAACTTGCATATATATTTCAGAGTTTGCTGTGGAAGACTTATATATATATTATATATATATATATATATATATATATATATATAATATATATATATATATATATATATATATATATATATATATACATATAATTAATGATCTTTGCCTTCACTGGAAACACAGTCCTTGCACACTCTACATTTTTTTATACTCTGTATAGAATTGAATCAACTATGCCACTTTAAACAAAGTTAATAGTAAAAAGTATTAACAAGTTCGTTGTACAATTTCTGAATGCCGTAATTCTGAATGCCTATTTTGTTTCTAACTTTATATATATTTTTTTCTTTTATTGTTTATTTTACCTTTGTTTTTATTGTTTATTTTACCTATGACAATTACCTTTGCTCACTCTTCCTAACATCAATAAATATTTTTTTTTTACTCATGTGTTATATGTTTTAATATAGTCCATGATGCAAAATTTTATTTCATTTAATTATAATCACTTTATAAGTAAATTTTCACTCATATATATGCTCATTAGGGCGTTAATAGACATCTAAACTGTTGTTGAAATTCTAAAATTTGAAGTTTTAAATAATTAAAATCTTTAAATTTAAATGCATCTTTTAATATTTATATAAATTATAACCGTTAACTCTTTTAAAATAAATTTTTCTTGTATATGAAGAGAAAAATAATAAATTAATTAGTTTTACACATCTGTAAGAATATTTCTTACTATATTTTTAAAAATTTTAAAGTATTGCAAGATTTTGAATTTTCGATATGATTCAAACTCTATGACTAATATTTTGTAAATTAATTTAATTAAATAAAAATCCCGAAGAGAAATGGAATAAAATGTATTTAAAAAATAAAACTGTATAAAATTTCAGTCATGTAAACGAAATATAATTTCATGTATATCAATTTGAATTTCACACATCTTGATAAAACTTTTTGAGATATATATACTTAAAGATTCCAGTAATTTTCTGTTAATTAATACTTGCATATTTTTATATTTTATTCTGTTTCAAGCTCCTAAAGAAAATATTTTAACATTATTAATGTAAAATGAATTAATGAAAAAATAGTTGATTATGTAAACAAATTAATTTTTAATTAATTTAACTGACAAGCACAAGCACTAATTTATATCTAAGAAACTTTTTCACAGATTTTTACCCCCCCCCCTCTCCTTTTCTACGAGAGAGTCGTATATGCTACCATTATAAAACAAAATATTAAATACATCCTGAGGTAATTATATCTTAGATATACCCGATTTCTTTAATTTGAGTCAAAACACTCTAGTATTTTCTAACAGATTTTTGTCTTTTTTTTAAGATTCATATACCCGGAACCCCATTAATAATATATATGGAAAGACAAAATATAATCTGCATAAATAAGCTCGATACTCTAGATTTAATTTGGTTTGAAGCGCACCGGTGTACCGTTTATGGTGCAAGAGAGCTAAAGATTCCGAGGCCTACTGTTAAAATCCGATTCTCAATCTATACGAACAGCAATCCCAGCAATGGGTATCGTATCCGAGAACTCTGGTACTAAAGGGCAGAGCCTTAACTATTTCGCTATCATTCTGTTAAGTCTCTAGCATCTTAAAGGCTTTGAGCTCAATCAATATGGCATCACTCAAATCTTTGGCAACGGAACTGCTCAAAAAATACTTATTCTAAAAGTTATCATTTGCTATCTTTGAGCATCTTAATAAATTTTGATTCATTATTAATAAAACATTTTGTCTATTTCGATAAAACCACACACACTAATGTTACACATTAAATGTATAACATAGATTCTAACTACTATTATATGCATTCCATATGATTTGGCTTTGAAAAGTCATATTGCCTATTAAACACATGCACATACGAGTATATGTACATTAATAAGCAATATGCAGAAGCAAATTAATAGGCAATATTCATAGGCAAATTAATATGCAATATTAAGAGGCACATATACAAATTAATAAGCTCGTATATTCAGTTAGTTACAGATGTAATATTTTGTTTTTAAAATATGTTGAAAGCTAATCAATATTTCCTTATTCGTTTCCTGAACGTGGTGTTTATATAAACTTACATAATTGCCTTGAAATGTATAAAGTACAAAAAGTGGAGAAAACATTAGCTAAAATTTTAAGAAGAATATGCTTTTTGCTCCAGTAAAAATTTTGATATAAAACTATTGCAGAATAATGTTTGTTTAATTTGTTGTAAATTGTATGTTTTAAATAAAATATTTTCAACTGTATAAAACAATAAAAGTAGAGACCTTTTTTAATCTTCTTTTACAATATTTTAGAGGTGCATAATTGCATAGAGCGTAAATTATTAGCCTTTATTATTCTGTTCAGTTAAACTGAAGAATTTTGAATACTTCACATTTTCCAAAATGGTAATATTACACAACTAACATTTATTTCGTATATATAGAATAAAACTTTCATGCTATAAACATTTTCTTCGTTAAGTTGCATGGTTAGTTCATTATATTACTAAATTAAACTTCACAAATGATATCATTAATATAAAACGTTAACAATGCTGTTAAAATGAGTAAATGATCATATTATACTTGAATAAAGATTATATAATAGTTCTACCGTCGTTAAAGACAGTTTATCTTTCACTGAAGCATTTCATTTAAACTAAACTTTTATTTATCTATGAAACAAAAGGAATTATAGTTTGAAACGTAATTTTCTTAACATTATATAGATAATGAAATGTTTTAGTATTTATCCCATGATGAGTAAACTGAAATGAAACTACTCAGGTTTAAACTTTTGTCATGTAATTCCAAGCGTAAATGCTCAGGTATAGTTAAAAAAATATTCGCCATTTACATCTAGACATATTCAATGAATATAATTTGCATGAAATATTCCCTAATTTACTGCCTTGTTCTAAAGAATGACACGAGAGAAAAAATTAGCGTTTTTTTTCCTTCTAAAAAATGGAAGAAATCAAAAGGTCTCGAATAACATCTGGACACGTACAGAGAAAAAAAAATCAAACAATGATATGATCCTCCATGTGTTAAACGATTGACACTGAGTCCAGCAAAAAGACAATAGAAACCTGTATTAGAAAAATGGAGACTGGAAAAAACAAAAAAAAACGAAACAAGAACCAAAATTCAATTTAAACGCCAAAGGTCTGCTATTATGTGAACTTAATTACCTGTGCAATGCATCGTTGGTGGCATTTCTTACCTTATTATCATTCAATTACTTCGACTGGTTGGTAAATTGTTTTTCATTCTTGCGTTATTTATGAGGGGGGAGTCGGGGGAACAGCATTCCTCAACCTTCGATGTTACACAGTGTAACTACGAATGTCACAATAACAACAACAAAAATAATAACGAGATCTGATTCACTAAATGAGTTTTTTTTTTCCCTGGAGAGGGGGGCTATAACAAAGAAATGACATAACATCCCCCCTACTCCCGTGCAGACGATAACTTCCGAGCGAGGCAGACGATTCAACCATATTTCGCTGGGTTTTTGTTTACGGCAGCATCTGTCATGCAGATCTGACAGCGTTCGGATGTCCCCAAGACAGTGATTTCTGCTTAATTAAATAAAAACTCGTTTTTTTTTTCTTTACTGTTCCCTCCGAACTTGTGATGCCGCCAGACAAAGAAATGTGGTTGTTTTAATCTCACACTTGGATGATTTCCTAAGATGGGATTTGTTTTCTACAATGAAAGGTAATTCTAGTCCACCTGTTAAGTTTGACAAGTCATGGAGAGGGGCTACTACAAGATTGATAGAGATTCATTGGCTGGGGTTTTAGGACCCTTTACTCAGATGTTGTAAAACAGTCTTGAAATGTAATTCTGTACATTTGTTTTCGTTTATATTACTCCAAGATGATAAATGTTAACAGGATATACATGTTACACCTTTACGATTTTACTACCCCTCTTCCTACAGATTTTTTTTCATCGTAATTTTAGTGTGTATGGCGACCTTTGATGAATGTATATGTTACTGTAAAAGTAATAAATTCGGTGATTATATAAAATTACCGGTTATTATACATAATCCCAACAAAAATGTGTAAATAAGATAAATTATTTCATATTTATCAAATTTACCGGTTAGTTTATAAAATCCCCAACTCATAATGGTGAAGTTAATAAATTCGGATTATTTTGTGAAAACAAACTAAACCAATATTCTATGGGGGAAAATCGTTCATTTGCATTTATATGTAAGTTTACTTCTTTAGACGTATTAAACTGTTTTACAATTATAAACCTTACCAGATTGTTTTTACATTTGCACTTATCATCATAATCACCACTAAATTTGGTGGATTTCCAACTGGTAATATTAAATGGGATAAATATCGTGACTTATTGAGCCAGTAGAATAGAGTTATAAACTAACCTGTAAATTTGATAAATATGAAATAATTTTTACATATTTACTAAACTTATTGGTGATTATGTATAAATTGGTAATTTCATATAATCACCAATTTATCATTTTTACCGTAACATATACACTAACAACACTTGGGTTTTATCGAACATATGATGGATATTTTGAACGTCGTAAGGTCATCGGCTGGAATTTGATAAAGTTCAATAGATATCAAATACATATACATTGTTTACCCATCAATTGTGTCATGTACCCACAGACATTATGAGAAATTAAAATATACATCGATGATCGTTCTGATAATACATTCATTTTACAGAATGGTTCGACGAAAAATATGTTCTATATAATATCTTTTATTACCAAACTGATAGGAATATAAACATTATTACCAATTTGTCTATTCATATAAAATATATTAATTTCTTTATATCTCAAAATGGAATAAATGTCTTTAAGCCTATAACAATATATTTTCAATTAAATTAAGATGAAAAATTTTTAATTGCATTTTTAATCTAAAGTAAATCTATTTCACATATAAATACTACAATCTAAAATAAATCTGCAACACATAATCTAAAATAAATTTATCACTTATTTCAAATATTTCTATCATATGTAATCTAAAATAAATAAATCTATCAAATGTAATCTATTAAAAAACCAAAAATAAATAAATAAATTTCTCAAACAAAAGTTAAAGAAATTAAATCAATAAAGAAGTAAAATAAGTTGAAAATATTGACAACATTTCTTTTATAAGTTTTAACACACATCGAAAGGATATCCTTTGTGTACCCATCAATTGTGTCATGTACCCATAGATATTATGTGAGTTTAATGTATACATCGATGATTGTAATAATAATACACTCATTTTACAAAATGATTAGATGAAAAATCTGTTATATAAACTAGCATTTATTACCAAACTGATAAGAATATAAACGTTATTAAAAAGTTGTCAGTTCATATAAAATAGATTAGTTTCTTTATATCAAGAAATGGAATAAAAGTTTATTTAAACATATAACAATATATTTTTTAATTAAATTAAGTTGGAAAATTTTTAATTCCATTTTTAATCCAAAATAAATCTATTTCACATATAGATAATATAATGTAAAATAAATCTATCACACATAATCTAAAATAAATCTATGACATGTAATCTAAAATAAATAAATGAATCTCCCAAACAAAAGTTAAAGAAATTAAATCAATAAAGAAGTGAAATAAGTTGAAAATATAGACAACGTTACTTTTATCGACTTTAATATACCGGGTGGAAGTAATTAAACTGACAGTGCTCACAGTGTTCTGTAGGGCGATCTATTTGCGAGAATGACGCCACATTTTGTAGGAAGATTAAACAAAACGGTGGACGAAGGATTCCGAGAAAAAACAAATTAGTTCCAAAAGTCACCGCTAGGGGAATATTTGGAGCTGTGCTAAAAAAAATAAAGTGTTAACAAATGCAAATTAATACGGAATAAAATTACCTTTTATTATGCACATTTTCTAATTTAGTTCAAGTGCAATATGGTAACACTTTTATAAAAGCGTAAAATCTACATAAACACCCATAAAATCTGGTGATCTGCAATATCACGTACGCTGAGAAGAAGAAGTTTTTATTCAAATTTTATGTTATATCCATTGGCACACTTAAGAAATTAATTTCCGTATTGAATTGTATTTGTTAACACTCTATTTTCTATTACACAGCGCCAAATATTCCCCTAGCGGTGACTTTTGGAACTAATTTGTTTATTCACGGAATCCTTCGTCCCCGTCTTGTTTAATCTTTCTACAAAATGTGGCGTCATTCTCGCAAATAGATCGCGCTACAGAACACTGTGATCACTGTCAGTTTAATTATGGCCACCTGGTATATCGAATGGATATCTATTGTGTACCCATACATTGTGCCATGTAACCATAGACATTATGTGAACTTAAAATATACATCGATAATCGTTCTGATAATACACGATTTTTACAGAATGGTTTGATGAAAAATCTGTTCTATTAACTAGCATTTATAAACAAATCTATAGGAATAAAAACGTTATTATCAATTTGTGTATTCATATAAAATATATTAATTTCTTTATATCGCAAAATGGAATAAAAGTTTTTTTAAACCTATAACAATATATTTTTTAATTAAATTAAGTTGAAAAACTTTTAATTGCTTTCTTAATCTAAAATAAATCTATTTCAAATATAAATCCAATAATGTAAATCAAAAAACCAGAACAAAAGTTAAAGAAATTAAATCAATAAACAAGTAAAATATGTTGAAAATATCGATAACGTTACTTTTATCGATTTTATTATATATCGAATGGATATTAATTGTATACCCATGTGTCATGTATCCATAGACATTTTAATTAAATAATATTTTTAATTCAATAATGTTTAATTCAATAATATTTTCTTAATTAAATTAAGTTGACAATTTTTTTTATTACATTTATAATCTAAAATAAATCTATTTCACATATAATGTAAATAAATCTATTAGATGCATTCTAAAATAAATCAATCACCAAAACAATAGTTAAAGAAATTAAATCAATAAAGAAGTGACATAAATTGAAAATATCGACATTATTTTTATCGATTTTAATACTTATCGAATGGATATCCATTGTGTTCCTATCAATTGTATCTGTACCCATAGATATTATGTGAGGTTAAATTGTACATCAATTATCGTACTGATAATACACGCTTTTTACAAAATGGTTAGATGAAATATCTGTTCAATAAACTAGCATTTATTACTAAATTGATAGGAATACAAAAGTTTTTATCAATTTGTATATTCATATAAAATATATTATTTTCTTTATATCGCGAAATGAAATAAAAGTTTTTAAAACCTATAACAATATATTTTTAATTAAATTAAGTTGAAAAGCTTTTAAATACATTTGTAATATAAAATAAATCTATCACATGTAATCTAAAATAAATAAATAAATCTCCAAAACAAAAGTTAAAGAAATCAAATCAATAAAGAAGTAAAATAAGTTGAAAATATCGAAAACATTACTTTTACCGATTTTAATACATATGGAATGGATATCCATTGCATACCCATCAATTGTGTCATTTACCCATAGAAATTATGTGAAGTTAAAATATACATCGATGATCGTTCTGTTAATACACGCTTTTTGCAGAATGGTTCAATGAAAAATCTATTCTATAAAATATTATTTATTACCAAATTGATAGAAATATAAACGTTATTAACAATTGTCTATTCATATAAAATAGATTAGTTTCTTTATATGGCGAAATTGAATAAAAGTTTTTAAAACCTATAACAATATATTTTTAAATTAAATTTAATTTTTTAATTACATTTATAGTATAAAATAAATCTATTTCACATATAAATCCTATAATATAAAATATATCTGTCACACATAACCTAAAATAAATTTATCACATATAATCTAAAATAAATCTATCAGATGCAATTTAAAATAAATCAATCTCCCAAACAAAAGTCAAAGAAATTAAATTAGTAAAGAAGTAAAATGAGTTGAAAATATCGACAATATTACTTTTTTAAAGAATATAAATTTGCATAGATAAAAGCAAAACAAATTATTTTAATTTCATTTTTAATCTAAAATAAATCTAGAATTCTTCACATATAAATCCTATAATTTAAAATAAATCTATCACATATAATCTAAAATAAATCTATCACATATAATCTAAAATAAATCTATCACATGCAATTTAAAATAAATCAATATCCCAAACAAAAGTCAAAGAAATTAAATCAATAAAGAAGTAAAATGAGTTGAAAATATCGACAATATTACTTTTTTAAAGAATATAAATTTGCATAGATAAAAGCAAAACAAATTATTTTAATTTCATTTTTAATCTAAAATAAATCTAGAATTCTTCACATATAAATCCTATAACTTAAAATAAATCTATCACATATAATCCAAAATAAATCTATCACATGCAATCTAAAATAAATCAATTTCCCAAACAAAAGTCAAAGAAATTAAATTAATAAAGAAGTAAAATGAGTTGAAAATATCGACAATATTACTTTTTTAAAGAATATAAATTTGCATAGATAAAAGCAAAACAAATTATTTTAATTTCATTTTTAATCTAAAATAAATCTAGAATTCTTCACATATAAATCCTATAATCTAAAATAAATCTATCACATATAATCTAAAATAAATCTATCACATGCAATTTAAAATAAATCAATATCCCAAACAAAAGTCAAAGAAATTAAATCAATAAAGAAGTAAAATGAGTTGAAAATATCGACAATATTACATTTTTAAAGAATATAAGTTTGAATAGATAAAAGCAAAAAAAATTATTTTAATTTCATTTTTAATCTAAAATAAATCTAGAATTCTTCACATATAAATCTTATA
>CM063500.1:48182970-48185470 GCA_032207245.1 Pardosa pseudoannulata
TTAATTTTAAATCTAAATTGATTTTTTTAATCAACCTTCCAGTTCTGTGGTTCCTCATCGACTGATGTAAAAACTAGTTTTTATTTGTCTAAATTTTTCTAGAATCTATGTAGTAGACAAGAACATTCGATTTCGTTTTCTTGTACATACCGTTATTTTTGTACCCACAAACAAACCATGTTGTTACATTAACCCGTACTAGTACTTGACCCGATCTCAAGTAGAATCATAAGAAAACGTACTAGTATGTATCCCGCATACAATGTGATAACGTTTAAAGAATACCTGTTTATAACAATGTCCAAAACTTTTAATGCGCTTCAAACCTTTTAATGAAATAAATAATGCGGCTGTCATAAAAGAAATGATTTATGCAAATCTATGTTTATCAAACGGGAAAATAGGATTTTTAAAATAAAAGTTAAAGTCAAAAGTATTTTTAAAAGCAGATAATCGTATAAATAGACAAATATGCAGTATAATGTGTATGCTAAATAAGACATTTTTAGGACAAAAACAATCCTATTTTTGGTTATATCCTAACTATATTTATATTTAAATTTTAACACACTGTATGAAATACACGTACTAGTACGTTTTCAGACGATTGATACTTGATCACGGGACACGTACTAGTACGTTTTCTGACGATTGATACTTGAGCGCGAGTCACGTACTAGTACGGGGTAGTGTAACAACATGGTTTGCTTGTAGGTACAAAAATAACGGTATATACATTAAAACGAAGCCGAATTTTCTTGTCTTTCATTTTTGATAATCTAAAAATGTTTATATATAACATAATTCGAAAAAATTAAAACTACGTACTACTATTTCTATTTGATTTTTCATATTTACGATACTATTATAAAATTATATACTAAAAAACATATTTTTTGTTTACAAAAATCTTATGATTGTTATTTATATATTTCTATTTGTATATTTGTTTATATATTTCAATATAAAATACGAAAAGTTGGTCAAAAAATTAAATAATTTTCGATCTATGGAAATTTAACTGAATAATTAAATTTACGTCAAAACGCCCGCTCTCGGTACAATTCCGCTGCGAAATGTAACCGCACACAATGTATTAAACCTCCGAGTGGTACACACCGATTAAAAAAAGTCTCCAAAAATACGCTAAAGGTTAATTGTGTCAATTGCCAAAGCGTTCTATGGTTTTTTACTTCACCCTTTGTCGACTAAAATGGATTACGGGAAACCCACCCTCGTTATTTTCCCGTTACTTCCGGTTATAAAAAGATATAAATAAATATTATAGATTGTTAATTTTTAATACACATAAAGCTCCTCAAGTCTCGAAGATCATCCCATAAGAAATAATAGATTCTAAAAGTATAAAAAAATATTCTTTAAGAGAATTATTTATATTTTTTATGAAAGTTATATTTAAGTGGTGCAATTAGAGATACATGTGTTACCGCAAACGAAATACATCGAAATAGAGATTTACAAAGCCATGAAAAGCTGTCAGCGTCTTTGTGCCTCAGGGAGTAGGGGTGCATCCCTCAATAAATGTCAGTCAAAGAGGGATGCAGTTTCTAAACAATCGACCTGACTCTCCTAACTCAAACTCTGACAGAAATGTACATTACATCCTTTTTCGGAACGTTTTTGGAGGTCGAAAATTGTACATGACAAACGTTTTGAAGACATCATCAGTTTGGAGGAATTGTACGTGCGAACCGCTTAGAGGGTTAAGTAATTTCAAACTGCATCAAATCGCTTAATATAACTTGCCTCTGTCATTTTAACCCATATTGTACCACACCAACTAAATATTTCTGTAAGTTATTAAAACTTAATCAATATTATTAATATGGTGTAACTAAGTATATAAAACCAAAACTTTGAAAAAATATTTTTAATTTTTTATGTTATTGGCTGTCCTATAAATAGGTCCAATACACTACTAAGGATTGACAAATATCACTTACATTGCATTAGGCTGATTCATAGATCAAATTTGGGGAAATAGTCAAAACAAATTCCAACATTACATTTTAAGTACACTGTTGTTGGTTTACCCTTGCAGTTATTAAACTGGCAGTAAGAGAGTAAGTTTATCTTGAAATCTCCAGTTTTTCTGAATAGAATAGACATCTAATTACCTCTTGTTGTGTCCAGGTGTAAGAACAGGAGTTTGAACTGGTTTTTATTGAAAGATAAGAAAATAGTGTGCACTCTCAATGCAATATCGAATTCATGGAAAAATAATCCGGATTGGACCGTCGTCTTAATTTTAGGACACCTTTTTCATACTTACAAAATACATGTGTAAAATATATTTTTCAACAAAAACTGTCAGCTATATTATTAGCTCTGTTTTTAAACTAAAAGTAACCTCCACAATGTTTGAAAAAAAATAATAAATATAAAATTAAAGATTAAAAAATGACAATTTTTAAGAGGTTGCTGAAAATAGATTTTACAATACAATATAATTTGATTTCTCAGTTTTCTTTTGTTACTA
>CM063500.1:48192970-48200470 GCA_032207245.1 Pardosa pseudoannulata
ATATATACATATATATATATATATATATATATTTATATACATATACTTTTTAATATATGTGCTCAATATAATGATAAAAGTATACCGCTATGAATTTTCCTTTATCTATTTTCTTAACTGTATTTTACATAAAATGAAAATATAACCAGGTTTTTAGAAAATGTTTATGATGTATATCTCGTACAAATTATATTACGTAAATGTATAATAGCACATTCTGGAAATCATATGGTAGAAAAAGTATGTCATGTCTTCATTCATCCTATTTATAAACACAAAACTTACATCATCTTGATGCTTTTTCTACTTTTCCTTCACTTTACTCTACTACAACTTATACTGAAAAATATCCATATATAAAGGATATATTCTTGATTTATGCTTTTCGCATTCTAATGTACTGACTTTTACTAAAAGTTTCTATAAGTATAAGAGAATATATGAATAGAATATATAGCTGGTACTGCATTTGTTATACTAGAATTCTATTCGTAGAGTTCACTATGCTTTTTAATCTTCTATGAATATAATAATTGAATGCGTGGTTAAAATATTTTCTAATTTCTGATATTTTAAAAATAAGTTAAAATAATTACTTGTAGATTTGATACTATGAAAATAAATTTATTTTAATACTTTTTTATTGTTTTTTTTTAATTTTTACATACCTGCACCCATTTAAATCCACACACGGACATATATAAATACAAAGCAAGAAATATATATATATATATATATATATATATATATATATATATATATATATATATATATATATATATATATATATATATATATATATATATATATATATATATATATATATATATATATATATATATATATATATATATATGTATATATATATATATATATATATATGTATATATATATATGTATATATATGTATATATATATATATATATATATATATATATATATATATATATATATATATATATATATATATATATATATATATATATATATATATATATATATATATATATATATATATATATATATATATATATATATATATATATATATATATATATATGTATATATATATATATTATTATATAATATATATATATATATATATATATATATATATATATATATATATATATATATATATATATATATATATATATATATATATATATATATATATATATATATATATATATATATATATATATATACATACTATTTGTATGTATATATAGAGAGAGAAAGGGGGAGGAGGAAAGAGAGAGGGAGAGTAAGAAATATATATATATATTGCAGTAAAACTAAAATCAGAATCATATGAATCTCAGACTTCGTTCCAGACAAAATGAATTTGAATAGTGCTTACATTATGACTCAATATATTAACCTTAATATTATGCATGAAAATAATGAATCCCCATTTTTAAATGACGAAATTAATGTATCTCAAAAATACTATTTATTAAATAAAATGGAAAATCCCAAATCTCCTTTAGTCTAAGTTAAAATGCGTTAAAAAATAATTGAAAATGAAAAGCATATAATAAGCTTATTGAGCTGGATGTAATTTATAAATGAAATTTGAAATTGGCATCTATTAAGATTTGTTTCACACTCAATTGTAATATCTGAAAAATTCATATATTATAAATTAAAGACAGATATTAAGCTTAATTCGTTACATAAAAATATAAATTGATTTTTACATTTTAACGTCAAAGGACGGTTTTCTACATTTATTATCTTATTTTAATATAAGAATGTGTAAAAGCTCTTCTATATTTTCCTTTTTTATATTAAAAATAGGAATTTTTTGTCAAATCACTATACAATTCGTATATGAGTCATTAGAAAATTACATTTATGTGTATTTGTTTTTAAAAATTCAATACTAAAATTAGTGAAATAGCAATCATCAGAATTGTAATTCGATAAAAATTCGTAGTTAGACAGAAAATTTTAAAATGAATTATTTATTACTTTTTTAAAATATCACTGATATCTGTAAAAATTACAGCATTGAGAAAAAACAAAATTCCTCAAGTTAAACAAACAATATGTGAGATATAATATACTTTACTTTAATCCTCTATAACTTGCGTATATCTAAGAAATTTTTGAATGACATTTTCTTTAACTTTCAATAAAAAACAACTACATAGAAATAATTCATAATAATATTTGTCAACTACTCAAATGTTTAAAGTCCCTGAGAGTCCGAATTTAACTGAAGACTTAATATCACTGAAAAATATAACGCGAATAAGATAATTAAGACATGTTGACATTAAAAGGATATCGTCAAAATTTACTCCTTCGAGATTCTATAAATTAGTCTAATTCATAAATAAAAGAATTCTTAAATAAAACATAAATACTCGTTGCTAATTAATTTCATCATTGTCACAAGACTATTTTTTCTTTCTTGTTTATATCGCTCATTATTTTCTTTTAGAAAAAAATAATAAACAATGAATGAATTTCCTGTTTATTCACTTCACACGTTAGCCCGGCAGATTGTATCTGTAGATTGCAATAATAATAATAATAATAATAATAACAGAATAAGTTATTAAACAAGATATCGAGTACAATAAAATTTTTACTACTGTCAAAGGCAGAGGTGGTGAAACAATAATCCGTAGGTCATATACTGAACCACAAAGGCTTTTTAAATTACCTCCGCGTTTGGTTTAACCTCTTATTTTTTATATAATAAATAAGGGAAAAGACAGTAATAAATATCGAAGCATAAATATTTAATGTCTGATGTTGAATTAAAAAATAATTTCAAGTAAACGTCAGCTTTTTTATTTTCTATCGTATCCCTTCACCTGTGCATGACTGATGACTAGTGTTGGTTTGTGACTTCAAATTTGGTTGCTGTAATTCTTGAAACAAAAACATGTAATGAATGTTGATAAAATTATAAAACTTAAACACGAAAGTTATTTTTTACTCTCCATAAATTTATATTTGAGTACATCTGATTAAAAATAATATCAATTCTAGTGAGAAGGTCACTAGCATTTCCTTTGATACCTATTCCAATACTAAGCAATTTTATTCAGATAAAATCATTACAAGTGTATTTAGCCTATCCTGGTTAATAATAATATTTTATTTTAAAAGTTTTTTAGTAATGCAATGAAAATTTTATTTTAATTTTTTTCATTCTTCAACTGTCTGTAACAGATTATTGGAAGTACTCTGTTAGACGTTTTCAGCATTTCGAAGTAGATTTCAACGTTTAATGATCGAATACCTCTAGTTGGAAGTTGTCAAAGACGCAGGAATTCGTCTTTATCTATCATTCCTATATGGGTAAATAACATTATTATTCGTTAAAGCTTCATTTTTGTGGGTCAAGAAGTTTAAAAAGGGGTTGAATATGCTTTATGAAGTAGCCATTTTGCTTTAGATTAAAGCGTAAAAAATGCAATGCACAAGCGACTTTACAGTTATTTTGGACTGGAATTGTGAATATCTTGTATGTCTAAGGGAACTATGTCCACAAAAGTCTTCAATTTGTAACTCATAAAAGTTAAAATATTCGATTGAGGACAGAAAATAATGTGTGATTTGTTAAAGTTAAAAATAATTACAACTGGATTATTATGTTCAACTTTCATGACTATCAATCAAAAATTTCATGTATAACATGTTTCTTAAATGTTAAACATTAAAAAAAATCTAGATTTTATGACGAATTTTGTGTTATTCACGCACAATAAATGAGTAATAAATGAGTAATAAATGAGTAATAAAGTATCTGGCATCGATCATCAAAGGCCTCAGTTTACGTACGTAATTCAAAGAACATCTTACATTCACCAAGTTTCTTTCTCTGACACCACCTTATTAAATATAAGCAGTTTAAGAAAGGGAAAAAAGCAAAGCATATTACGAAGTAAAATCACCCAAAGAATCAGTTTATATATCTGAATAGAAGAATATCCTGCATTCACCACATTTCTTTCTATCAGACTCTCTTTTCATCACTTTATTAAATATAAGTAGTTTAAGAAAGGAAAAAAAGTAAAGTATGATACGTTCGTAATAAAATCACCAGAAATTTCAGTTTATACATATCTGAATCAAAGAACACCCTGCATCCAGCAAGTTTCTTTTTTTTTAAGTTTCTTTACACCACCTTATTAAATATAAGCAGTTTAAGAAAGGAAAATAAGTAAATCGTATTACTTTGGTAAAATCACCCAAAACCTCAGTTTATATACCTGAATCAAAGAGTATCTTTATTCACTAAGTTTCTTTCTGTCAAAGTCTCTTTACACCAACTTTTTAAATAAATACAAACAATTTAAGGGAGTAAAACATAAAGCATATTACGTTCGAAGAAAAATCACCCAAAACCTTAGTTTACATATCTGAATCAAAGAATATCTTGCATCCACCAAGTTTATTTCACTCGAAGTCTCTTAAAAACCACCTTATTAAATATAAGCAGTTTAAGAAAGAAGAAAAAGTCAATCATATTACATTAGTAGTAAAATCACCCAAAACCTCAGTTTACATATCTAAATCAAAGAATATCTTGCATCCACTAAGTTTCTTTCACTCGAAGTCTCTTTACAACACCTTATTAAATATAAGCAATTTAAAAGAGGAAAAATGTAAAGCATATTACATTAGTAGTAAAAATATTCAATATCAGAATGTTTTGTACATTTTATTGTTGGAAATATTTAAAAAATATTACGTACTTTTTATACATGCTAAACTTTAAAGCCCATTGCTTTTGCATCGGTTTAGTCAAATTCGCAGATATAATAAATATAAGATGTTTTGCAGACGTAATAAAAGTAAAGTAGATAGTAATAGTATGTACCTTCTCTATCGCATTAACCCTATTACTTTATTCTTATGTCTTGTAGAAACTAATGTTTTGTAATTAAAATAATAAACTGTTAAAGGCTGGAAATCCCAATATGAAAGAAATCATTTATTAAAATCTACAAAAATATATTTCTTTTCTCTTTTTAACTTAATGTAAATAAGATGTTTTGCAGACGTATAAAAATAAAGTAGATCAGAATTCTATGTAGCCTCTCTATTGCTGAAAGCATTAACCCTAAAACTTCATTCTTATGTCTCGTAGAAACTTAGGTCTTGTAAATAAAATAACAAACTGTTAAAACCTGAAAATAACCCCAATGAGAGGAAACCATTTATTAAAATCTACAAATATTTCATCTTTTTTTTATTTAATATAAATCAGATGTTTTAAAAATGCAATAAAAGTAAAGTAGATCAGAATACTATGTGCCTTCTTTATTTCTGAAAGCATTAACCCTAAAACCTTTTTTTTTATGTTTCGTAGAAACTTATGCTTTGTAATTAAAACAATAAACTGTTAAAGGCTGAAAACAACTTCGATGTGCAGTAAATCTTTTGCTAAAATTTACAAAAATATATTTCTTGTGTTTTTGTATTTAATATAAATAAGATGTTTTGCAGACGTAACAAAAGTAAAGTGGATCAGAATACCATGTATCATCTCAATTGATGAAAGCACTAACCTTAGAACTCCATACTTATGTCTCGTAGAAACTTATGTTTTGAAATTTAAAAAATAAAGCTGAAAACAACCTCAATGTGCAGTAAATCATTTATTAAAATCAACAAAAAATATTTCTTGCATATTTTTATCTAATATAAATAAGATATTTTGCAGACGTAATAAAAATAAAGTAGATCAGAATACTATGTACCACCTCTATTTCTGAAAGCATTAACTCTATCACTTTTCCCGTATGTCTCGTAGAAACTTATGTCTTGTAATTAAAATAATAAACTGTTAAAACCTGAAAATAATCTCAATATGTAGTAAAAGATTTATTAAAATTTACAAAAATATATTTCTCGTCTTTTTGTATCTAAAATAAATGTTTTGCAGACGTAATAAAAATAAAGTAGATAATAATACTATTATCATCTCTAGTGCTGAAAGCATAAACCCTAAAACTTTACTTTATATCTCGTAGAACCTTATGTTTTGTAAATAAAATTATAAACTGTTAACACCTAAAAATAACCTCAATAGTAAGCGAATCATTTATTAAATGTACGGAAATATATTTCTTGACTTTTTTAAATTTAAAATAAATAAGATGTTTTGAAGAGGTAATAAAAGTAATAAGATTCAAACAGAACATAATAACATTCTAAGGCTAAAAGAAAGCATGCGTACTTTTCTTACAAATGCTAAATATTAAAACACGTAGCTGTTTATGTACATTTTGTTTCAAATTCCCGATAAAAAAAAATAAAAAAGATGGAAGTTTATATGTCATGTGCAACAAGTAGATGTTTTGAAGACGTAATAAAAGTAATAAGATTCAAACAGAACATAATAACATTCTAGGGATAAAAGAAAGCAAACGTACTTTTCTTACAAATGCTAAATATTAAAACACGTAGTTGTTTATGTACATGTTTTCTCAAATTCTCCATAGAAAAATAAATAAAAAAGATGGAAGTTTATGTGTCATGTGCCCCAAGTAGATGTTTTGAAGACGTAATAAAAGTAATAAGATTCAAACAGAACATAATAACATTCTAGAGATAAAAGAAAGCAAACGTACTTTTCTTACAAATGCTAAATATTAAAACACGTAGTTGTTTATGTACATGTTTTCTCAAATTCTCCATAGAAAAATAAATAAAAAAGATGGAAGTTTATGTGTCATGTGCCCCAAGTAGATGTTTTGAAGACGTAATAAAAGTAATAAGATTCAAACAGAACATAATAACATTCTAGGGATAAAAGAAAGCAAACGTACTTTTCTTACAAATGCTAAATATTAAAACACGTAGTTGTTTATGTACATATTTTCTTGAATTCTCCAGAGAAAAATAAATAAAAGAGATGAACGTTTACGTGTCACGTGCCCCAAGTCGAGTAGTCAAGCCCCAAGTAGATGTTCAGTCTCATTAACCTTCGTGTGCAAAACAGTAGATCGTAGCGCTCCAAAACCAAACCAAACCAAACCCAAGTAGATGTTTTGAAGAAAGCAAACATATTTTTCTTACAAATGTTAAATACTGAAACACGTAGTTGTTTACGTACTACATATTTTCTCAAATTCTTCACAGAAAAATAAATAAAAAAGATGAAAATTTATATGTCACGTGCCCCAAGTAGATGTTTTGAAGACGTAATAAAAGGAATAAGTTTCAAACAGAACATAATAACATTCTAGGGATAAAAGAAGGCAAACGTACTTTTCTTACAAATGCTAAACACTAAAACACGTATTTGTTTATGTACATGTTTTCTCAAACTCCCCATAGAAAAATAAATAAAAAAGATGGCAGTTTATGTGTCATGCGCCCCAAGTCTCCGATTACAAAGCTCAATCAAACAATACCTCGCTCCCACTGAATTTCTGTCTCTAAAAGTCTGTAATTACCACCACATTAAAGATAAACGATTCCAGTGAGGACTAAAAATAAAGAAGATATTCCGAGTTGCAAATGTTC
>CM063500.1:48207970-48227970 GCA_032207245.1 Pardosa pseudoannulata
AAAAATCTTAGCGCTTTATTTTTGTATAGATTCAATAAAAATAAACTGAAAACCTAGAAATTCATAAAGCTCAAAACAAAAATCAAAACTCAAAAAATCAGCCGTGGCCAAGTCATTTTAGTCTTCTGTTTTCTGTTACAGTCTAATTATAAAGTTCAAACCAAAGTCTTTTTGTTTTTCTGTTTTTTATTACAGTCTTTAATTTCATTATTGCACCATCATTATGACTGCAAAATCCTTATCGTTAACTTACGTCATGACATGCCTAGATTTTATACACATTATTTTCTAAACAGAAACCTACCTCTTACTTCTTTAGACAGGGAAAAAATAAATTGCACCTTTTAGAATTTATAAAATTAAAACTAAATCTCAAAACTCAAGAAGCTAATCGTACCCAAGTCATTTTAAAACGTTGTTTAAGTCACCTCCAACTTTTGGATGGCACCGCCCGTACGCCTTTATATCATTGAGTTTGCTACGTATCCTTGCCAAATCATGATAGAAAGAACACAGATTAACGTTTGAATAATTTTACCTCACCAATTTTGGATGCCAAGACATTTCCGGATGATCAAAAATAAAAGGATCTGATACAGTTTTAAATCTGAATGAGTCAATAAGATTACAGAACCACAGTGAAACATGAATACAGCAGCAAATAGAAGTTTTATTTCTAGAGGGAAAAAGTAATTCCAGTCTCTACTTTGAGGTTTTTATTTCATCACGAGGTCACAGAAATTGAGGAAAATAACTTAGTTACGATTAAAGAGGAGTTACTATTATGTGTATATATGTGTATATATATATATTTATATATATATATATTATATATTTATATATATATTATATATATATAAATATATATATATATATACACACATATATATATAAATATATATATATATATATATATATATATATATCATATATATTATATATATATATATATATATATTTATATATATATATTATATATATTGTTTGTATGAAACATATATGTGTGTGAATATATCGCTTTAAGATAGTAGTAATAGATCTTTCACTAAATAATCAATTTTGAGATTATTTTGTACAGATTCCGAAAACAATTTTAGGTAACTATCATTCTATTCTTATATTAATGTCTTTAAAGCTCTATTCCACTTGCAACCAGCTGCTTACAAAAGCTGTTTATAATTATTAGCAGTTATAAACATTACCTCCGTTAACATTACCCTTATATCTTCTTTCCAGCATTATAAGGGCCTCCCCGCATAATTTAGAAACCGCATATATTCCCGTTCCTAAAATCGACTTATCTCCCTTCTGCATAATGACCTAGGATAATTTTATAAGTGTAACATGCATATATAGCTTTTTTAATCGGCATTACAGAGAACTTCATTACTCCCAATTACACGAATGCAATCAAAGTCGTAATAGAGACATAAAATCGTACCATAATTCCATTGAAATGGCTTTTGGGAGTAATTGAGCTGTAGGAAACACATGTTTTCGAGATTCATAGCCTTTTGATTGATAGCTACGCGTCTCAGAAAGACAAGGTTTTCATCCACCAATTAGTCCAGATAGATGATGTAAATTAAGCCAGTACTGACTGGATTAATGACTTTATTACAGCTTTAACAACCAGAAAGTGATTATGGTAGAATCTTCTAGCTTTTAGTGTGTTTTATTAGACTAAAAAAATGTTTAGTCTCTTTTCAGAGCCAAAGGTGGATGGTGTTGTTAAATATTATTAATCATTTTTAGTAATTTTTTAGTTGCAATGGTACTTAATCATATTTTTTATGCTTTATTGACTTTGACTACTTAACACCTCTTTTTTTTTAATTTTTTGTAAAGGGTACATAACCATCCAACCTTCAGAAAATCGATTTTTTAAATTATAGTCTTTTTTCATCATAGGCAGGGTACCACAAATCCAAGCTATAAAGTCTCCAGAAATAAAAAAATCATGGTGACAAATTTTTCTAATGTGTTATTCAATTTATCATTCTATTTATTCTTTTTTTTGAGTTCGTGTTCATATCTTAAAACAGGATCGTATAAATAAGTTTATCTTTATAAATTTAAAAGACTTTCCTTAATATTAAGCAAACAATAACCGACCAAATAACCTATAATGTATATGTAAAAATGCGATGAGTAATGAATTAAAATGAAAATAAAGGAATAGGTATGTATTAACTGAATAAAATAAATAAAGAAAGAAAATAAAAGAAATAGGTATGAATTAACTGAATAAGATAAAGAAAAAAGAAAGAAAAGAAAAGAAATAGGTATGAATTAACTGAATAAAGAAAGAAAAAATGAATTAAAATAAAAAATAGGTATAAATTAATTGAATAAAATAAAGAAAGAAAAGAAAGAAAATAAAAGAAATAGGTATGAATTAACTGAATAAAATAAAGAAAGAAATGAAAAGAAATAAAATAAAATAAATAGGTATGTATTAACTGAATAAAAAATAAGAAAAAAGAATTAAAATAAAAAATAGGTATATATTAACTGAATAAAATAAAGAAAGAAAAGAAAGAAAATAAAAGAAAGTGGTATGAATTAACTGAATAAAAGAAAGAAAAAAAAGAATTAAAATAAAAAATAGGTATATATTAACTGATTAAAATAAAGAAAGAAAAGAAAGAAAATAAAAGAAATAGGTTTGAATTAAGTGAATAAAATAAAGAAAGAAATGAAATGAAATAAAATAAAATAAATAGGTATGTATTAACTGAATAAAGAAAGAAAAAAGGATTAAAATAAAAGAAAAATATATATGTATTAATGTATAAAATTGAGAAACAAAAGAATAGATAGCTAAAAGAAATGATATGTATGAACTGAATGAAAATAAAAAATGAAACAAAGACATAAAGAAAATATATGTATTAACTGAATAAAATAAAGAAAGAAAGGAAAGAAAATAAAAGAAATAGGTATGAATTAAATATTGGTAGGTTTAGTGTTAAAAAATTTCAATTCTGGAAAAACTTTTGACAATATTTATATTTAAACTAATTTTATAATAGTATTAAATTAGCCCAGTGATCTATTTTAGATCGCTAAACATAGCGTGAGAAAATTCACTTTTAGATGACTTAAATCATTCCACTTGCACAAAGAAAGGGATGCACCTGTTTACTAACAGGTGTTTTTGTTTTTTTTTGGTTATATCTAAAGCGATAAGAGAAATTTTAATCGCATTTTGTTCCGTAGTTTTTCGATGTTTCTTAACATAAACCCTGAAAAACAGATGCGATTCCATAAGTTAACTTTTTTTTAAATTTATATCTTTTAGATGTAATATTAGAATATAAAGCTATGATATCTTAAAATAAATAAATAGTAAGAATTAGTGTCGAAATATTGCTGATCTAGAAATAGATCATTGGGCGTTCGGGCGTTTTTTATATCTGTAATATTGTGTTTTTTACCTTAGATAAAATTGAATCAAAGTATTTAATAACGTTCAGAATGCAGTTGATTTATCTGTTTTCTGAACAATAAGAGATATTTTGCCATATCACCTGATTATGAATTGACAGATGAAAAAAATAGATGATGATAATTCACACGCTCCATTGGAGATAGTAAATGAAAATTTTAAACAGTAGGGATATTTAGCATTATTTCTATGTATGAGATGATTAAAGGTATTATGAATTCACTCTTTTAAAACAATTCATAAGAGCTAAAAATACGGCTTGGTTAAAAATTGTAAATGTGGTGATACTGGATAGCTATAAATTTTCATTGTATTTAAAGAACTATATGAGACTGTTCATAGGGTAGAAAGTTGTAACTGAATTTGTTATCTGAAAAATCCATAGATGAAGTAGTCATCTTTTATTGCATAATAAGAAAAGGGCTTGATACTGTACTATAAAGAATAAAGAAATGAAAGTAAAGGAGTTTGATAAAAAAATAAATTATGTATTCCGTGAATAAAAAATAAAAAGATATTAATAAAAATAGGTGGCTATTTAATGAATGTTAGTAAATAAAAGAAAGTGGTCTCTGAGAAAAAGAAAAGAAAAAAAAATTAAAATAAAAAAATATGAGAGAATATTACTGATTAATAAAGAAAGAATAAGAAGAAAAAAAGAAGGGTTAATTCATGAAAATTGAAAGAAATGAATATTAAAAAATGAAAAGGTATTTTATGATAAAAAAAAGAATGTAAAAAAAAAGAAAAAAAAAAGAAAGATAATAGTTTTCCTTCAATAAAATAATAGTGAGGTTCGCTGGATAGAATGGAAAATAGAAAAAGAAAGAATGAATTGTATAAGAGGTTTAAAAAGTGCATGATTTATAAGAAAATAAAAATAAAATAACTGTAGAAAAATAAAATTTTATATTTAAAAAAGAAACAACTAAGTACATTCTGAATATGTGAAATCTGGATAAATAAAGAAAAGAAAATAGAACAATTATAAGTACTAGATTGTTGTATTTGCTAAAATAAGAAGAGTGATATATAATATTTTTTAAAAAAAAGGTACGTAGATAAAATAGATATAATATTCATTGGTTGATAGTAAAAAAATTTATTCTGGAAAACTTATATTCTTTATTTAAAAAAAAATAATTCGTTAATGTCCTTTGTACCCATTTCTGTCAGCACTTATAACTTCAAATCGAAAGAAATAGTCGTCCTAAATTGTCTACTAGGTCATGAAATTGACGACTGCTACTGTTTGTAATATCCTGCATTAGTAGTGTATAATTACAGAAGTTTCATCTATGTACTAATGAAAATGAATCTCATAACATGAGCCAAACGATGACCAGATGGGTAAGGATCTGTACTTCAGTATCAGATTTGGTGGATTCTTATACCACTCCTATCATAGATGTACATAAACATCCGTAATCAGCCGAACGATGGCCGATTGGTTAGGCTGCTGGCCTTCGGTACCGGAGTTCGTGGGTTCGAAACCTACAGTGGCATGGATGTTCGTAACCGGTCGGAATCGGCTTTAAACTATAGGTCCTGGTCTCATTAGCCCTCGTGTTTCAAAAAGTAGGTAGTATCGCTCCAAACCAAACCAAACCAACCCTATTAACTCTATTAGCGAAGCAGTAAACTATCAAACCCAAACCTTCACAGGAGATTACTCCATGTAGACTGACAATAAACTTCCTGTTAAAAATGGCACTGTTAGTCCATAGGTATAGATGCCGCCTGAAGGGAACATTCACTGTCAATCTCCAAGGGCTCAAGTAAAGTTCATCGTTTTAAAATACAGACTGTAGCACTCCAAAGAAAACATACCCCAAAGCGTAGACCAAAAGCAAGCAGCACCATAGTTATTCACTTGGTCTAGCTAAAGTAAACAATGCAAAACACTTCCTGTTCAAAATTCCACTGTTAGTCCGTAGGTATTGATGCCGAGGAAAGTTCCCTTCAATCCCCAATGACTCAAGTCCCGTTCATCGTTTTGAATTATAGACTGTAGTGCTCCAAAGAAAACAAACCCCAAAATGTAGACGAAAAGCACGCAATACTATAGTTATTGACTTAGTCTTGCTAAAGTAAAGAATGCAAAACACTTCCTGTTGTGCCTGAGCCATCTTTGAAAAGACTAAGTTCTTGGCCTATTATTCCATTTTCCTCATTTGAAAATGGTGAGTGGGATATGAATCCTTAGGGTTTAACAATGAACTTACTGTCCAAGTGGCATACATATATGTGGACTGACAGTGGATTTTTAAACAGGAATTTTACTATCAAACAGTCAGGACAAGTCAGGTTTGCGTTGGGTTTGAGAGCTACAGATTTTACTTCTTTGCAACAAGAGGGCTAATGAGGCCGGAATCACCTGCTTAAAATCAATCCGGAACAGCTACGGGCACACATATCATCAATGGAATTTGAATCCATGTACTCCTGTACCAATGATTAGCATCCTACGTATTCGGCTAGCTTTCGGTTATGCGTTTTGGAATTGATATTTTCTAGAACGTATACGAAAATTATTCGTTTAGTGGAAATTCCGTAGAACTTTAGGCATGTATCATTCGTCAATGAAAACTAAATACATACGATCTTCGGCTTTTCTGAAATATAACGATTTATAATCGATTCATTGTCTTTAGATACATGCTGCTTGACTTCATAATATTTTAATATAAAATAGATTATTATACTTTAAATAAAAAAATTGTTAAAAGTTCCAATAAATATATTTTGAAAACTTTTCCGTTGAATTGCAGAAATTCCGACTTCAAATATCCCATACTTATTCAAAGTTACATATTTCACGTCACATTTTAAACGGCGTACAGTGACAGACTGCAACCATTACTAATGTTACAGTTTCTACCTGAAGCGAAGACACGATGAGCAAGACAAATGCTGCTTCTCATTGAATTTCCGAAACCTCGATGAAGATGTAAAACAGCGGGGAGGCATCCGAAGATGTGATTTTTTTTCTGTAAATGTGCCCCGTCGCTGTGAGCTGCAAAATTACAGACGGCCATCCAAAAAGTAAAAAAAGTAAAAACAGCGAAAGAATACAGTTTGTTGGAGGCGATTTTGTAAGGAATAATTCCTAGCAATACATTCATCAATGTTATAGGAAACGGTCTTTCAACTGAAGTAAAGATTCGGTGATGAATTATGAACATGTAGCTTTCTGCGTGATATATCTTCCTTGGCGCAGTGGACATTAGAAGAACAATCATTTAAAGTCTTGATCCGGAAGATTAATGGAATTGGCCGATTACGCGTGGAATGTTGTTTGTTTGTTTTAGCTGGCAATGTGTTTAGTTTTCTTTGAATGAATGAAACTGTGTGATGTGATTTTATAAATTGTTTTTCATTTCTCTTTAAGCGGACATGGTAACCTTTCAAATATTTTAAGAATGACATAGTAATTCTTTGGTATTTATTTTGAAACTATATTACATTCATTAATTGAATTATACTCCCTTAATTGATTGATGGAATTGCCCTATTACACGTGGAATGTTGTTTGTTTGTTTTAGCTGGTAATGTTTTATTTTCTTTAAATGAATGAAACTGTATAATGTGATTTTATAAATGGTTTTTCATTTCTCTTTAAGCGGACATGGTACCCTTTCAAATATGTTAAGAATTACATAGTAATTCTTTGGTATTTTAGTTTGAAATTATATTATATTCATTAATTAAATTGCATTCAATTAATTGAATAAAGAAATTGGCCAATTACGGGTGAAATAATGTTTATTTGTATAAGCTGGCAATATTTTTAGTTTTCTTTGAATTAATGAAACTGTGTGATGTGATTTTATAAATGGTTTTTCATTTCTCTTTAAAAAGACATGGTATACTTTAAAATATTTTAATAATTACATCGTAATTATTTGGTATCTTAGTTTGAAATTAAATTACATTCCATTGATGAATTAATGAAATTGGCCGATTAAGCGTGGAATGTTGTTTGTTTATTTTAGATGGCAATGTTTTTAGTTTTCTTTGAATCAATGAAACTGTGTAATGTGATTTTATAAATGGTTTTCTTTTCTCTTTAAGCGGACATGGTACATTTTCAAATATTTTAAGAATTACATCGTAATTCTTTGGTATTTTAGTTTGAAATTATATAGCATTCATTAATTAAATTATATTTCATTAACTGAATTGGCTTTTTGCGCTTGGAATGTAGTTTGTTTGTGTTAGCTGGTAATATTTTATTTTTCTTTAAATGAATGAAACTGTGTAATGTGATTTTATAAATGGTTTTTCATTTCTCTTTAAACGGACATGGTACCTATTCAAATATTTTAAGAATGACATAGTAATTCTTTGGTATTTATTTTGAAACTATATTACATTCATTAATTGAATTATACTCCCTTAATTGATTGATGGAATTGCCCTATTACACGTGGAATGTTGTTTGTTTGTTTTAGCTGGTAATATTTTATTTTTCTTTAAATGAATGAAACTGTGTAATGTGATTTTATAAATGGTTTTTCATTTCTCTTTAAACGGACATGGTACCTATTCAAATATTTAAAGAATTACATAGTGATTCTTTGGTATTTTAGTTTGTAAATATATTACATTCATTAATTAAATTACATTCCATTAATTGATTAATGGAATTCTCCGATTACGCGTGGAATTTTGTTTGTTTGTTTTAGCTGGCAATGTTTTGAGTTTTCTTTGATTGAATGAAACTGTGTAATGTGATTTTATAAATAGTTTTTCTTTTTTCTTTGAGAGGACGTGGTACCTTTTCAAATATTTTAAGAATTACATCGTAATTCTTTAGTACTTTAGTTTGAAATTATATTGCATTGCATTAATTGATTAATGAAATTGGCCGATTACGCGTGGAATGTTGTTTGTTTGTTTTAGCTGGAAATGTTTTTAGTTTTCTTTGAATGGATGAAACTGTGTGATGTGATTTTATAAATGGTTTTTTTATTTCTCTCTAAGTGGATATGGTATACTTTCAAATATTTCAAGAATTACATCGTAATTCTTTGGTATTTTAGTTTGAAATCATATTATATCCCATTAATTAAATTACATTCCCTTAATTGATTAATGGAATTGGCCGATTACGAGGGAAATATTGTTTGTTTTAGCTGGCAATGTTTTTAGCTTTCTTTGAGTGAATGAAACTGTGTGATGTGATTTTATAAATTGTTTTTCATTTCTCTTTAAGTGGACATCGTATCCTTTCAAATATTTTAAGAATTATATCGTAATTCTTTGATATTTTAGTTTCAAATTATATTACATTCATTAATTAAATTACATTCCCTTAATTGATCAATGGAATTGGCTGATTGCGTGTAGAATGTTGTTTGTTTTAGCTGGCAATGTTTTTAGTTTTCTTCGAATGAATGAAATTGTGTAATGTGATTTTATAAATGGTTTTTCATTTCTCTTTAAATGGACATGGCACCCTTTCAAATATTTTAAGAATTACATCATAAATTTTTGGTATTATAGTTCTAAATTAAATTACATTCAGAAAAAAAATCCTTATTTTAGGTCCTTAAAACATTGTTTCAGTATGTAATGATATAACATTTTGCTTAATGACTTTGAGATTAATAAAATCGTAGAATTATATAAATAATTTTATTTCGGTTTAATGGTATAGTGAACATTTTTTTTATTTTCAAGTATCTTAATTTTTTGGCACTTTAACATACTTAAAAACTACAAATTATGTTTTGTATTTCTTAAAAATATTCCTTTATGTAACAAAAGAATTTATTTTAAACGACAATTTATATTTTTTAGTCTTCATAAAAGTAATTCTTCATATGACACAGGAACCTAAAAATAATAATTAGATTTAAAATGTTCTTATATGCAATTTCCAGGATTTAGGAGATTCTTTATAAAAGGAAAAGTTAGCATAAAAAAGCATTGGAAAATCAAGAAATAAAAATTTCGTTTATTATATCCGAGCATATACCTGGCTATATACCTGGTTCGGATGCCAGGGTTTGATTATATAACTAAATCATTCACATTTTAGAAAAATATAACGATTTTCTTTAAAAAAATTCTGTTGGTTTTGAACATTTCTTTTTTGTTTGAAAGGTTTTTCCTTTTATTTTAACTTCCTAGTTTGTGTAGTATAAGGAAATCATTATAATCGTCAAAAAATTGGATTTTGGGATTTTCGAGTTTTGGATTTCACCTGAAACCAAAACTATCAATTTTGGAATTATGTTCGTATGTGTGCTTGAGCACAGTAACTTTACATTAAACCAAAAATGGATAATTTTTGTAACATTAGTTTCATTCTATTTCTGCTTTAGTAATAGATTAAATCTGTTTAAAACATTTTCGAAAAAATAAAAATATCTTTAACTATATATATATATATATATATATATATATATATATATATATATATATATATATATATATAGTATATATATATATATATTTATATATATATATATATATATATATATATATATATAATATATATATATATATATATATATATATATATATATATATATATATACATATATATATATATATATATATATATATATATATATATATATATATCGGTTTGGGACCGTGCATGTGTATAAATATAAGTTGTATGTATGTATTCTTAATGTTTCTAGCGTTATTTTCGCTTTCTTTCTTTTTTTTATTATAAAATTAGTTAAAAATATCCTTTAACCATTTTCCAAAAAAATAGTATATTTTGTTTTTGATGTAATAGTTAATTTATAGAAAATATTTTGTTGTTAAACCACTGAATGTTATAAAATATTCAAACATTTCTAAATTTAAACTTGATTTTATTAATTTTTACGTACTAAAAATTTAAAACAGAAAACTATTGTTATTTTAGTGCATATATAGAATAAGTGGGAAATATTTTGTTGGAATATAGGAAAAATTAATTTGTTTGTACCCTTTTAAAAATTAAGAAAAATCTTATATGAATGAATTTAAAAAAAAATACCATCTTATTTAAGAAAAAAATAAATGCAATTACCTCTTTATTATATAAATTTATATATGCAGATGTTTCTCGTGTGTACATTACTAATTTATAGAAATAATTTGTATCGTCTGCCATCCTTTTAATTACTGCACAAAATTTCAAGAATTCCAAGAAACAATGAAATGAAATCATTCTTTTAAATGTCTCGACATATTTTAGTTAATGATTATTTGTATTTTAAAGTTATTTCTCATTATCATCACAAATGAAATCCATGCTTAACAAAGAGAAATTTAATGAGATTTTTCGTCAATTCCCTCTCTTTCAAAATTTTTCAAAAAATGCTCTCATTTGGCATCGAACATTGTACGCCATTTTCTTTTCTGTTATAGTATTCTGTAATGGAACTTTCATCTTGCTCGCAAGTCAAGTACATTTCGGAAACAAAGTGAAACAGTTTTTACTTAAATGAACGAAACGTTTTACGTCAGTGGTGAATTTCAGAGCAAAATCTTTTGTTTAATCTTAATTAAATCACTGGGAAATTTTAGTTTTTATTTCGATTTATTCTGAAATTTTAAGTTACATAAAACTTGATGGGTATTATATATTTATGTGAATGGAAGGTAAGGCATTATCAATTTCCAGTCGATCGAAAATATATATCACATTAAATTATAAATTATAATATTTAAAAATATTTTTGATTTATATGTTCTTGTGTCAACATTATAAAATTAAAAAAAAAAAGATAAAGCAAAGAAATAATACGATAAAATTTGAAAATAAAACTTTTGACAAGTAAATCTCAACTAAAATTATTTGTGTTATTGATAAAAACATAATTAATGTTACTGTATAAAACTTAAAAGTAACTTATTTCTTTTGAAAATAAATTAATTATTTAAAACTGTTCATAAAATTTAATTCATCATATAGTATTTAAAAAAAAATATTGCACAATAGTTAAAAGATTTTCACGTAGATTAAATAGCCGCACAATAGTTTAAAGTGTTACATATTTTTAGATTTTTTTGTATATTAATTTAAAATGTATCATGACTATTAATTTTTCAAATTTTTCGATTGAGTCTTTTTATGTATTAATTATAGTTATTTCTGCACATTTTTATACAATTCTGACTATAAATACTTTTCCTTTATATAAGTCACTAAATATTTACAATAAATTTTACCATAAAATGTTTCTTTTCTTTATTTAGTTTTTTTAATACTTTAGTCGTATAAATTTGCTAAACCACCTGTAAACCCTTTCAGAAAAAACATAAATAATGGTAGTGTATAAAACTTAAATGGCACTTAATTTTTTCAAAAATATTAATAAACTAAAACTTTTCATAAAATTTAATTCATCATATAGTATTTTTAAAAGCTATTGATCAATAGCTTAAATCGTTTCAAGTAGTTTAAATAATTTCACAATAGCTTAAGATGTTGCATATTTTTAAAGGTTTATGTATATTAAATTGAGATGTGTCATGATTGTTAATTCTCTAAAATTTTTCAAGTTTTTTTTATATACTGATTTAAATATTTCTGTACATTTTGATACAATTCCTGACAATAATTAGTTTTCATTTATATAAGTCACTAAAAATTTACAATAAATTTTACCATAAAATGCTTCTCTATTGTATTTAGTTTTTTTTAATACTTTAGTCGTATAAATTTGCTAACCGCCTGTAAACCTTTTGAGTAGAAACATAAATATTGTTACTGTATAAAACTTAAAAGTCCTTTAATTTTTTTTAAAGATATTAAATAAAACTTTTCATAAAATTTAATTCATCTTTTAGTATTTTTTATAAGTTATTGCACAATAGTTTAAAGCTTTTCAAATAATTTAAATAATCTCACAGTAGATTAAAGTGTTACATATTTTTAAAGGTTTTTGTATATTAATTTAAAATGTGTCATGATTGTTAATTTTCTAAAATTTTTTATTTTTAAGCCATTTTATATATTAATTTTAATTATTTCTGCACATTTTTTATACAATTCCTGACCATAATTACATTTTTTTATATATAAATCACTAAAAATTTACAATAAATTTTAAGATGAAATGTTTATTTTTTGTACTTAGATATTTTTTTTTTTAGTTGCATAAATTTACTAAGCCTCCTGAAAACTATTTGAGAGAAAGTTATTAAATTACTTTAAATTTGGTTCAGTATAACACTTTTACGCCTCAATTTTGCATTCCTCTAAATTATTAGGCCCATAATCGTGAAAAATTAATATTTATATCCTAATAAGTATTTCATAAATTTAGTCAATAATTTTATACTATGTAATGCATTAGACGGTTTTTAAATTTATCTCAATTATATATAACAGACATGAGAAAAAATGGCAAAAATTGCGCATAATCGAGTGATTAGTCCCATTCTAAAATATTATACTTTGTAGGTTGATTAAGTTCTCTTTTTTAGTAGGCATAATCTTCTAATTGTCTGGAAAATACGGTGAGAAAAATTTATTCAATTTCTGGTGAATTGTTTCATTTGAAAATGTACAAGTTTTTCTAATACTGAAAAACTGTGGAAAACTAATTAAAGTACGATTATTAAACCTCTATTAAGTTGGACCAGTATAATTTGTGATTTAATTTTACCGCTCTACATAATTATATAAATAGAAATATAATCATGGTTTACTCTAGTTTATATTATAATAATATTTAGATAAATTTATTCCATGATTTAAATAACCTTGCATTAGATATTAAATTTGACAAGTTAAACGTTAACAATCGTAAAAACTCGGCAAACATTCTTACTGCAAAACTGTCTCTTCTTTCAACATAGGCATAGAAACTTTTCCTATACTTCTAGAACTCTTAAACCTCGTAAAAAGTATTAAATGTCTCTTAAATTGGAACGATACAACCATATTCACTTAATAACTATGGAAAACGAAGTAAAGTACGATTATTAAATCTCTATTAAGTTGGATCAGTAAAATTTGGGATTTCATTTTACCGTTTATATAATTAGAAATATAATCATGATATTTATTAAAGTTTATATTATAACAATATTTATATAATATTATTCTATGATTTCAATAGTCTTGTACTAGATAATAAATTAGACAAACTAAACATTAACCAACTTATAAAATTGATGAACGTTCTTACTGCAAAACTGTTTCTTCTTTCACCAGAGGCCAAAAAAAATTTTTTCTTTTACTTGTAGGACTCTTAAACCTCGTGAAACTCATTAAATTTTTATTAAATTGGAACGATACAACCATATCCAATTTTAATATAGTTTTTCTATATGCTTATATAATTAGAAACATAATTATGATTTGTTGATTTTTAATTGAGAATAACTTTCTCATAAATTTATTGAATTACTTGAAGTCTTCTAGTAGATAACATATTGTATAGTCTTAAAGTGTATCTAAACGGCATCCAATAAGGAAAACATATACAGAAAAATTCTGTGTCCAAGAAAATGCCACTTTCTTGTTAGCAAGTCTACATATTTTTTATAATATGGAGGAACTATGGAAAACGAAGTAAAGTACGATTATTAAATCTCTATTAAGTTGGATCAGCATAATTTGGGGTTTAATTTTACCGTTCTACATACTTATATAATTAGAAATATAATCATGACTTATTAAAGTTTATATTATAATAATATTTAGATAAATTTATTCCATGATTTAAAGAGCCTTGTATTAGATAATAAATTAAACAAGCTAAACGTTAACCAGCGTACACATTCTTACTGCAAAACTGTTCCTTCTTTCAACGAAGGCCTACACATTTTTCTTTTACTTGTAGGATTCTTAAAAGTCGTGAAACTTATTGAATTTTTCTTAAACTGGAACAATACAACCATATTCACTTTGAATATAACTTTCCAATATGCTTATATAATTAGAGACACAATTATGATTAATTGATTTTCAAATGAGAATATCTGTCTCATAAATTTATTGAATAACTTGAAATTTTGTAGTACATAACACATTATAAAGTCTTAAAGTGTATCTAAACGGCAACCATTGAAAAAAAGACATATTTAGAAAAATTTTGTCTCTAAGAAAATGCTCCTTTCTTGTTAGCAAGTCTATATATTTTTCTAATAGGAAGAAACTATATAAGACGAAGTAAGGCACGATTATTAAATTTCTGTTAAGTTGGATATGTATAATTTGTGATTTAATTTTGACCGTTCTACATATATAATTAGAAAAATAATCATATTGTATTAAAGTTTATATTACAATAATATTTATTTAAATTCATTCAATGATTTGAATAGTCTTGTACTAGATACTAAATTAGACAAGCTAACCGTTTACCAGCAAAAAAAAAAATATGTAAACGTTCTTACTGCAAACTGTTCCTTTTTTCAACGTAGCCTTACATATATTTCTTTAATTATAGGACTCTTGAATCTCGGGAAAATTATTAAATTTCTCTTAAATTGGAACGATACAACTATATTCACTTTTAATATAGCTTTCCAATATGTTTATATAATTAGAAACGTAATTAAGATTAGTTGATTTTTAAACGAGAATAACTGTCTCATAAATTTATTGAATAACTTGAAGTCTTGTAGAGGATAACACATTATATAGTCTTAAAGTTTATCTAAATGGCAACCATTGAAAAAAAATATTTAGAAAAATTTTGTCTCTAATTAAAATGATTCTTTCTTGTTCGCAAGTCTACATATTTTCTAATCTTGAGAAACTATATAAAACGAAGTAAGATATGATTATTAAATGTCTATTAAGTTGGATAAGTATAATTTGTGATTTAATTTTACCGTTCTACATACTTATATAATTAGAAATATAATTATGATATATTAAAGTTTATAATATAATAATATTTAAAAAAATTATTCTATTATTTGAATAGCCTTGTACTGGATACTAAATTAGACAAGCTAAACGTTTACTAGCATAAAAAATTGGCAAACATTCTTACTGCAAACTGTTCCCTTTTTCAACGTAGGCTTACATTTTTTTTTAATTGTATGACTCTTAAACCTCATGAAAATTATTAAATTTTTCTTAAATTTAAACGATACAACCATATTCAATTTGAATATAGCTTTCCAATATATTTATATAATTAGAAACACAATTATGATTAGTTCATTTTTAAATGAGAATAACTGTTTCATATATTTATTGAATTACTTGAAGTCTTCTAGTAGATAACATATTGTATAGTCTTAAAGTGTATATAAATGACAACTAACAAAGGAAACATATTTAGAAAAATTCTGTGTCGAAGAAAATGCTACTTTCTTGTTAAAAAGTCTACATATTTTTCTAAAATGGAGGAATTATTGAAAACGAAATAAGGTAAGATTATTAGATCTCTATTAAGTTGGATCAGTATAATTTGTGATTTAATTTTACCGTTCTACACATTTATGTAATTAAAAATATAATCATGATTTATTACAGTTTATATTATAATAATATTTAAATGAATTTATTCCATGGTTGGAATAGCCTTGTATTAGATAATAAATTAGACAAGGTAAACGTTAACCAGCATAAAAAAGTGACAAACGTTCTTACAGCAAAAATGTTTTTTCTTTCGACGTAGGCCTACAAATTTTTCTTTTACTTCTAGGATTCTTAAACCTCATGAAAATTATTAAATTTCTCTTAAATTGGAACGACGCAACCATATTTACTTTGAATATAACTTTCCAATATGCTTATATAATTAGGAATATAATTACAATTAATTGTTTTAAAATGAGAATAACTGTCTCATAAATTCATTGAATAGCGTGAGGTCTTGTAGTTGATAGCAGTCTTAAAGTGTATCTAAATGGGTACAAATAAGGAGAAATATATATATATATATATATATATATATATATATATATATATATATATATATATATATATTATATATATATAAAATATATAAATTGATATATATATATATAATATATATGAAAATATATATATATTATATATAATATTTTTTTTTTAAAAAATTCTAAATACCTCAATGTGCGCAAGTCTACATATTTTTTAATAGCGAGGAAGTATGGAAAACAAAGTAAGGTAAGATTAGTAAATCTCTATGAAGTTGAACCCGTATAATTTGTGATATAATTTTACCATTCTACATGCTTATATAATTAGAAATGTAATCATTATGTATTAAAGTATATATTAGAATAATATATAGATAAATTTATTCCATGATTTTAATAACCTTTTATTACATAATATATTAGAAACATTAAACGTTAACAAGCGTAAAACATTCTTACTGCAAAATTGTTTCTTCTTCCAATGTAGGCCTACAAATTTTTCTTTTATTTCTAGGACTCTTAAACCACTTGAAAATTCTTCAAATTCTCTTAAATAGGAACCATAAAATTATATTGACTTTGAATATAGCTTTCCAATATACTTCTATAATTAGAAACATAATTGTAATTAGTTGATTTTATAATGAGAATAACTGTCGCATAAATTTATTGAATAACTTGAAGTCTTGTAGTGGATAACACATTATATAGTCTTAAAGTGTATCTAAATGACGACCAATAAGGAAATCATATTTAGAAAAATTCTGTGTCGTAGAAAATGCTACTTTCTAGTTCAAAAGTCTACATATTCTTCTAAAAGGGAGGGATTATAGAAAACGAAGTAAGGTGCGATTATTAAATCTTTATTAAGTTTGATAAGTATAATTTGGAATTTAATTTTTACCGTTCTACATACTTATATAATTAGAAGTATAATCATGATTCATTAAACTTTATATTATAATAATAGTTAGATAAATTTATTCCATGATTTGAATAACCTTGTAGTAGATACTAAATTAGACAAGCTAAACAACGTTAACAAACTTAAAAAAATTGACATACGATCTTACTGCAAAACTGTTACTTCTCTGTTACTATTAGACTGTTACTGTTACTATTAGAAACATAATTATGATTAGTGGATATTTAAACGAGAATAACTGCCTTATAAATTTATTGAATTACTTGAAGTCTTCTAGTAGATAAATATTATATAGTCTTAAAGTGCGTCTAAAAGGCAACTAATAAAGGAAACATATTTAGAAAAATTCTGTTTCTATGAAAATGCTACTTTCTTGTCCGCAAGTCTACATATTTTTCTAATATGTGCTTTCTAATATGTGGCAAGAACTATAGAAAACGAAATAATGTACTTTTATTAAATCTCTATTAAGTTGAATAAGTATAATTTGTGATTTAATTTTACCGTTCTATATACTTATATAATTAGAACTATAATCCTGATTTATTAAATTTTATATTATAATAATATTTAGATAAATTATTGTATGATATCAATAGCCTTGTACTATATAATAAATTAGACAAGCTAAACTTTAACCAGATGAAAAAATTGACAATCGTTCTCACTGCAAACTGTTCCTTTTTTCAACGTAGTCTTATATTTTTTTTTAATTGTAAGACTCTTAAACCTGGTGAAAATAATTAAATTTATATTATATAATATATCTTTCCAATATGCTTATATAATTAGAAATATAATTATAATCAGTAGATTTTAAAATGAGAATAACTGTCTCATAAATTTATTGAATAACTTGAAGTTTTGTAGTAGAAAACACATTATATAGTCTTAAATTGTTTCTAAACAGCAACGATTGAAAAAAAAATATTTAGAAAATTTTTTTCTTTAAGAAAATGCTACTTTCTTGTTCGCAAGCCTACATATTTTTCGAATATTAAGAAACTATATAAGACAAAGTAAGACACGATTATTAAATCTCTATTAAGTTGGATAAGTATAATTTGTGATTTAATTTTGACCGTTCTACATATATAATTAGAAAAATAATCATGATGTATTAAAGTTTATATTGCAATAATATTTAGATAAATTTATTCAGTGATTTGAATAGTCTTGTACTAGATACTAAATTAGACAAGCTAAACGTTTACTAGCATAAAAAATTGGTAAACGTTCTTACTGCAAACTGTTCCTTTTTCAACGTAGCCTTACATATTTTTTTTTAATTATAGGACACTTAAATCTCGGGAAAATTATTAAATTTCTCTTAAACTGGAACGATAGAACGTTATTCACTTTGAATATAGCTTTCCAATTTGCTTATATAATTAGAAACATAATTATGATTAGTTGATATTTAAACGAGAATAACTGCCTCATAAATTTATTGAATTACTTGAAGTCTTCTAGTATATAAATATTATATAGTCTTAAAGTGCGTCTAAAAGGCAACTAATAAAGGAAACATATTTAGAAAAATTCTGTTTCTATGAAAATGCTACATTCTTGTCCGCAAGTCTACATATTTTTCTAATATGTGCTTTCTAATATGTGGCAAGAACTATGGAAAATGAAATAAAGTACGTTTATTAAATCTCTGTTAAGTTGGATAAGTATAATTTGTGATTAAATTTTACCGTTCTGCATACTTATATAATTAGAAATATAATTATGATTTATTAAAGTTTATATTATAATAATATTTATATAAATTTAATCCATGATACGAATAGGCTTGTATTAGATAATAAATTAGACAAGCTAAACGTTAACCAGATGAAAAAATTGACAATCGTTCTCACTGCATATTGTTCCTTTTTTCAACGTAGTCTTATATTTTTTTGAATTGTAAGACTCTTAAACCTGGTGAAAATAATTAAATTTATATTATATAATATATCTTTCCAATATTCTTATATAATTAGAAATATAATTATAATCAGTAGATTTTAAAATGAGAATAACTGTCTCATAAATTTATTGAATAACTTGAAGTTTTGTAGTAGAAAACACATTATATAGTCCTAAAGTGTTTCTAAATTGCAACCATTGAAAAAAAAAACATATTTAAAAAAAAATTTTCTATAAGAAAATGCTACTTTTTTGTTCGCAAGCCTACATATTTTTCGAATATTAAGAAACTATATAAAACGAAGTAAGGCACAATTATTAAATCTCTATTAAGTTGAATATGTATAATTTTGGATTTAATTTTACCGTTTATGTAATTAGAAATATAATTATGATTTATTAAAGTTTATATTATAATAATATTTAGATAAATTTATTCCATGAATTGAATAGCCTTGTACTAAATACTAAATTAGACAGGCCAAATGATAACCGTCGAAAGAAAAATATTACAAAAATTCTTACTGTTAAGTGTTACTTTTTAGTATGTAGGCCTACGTATTTTTCTACTTGGGAGACATAACCTTCGGAATCTCCCAAGGACGAAGAGTCTGACCTCTCGTTTAAACGATACATGCGAAGAAAAAGAGGCAAAACCACCGCATTCACTGGAAAGTGACTCAAAAAAGCACACACACAGTCGTCCGATTTCATAATTCTTAATCGATTTGCAGGACGAGAGAGTGAAACAGCCTCTTCCTACCTCTTTGAGGCCGTGGCTGTGCAATTTCGGCCTGACGTCATACCGCTAAGCCTCAGCGGATGCCACACACCGTGCCACGTGGGTGTCCTGCCAGAGTCCAATCGTGGCCGGTTTCGGGACAC